>OY992540.1:88842633-89244687 GCA_963921195.1 Pegoplata infirma
TTTCCAGGCTCAGGTGCTTGCAATTGACAAAGCCGCGCAGATGATTATGACAAGGGACCTTCGTCCTTGCGTCATTAACATTTTCGCGGATAGTCTCGCAGCTCTGAAGGCCTTAGAGTCAAATACTGTAAAATCGGGAATAGTCATGAATTGTATACAATCTCTTCGTCGGATCAGTCAGCACACAATCAAGCTAATCTGGGTCCCAGGCCATAGTGGGGTCGCTGGGAACGAATTGGCTGACGAATGTGCGAGGAATGGCTCTGAATCGGTGGGGGAACGTGTGGAACCTGATGTCTCGGTTCCTATAGTGGAATTGATGAACGAAATTGATAGGATATCTGAAAATAGGATGAAGGATAGGTGGATATCACTGACTACGTGCAGGATATCTAGAACCCTGTGGCCACTGCCGAATCCTAAGAGGGCAAAAAGTCTTCTTACTTTTGGCAAACGGACGGTTAGCCTATTAGTTGGAGGACAGGACACTGTATAATTAGCCAAATGGCTGTGCGTACGGGAATTTCTGATAAGGACTATTGTAGAATTTGTGGGGAAGTGGAGGAAGAGGAGTCAGTGAAGCACTTGCTATGCAAAGCCGCCTTAAGCATTTGGGGCAACATTTTTCGATGACCTGGACTGCCTAAGCGGTGTCTCATTGACGTCTCTAGCGGAATACCTCAGGGAAACGGGGTGGTTTAAAAAGTAGAACTTTGTATCAGAGGGGGAGTAGGGAAATATGATTAGGGGAATCAAAATGGGCCTTATGCCCTCCGAGTGAATTCGCCAAATGGCGAGCGCCCATCCAACCTAACCTAACCTAATATCTGTCTACAAGCTGAATTTATTATTTGCGAAAAAAAGGAAAATCAAACCATGATGAATATATACAATTTGACAAAAAACTTTTGTTGAAAAAAATAATTGGTAATTGGAAAAAAAATTAAGAAAACAAAAAAAATGCTTGTCGAATAATAAATTATGTACTTTTTAAAATACACTGTGCTACAGTGAAAAATAACTTTTGATGTGACATACACTAAAAAAAAAACAACTGTAATGTTAGCAAAAAAAGCTTGTAAACCTACAAGAAAATTTGCTGATTTTGAACCCACAATTTTTTTGCCAAAGTTAGCAAAAATGTTTTGCCAAAAATTAGTTAACTGATTTTTTTTTGTTTCAACTTAGTTCATACACACTTGAGGACCCCATTGGGTTCGGACCCGATAGGTCCAGACCCCGATGGGCCTAGACCAAGTTGGGTTCCTTAAAAATCCTGATAGTTTTTGATCCAAAATTTGTGTCCGTTTAGCTCTACCTTGCTTAGTTTTTAAGATACGTGATTTTAAGGGACCACCGGGGTTTTGAGAACTACAAAACTCGATAACTTCAAAAATATTACTCGGAGAGCTTTTGATTATTTTGCGGTCTAGTTCCACGTGTTGAGAGCTACAAAAATTCTTTTGGACTTTTTGTTGGGTCGGCAGTATTTACCGAGATATGAGCATTTTAAAATTTTCGGGAATGCTAACTTTTTTGGATCCAATGTTAGGACCCATTAGGGTCCACACATGCGAAGAGGACCGGCGATACTATGGAGAGCCCGAGAACCAAAAACGACCTCCATTTTGCTCTATCTGGCTTAGTTTCCGAGATAGCGCCATTTTAAGTTTTCTGAAAATAAAAAAAATTACCATTTATTTTTGATAACATTAGCAAAAAAACTTGTAAAAATTTGGTCAACTCAAATTTAAATTTAGCAAAAAAAATTAGTTAAAATTTTGTTTAAAATTTCTAATGCGCTAAATGAAGTTTACAAGATATTTTTGCTAACATGTTTATCTCAACTAAAAATTTGCTAAAAGTTAGCTAACCAGCATTAGCAAAAAAAAAAAAAAATAGTAAATCTACTAATGTATTATTTTGAGTGTAGTATAGGTTATTGGTTTTGTCAAGCATATCACAAAAATGCCCATTAAACTTGCCAGAAACCCTTAAATTTTAGATACGCATTTTTGGAACATTTTTCACTAAACCTCGTGTAATTCATCAACTTTTTAACCGATTTCAAACTTTTGAACTGTTTTGAATAGAAGAAGGATAGGGCTTTCAACATGTGTAAATTAGTATTTACATATAAGAAAGAAATTTATTCATTTGTGCAATAATATCTAACTTTTTTTTTTGTTATTTTTTTAAACTTTTTCGAGTTTATGTTTTTTTTTTTCCTGCTATAGTTTGTTCAAAAACCTTCACAATTACAATAGGAACATTCTAAAAAAATGTAGCTAAAATTTTAGTCATTTTTGGAAATGGTGTCTTCAGATTAAATTCAACATTGACACCTAGATAGCCTACATAAATATGATATATCTACCATTAGGGTGTCCCTTATTTTGAAAATGCTGGGAATGCTGAGACGGTACCCACTCATTTTTTTCCTTTTGACTTAAAAATAACTGAGGAAAAATTTTACACCCCTACGACCACGCCTTCCCTACGCAACTGGTCCATATAGAGCGGGGCCTAAAAAATCATTTTTTCATACAAACCAACATTTTTTTTTTTTATTTTTAATTTTTTTGTTATTAATTATTGTATTACTTGGTTAGGTTATTCACGAGAAAAAAATTGATTTTGGTGGGATAGGGCTTTCAGCTCTAAAAAAATTTTGGAAAAAAAAATTTAGAGCCGCAGGGGTCCTATGGTAAACAATTTTTAAAAAATATTTTTTTTTCAGTTTTGACAAGCAACGGTTTTAGTTGCTATGTTGCTTTGAATGATAAATATTTATAAAAAAAATATTATTTGTTATCGTGTTCTAAAAAAGGGGTAAACAATGCATTGTTGATGTTTTTCGATACACGATTAAGATGTCAGAGATATGAATAATATTTTTTTTTTAATATATATCATTAAAAACAACATAACAACTAAACCCGTTGCTTGTCAAAACTAAAAAAAAAATATTTTTTAAAAATTTACCGTAGGACTGCAACGGCTCTAAATTTTTTTTAGAGCTGAAAGCCTTATCCCACCAAAATCAAATTTTTTGTCGTGAATAAGCTAACCAAGTAATATAATAATTAATAACAATTAAATTTCGAATTTTTTTTTTTGGTTTGTATGGAAAAATGATTTTTAGGCCCCGCACAGTGCGACATTTGGCCAATCTAGGTGGACAAAAATATAATTTAAAAGATCCTGGCTTGAAATTTGGTTTGATAATAATGTAGGACATCGCTAATATTGACAAAAAAATTTGGAACAATCAAACAATTGCCACGCCCATTTTTGGGAAATTAACTATTATTAAAGAAATTGCTTAAATAATTTGAAGAATTTTTATGAAATTTTGTAAAAAAATATCATTTGTGTACCATTTTGTAAAAAAAATTGTACACAATAACCTCGACGATAACACTGTAAGTAGGTGAAAATGACACACCAAAACGCCGAGACACGTCAACCTAATTTTGGGTCGTAGAATCCAGTGGTGTACCCCGTTTTGAAAAGTTAGCTCAAAATCCCGAGATATTTCGATTTGTAGTAGATTAAAGGCGATTTTTCATTATATTTGAATGAAAAAACTAAAAAAAATTGTTAAAAACTTGTTATTTGTCAAAATTTATATCTAAAAATAATGGACGTCCATTTTCAAGCGGACATGGAAGACTACTTGCTCTTATTTTGATGAATTTTATAATTTTTTTTGTTGGATTATTAAATTTTTTCTCTACATTTGCAAATTTAAAATCGAAATATCTCGTTATTTTGAGCTAACTTTTTAAAACGGAGTATACCACTGGATTCTATGACCCAAAAATAAGTTGGGGTGTCTCGGCGTTTTTGTGTGTCATTTCAAAAGTTTAAATTTTACTTACAGTGTAATTATTGATGAGCGGTGTACGCCCACTTTTTTATAACAGATATTTAAGCTATGTTGGACATCCTTGGGCTATTTAAGCTATGTTGGACAACCTTGTCCCATATTTTATACAAAAACTAAACATCGTTAAAAAATGTAATGCCGTTACAAGGGTTTGGTGTAATAACACATTACATTTTATATGATGATGTATTCTTACATTATCATTCAATTTTATGTGCAATAAAGTGTATTTTTCATATAGTTTAAAACCAAAAGTCTCTGGAATTAAAAAAAAATCAAGCAAAAAGTCCATTTTAGACGTTCACTAAACTTTAAAATTCTCTATAAATCGCAAAAAATCGCCAGCAAACATGGTTTAATCTCTTACTAGAGACATTTCAACACCTGCCACATGTATAGATCGTGTGAGGGAGCGTGAGGAAACTATAGTTTTATTCCAACGAAGTTTCCGTTTTTTTTTTTTTAATTTTAAATTTTTTGTTTTTAATAAATTACACCAATAAGTTTTCGATTAAATTGAAACATGAGCAAGTATTTAAAAACTAGATCAAAAATGCTGTATTTGTGCAAAAAACAAAAAAGTTATAGGTGTTTGAAGTTGGGATGGTGCTCAAAAATATATTTTATTTCTCAAAAGTCTATTACAAGATGTGACTTTAAACTCCTGTATCAAATGAAACAGCACTTTTTTCGTCATATTATGATTATATCCATAGTATATGGATTGTTTGCTGTCACTCAAGATTTATGCTTACCTTAGTTGGGCTTCGTAGTCATCTATCAATAAAAAAAATTTTGCTATATCAGTCTAGCCGTTCTGAGATTTTAGATATATGGAAGTATCGAAGTAGGCGTGGTCAATTTTTCTTCCCGTTAATACCTTAGTTTGACTATGACGAACACTTTTAAAAAGTTTAAAACAATTCGTTTCAGCAGTTCTTTGATTTTAGATATATCGAACAAATTTCGGCTATGACAAACATTTCACAGAAAAAGTTAGCCAATTCGGTCCAGCCGTTTTCATAGGTATTGTAAGTGATCGTATCTGTCAGATCCCAATTTTTTTCACCATTTTCTAAATCTTTATTAAACAATTTACACAAAAAAAAAATATATCCTCCACTAGGCGGAGCACAGTGGTTCCAAGTCCAAATCTAGCTGGACAAAATTATTTTATCACCGTTTTATATGTTTTTGGGGTCGCTGAGTTCAAAAAACATGTTTAAATTTTTCTAAGTCGATTACACTAATCGAGAACTTTTTATTTTTTTTTTAATTTTAGTAATTCATTAATGACAAAAATGGTTTATATGCAGAACAGAAATATAAAATGCAGAAACTTATTTTTTGAAAGTTTTGTAATCTCTAAAAAAAAAAAAAATTTTGTCGAGAAGTGTAATTGAAAAAAACAGGTGAGAGTGTTAAATTCGGCTATGCCGAATCATTTATACCCTCCAAAATGTAAAAAATAAAAAACCAGTGAGAGTGTTACATTCGGCTGTGCCGAATCTTTTATACCCTCCAAAATGTAAAAAAAAACAATATAAAAAAAATCCAGGGGCGTATTTTTTTTTGGGGGGGGGTTGCTGGGAGACGTTTGGCACCTTTCCTTTGCGATTTCGAACTTCATCTGAGAGAAGAATGTTGCATTTGCTTAGCAAAAGTACAAAAAACCCTGCAAAAAATGTGATTTTTCTTAGGTTGGTTTAGTTCTCCAAGGGGGAACTTTTCTCCCCTTGGTCCGATTTTATCCATTTCCGAACTTAACCTGCCTAGGAATATAAGACATATTCGTGCCAAACGTCGGAAGTCTAGCTCTTTTATTTTGGACTGTATCGTATCCTCTACAGACGGACAGACGGACGGACAGACGGACATTTTTGAATTTAGTCGAAGTGTGTAATTGGCCGTGGTTTAATAGGAAACATCAAATTTAGTGATTTATTTAAGCTTAGCATAATTATAATACTTAAAAGTTATCAAAAACTTAAAAAATTCGATACTTTATTTAGAAAAAAAATTTTAGGCGAAAATCTATTCTCATAAAAACTGTGATTAATTTTAAACCTGTAAAAACCTGCATGAAATGTCTGCATGACAACGTTCAGTAATAAATTATCTATAAGTTGTAAGTGGTAATTCGACATGATATGCCTGGATTCGGTTTTGGCAAGCTGCGGAAGTTTCATAAGTCCTCAAAAATATTGTTATTATTGACCATACTTCAAAGTACAAAAAATGTAAGAAGAAGATCTATAATAAATTTCTTATTAATGTCCAGAATAAGTAAAAATCTGTAGCTTTCTTGTACATAAACCGTTTTGCAACCATTGATGTAACATGGATAATATGATGTTATTAGTTGAACACTTATATATATATATATTTTTTTTTAAATATTGGATACCAAAAATGTTATTTCGTTCGCATATTTAACAAAGTTAAAGACCTAATTCCAAAAAATGCTTATAAGTTTGATCAGAACACACCCTGAGCTTTCCCCTAGCACTATTAATTCCCAATTTTAAGGACACTAATTTTTGGAATTTTGTCCAGCTAGATTTTGATTTGGAACCAATGTGCGGAGGGTTAAAAATATTTTTTTATTAAACTAAAAAGTTACCTTTATTGAAATTAAACTGTAAATGGAGTTTTGTGTTTATGTGCATTGTTTTAAAATTCTATATACTACATACATACATATATATTTATTACATCAATATATAAACGAAATTTGTTTAATGTTACGACTGGTTGAATTTGTCTGTGTATTAGTCTAGGCCAGCGGTTACCAACCTATGGTACGCGTACCACTAGGGGGTACGCGAAAATGCCCACGGTGGTACGCGAAATTTTAGTTATTTTTTTGCGCTTTTTTTTAATTTTGTAGTACTTAATAACATTTAATAAAAAACTGTGCTACACCAAACAAATGCATGGGTTCCCATAAAAAAAAATTGAGTTGATAGGTACGAAAATACTCATATTTTTTCTCGATCTCACCGTAAAGTACTTCCTAAATTCCTGAATTCCTAAATTAAAACTTTAATAAAAATTATAACTTTTTTAATGTACAACGAATTTTTTGGTTTTGGTTTGTGACAGATATGAGTTTTACCTCTTAAACAAAACAATATGATTGTGAATTAGTTAAAATAGGCTAAGCTACGGTCCTATAATTGAAAAAAACACACTTTTTTAAAAAAATATTCACTATCTTTTACTCAAAGTTGATCGGAATTCATTAATAAAATATTGTTAAATATTCAAATTCCTTGAAATCCGCGAAACTCAATTTGCTACAAAAATAAATTGATTGGGACCCCTTAATTTTTAAATATTTAATTTTTAGGATGTATTCAGACCTTCGAAATTTTAATTCACCATTCAATTTCTTAAATCAAAAATTTTAATTAATGAAATTATTCATGCTTGAATTAATTCTTTGAATTAAATTTGAATTATATAAAAAAATAATTAATTAATTTTGTGAATAATTCAATTTAAATTCAAAGAATTAATTTAAGCATGAATTTATTCTTTTTGAATTAATTCATTTTTTGAATTAATTAATTTTTTTAATTAATTCTTTTTTAATTCATTTTGTACGGTCTATTTTGATTTTTTAAAACTATGAAACATTGTTATAAACCAAAATTTTTGCAAAAGAAAACAAAAGTATTGTTCTTTTTTCGCGGAATCCCTCTATTATATTGGAAGTTATTTAATATTCGGCACTGGCAAATATAACACTCATTTGTTTTTTCGAGCATGAATTAATTCATTAATTAAAAAATTAATTAAAAATAATGTGAATAAATTCACAAATTTCATTAATTCTTCAAAGGTCTGGATGTATTTAATAGATGACATGTAAAAAATGGTAGGTTTTGTTTAATAAAATTTTCAATAATTTAAAAAAAAATCATTCAAAGTTCCCTCCAAAAATATATGGTACATCTTTACACAAAACTTATCATTACTCATTTATTTGTTGATAGATTTTTATATTTTTTGATGTTTTGGAAAGTTAGGTTAGGTTAGGGTGGCGGTGTACGATTTACACCTCGCATCGACCTTTTGGTCCATAGCGATACCACAAAACTTTTTTTCTTTTTCGCTAGCGGCGCAAGTTAAACACGTTCAAAGTCATTGCGAATCTCTTTAATATTCTAAGATCCATTCGCGTTATATCCTCCAAAGTATTAAAGTATTAATCGATCGGCGACTTCTTGCCACCGCTGGACAGTGACAAAGTATGTGTTCTATCGTTTCATCCACTCCTGGTGAGCCGCATCTTTTACAACTGGCGTCCGGGATGAGTCTAATATTCTTAGCATGAATGCCGATGAGAAAGTGACCAGTTATTATTCCCGTCAGAGCTCGACATTCCCTTCTCGTAAGTGATAAAAGGTATTCAGTTTTCCCTTGGTCATAAGTTGGCCATAAAGTTCTGCTGATTTGGCATGTTTGTTAGTTGTCCCCACTTCCTGTTCGCTACTGCAACATTTATGGAATCCCGTCTTTTTTTGAAGTGTTGGAGCGATGATAAGGAAAGTTAATGTACCATACTTTTTACAAAAATAAAATATTTAAATGACTCACGATCAACTCAGTAAAAAGAAAGTGAACATTTTTTGGAAAAGTGCGTTTCTTTTAACTTAAAGGGTAGTATCTCATCCAATTTTAAACCGATTCTCATTATTTTATTTTGTTTGAGAGGTAAGACTCATATATTTCAAACAAAATGGGAAATTAGATATAAAACAACAAAGTTATATATTTTTGAAGTAATTCACTAAAAAATGTGAAAGTTAATATTTCCGAAACTTTTTTTTATTCGTTTCGTTTCACATAAAACCTTTTTGGTGAAAGTAAAACAAATGCACTTTTTTCTTAATAATTTTCATAATAACTAAAAATTGGATTTAAACTTCGAATGAATGCGTAAAAACGAGAACACCGAAATCGATTTCGTGTGATTCGAAAAATTCATGTGAACTAAAAAGTTGACAAAGACAGAACAGAGGCCTTTATTTAAGAATTTCGGTTTTTCAGCACGTTTGCTAATAAAACAAGTACTAAACGAAGTGATCGAGAAAAACTATGAGTATTTCCGTACTCTAGTTTTTCAACCCGAATTTTTATATAAGAATCTTGTTTACTTTTGAAGCACTTTTTATAAGTTTCATAACGAAGTAAAAGTAATACAATTATTTAAACTTTGCAACATAATTTGTTTTAAGTTTTTAACCATATTTATATGTGAAGTATTTTAACAAAAGCAAAAAAATTGTGGGGGTACGCGGCTGATAAAATTTAAAATAAGGGGTACGCGAACCA
Source organism: Pegoplata infirma (assembly GCA_963921195.1). Classification (NCBI taxonomy): domain Eukaryota; kingdom Metazoa; phylum Arthropoda; class Insecta; order Diptera; family Anthomyiidae; genus Pegoplata; species Pegoplata infirma. The sequence goes on from OY992540.1 coordinate 88,851,869, forward strand.
AAAAGGTTGGTAACCGCTGGTCTAGGCAATTGAAAAATTTCCACAAAAAATATATCACAATTTTAAAACTTAAAAAAACATTTTCTTTGTTTTACTATTCACTTTTAATGCAGGTCTTCGCTACACAGAAAGAAAAAATTGTCAATACCCAGGAAAAAATTTTTAAAAACGTAATCCAGTGGAGAATTAAGAAATTTTGTGGAAATCGATTCCCTGCTAGGTTACCCTATCGGTTCTTTTAACAAGGAATTAGACTCATTTCAATTAGTTCTCAACAATCACTTAATTTTTTTTACTAATAACCAGTTTTTTTCGCTTGTAAGAAAGTACTTACTAAAGTGAAAAAATAACTACTTCTGTGGTGTCAAATGTAACCAGTTGCCCTCCAAAAAACTGCAACCACTTTTTTTATATCCACGCCCACAAAAGGGGTCAAAAAATTACAGTGGGCTACCTGGATCCAGTTTTTCAAGTAGGGAACTTTTTCATTCCTGGTCAAATTAAGCCCATTTACAGTCTTAACCAGCCTATGGCCATAATATATAATATTTGCGCCAAACTTTAGGGGTATAGCTAAAAAATTACCGTTACAATTTTCATCTGTGTCTTGGGAGAAATAATTTAACTATTTCTTACAAGGAACTAGTTTTTATTTACAATATTTTTTTATAATGTAATTAACTACTTTTTGATTCTTGGCAATGCGTTTGATAATCGAGTGTTGAAAATTGGAAACCAGAAATTTAATTCAATGTGTGGTAATGTGATCTTAATGTAATGTGAAATTTTTTCCTGGGTACAATTAGTTTCATAATTAATACAATTAAACATTTAATTGAAGCTGAGCCTACATTGGATTTTGTCAATACAACAATGACTTTTGTAACTTTTGAAAAAAAAAAATCAACTTAATTTTTTCAATTAAATTCACTGTTATATTTACAATGAAATTAATTGAAAAATGTGTAATATGTTAAATAAAAAATCTAAAAATAGAATAAACAAGAGAGAGTGTGAAATTCGGCTATGCCAAATCTTTGATACCCTCCAACATGATAAAACATATAAAAACAAGTAGGAAAATTAAAGTCAGTCAAGACCGACCATATAATATCCTAAACTAGTGTTTCCCGGGAAATGGAACCCAAGAGCAAACATGGACCGATTGGATCTATCTTATGTCAAATCTTTAATAAAAAGTAAAAAATACTCACAAACCAAATTTGAGAGAAATAAGCTTCTATTTGTTGGCAATAAACCGCTAAAAATTAATATCGAGCGAAATTTTCATATGGGGCCTTGGTCCAAAAGCGGTCCGACTAAAATCCGATTTGATTAGGCTATTAAAGTACGCGTTAAACACACACACACAAATTTTTTTTATATTCATGAAATTTGAGAGATTTGTGTGAATATCGGGAAGGTGGTTTGTATGGGGCAACAAGAAGAACTGGTCCGATTTCTTTGAAATTCGGAATGGTTGTTACTGAATACGAAACAGGTTTACCTGCCAAATTTCGAAAGTATATCTATTATAATACGGTTATTAGAGTCATTTAAGCCAAAATTTGAGCCCCCTTTATATGGGGGCTAGGTCTAAACATGGACCGATTTTCTCCAATTGGTCGGACGGACAGACAGACGGACGGACTGACGGACGGACATCGCTAAAATGACTTAAAAAGATATTCTGAGTCGATCGGTATACTTAAGAGTGGGTCTAGGACCAATGTTTCGGGTAGTTACAAACATTAACACAAACTCATTATACCCTGTACCACAGATTGGTGTAGGGTATAAAAATCCGGTGTCGTTTTTTTCGGGTGGGGGTTGTGGGGAACACCTACCAAATCGCGATAAATGTTAACTAATTTATTTATTATGCGTTCTGAAATTTATTATTACCATTTTCTCATTATTTAAATGATTTTTTTTAATCCACGCCCACAAAAGGGGGAGGACAGCAAAAAATTAATTTTCCAGGCCCCTGGGTCTAAGTGGAAGAGTTTAAACTCCTTCTGACTCAAAAAGGTTTCATTTGCTTAACAAAATTGGCAAAAAAATTGCGTTTTTTACGAGTTTTTTTTAGTTTGTTAAGGGTGAACTTTTTTCCCCCTGGCCCGATTTTGCCCATTTCCGAACTTAACCGGCCTATGAACATTAGACATATTCTTGCCAATTTTCAGGGGTCTAGCTCTGAACTGAATCGTGTTTTATACAGACGGACGGACATTCATAGAACACCTTAGAATCGATCATAGATCAATAATATATGTATATATTTTATAGGGTCCCCGACCAATATTTTAATGTGATACAAACGGAATGACAAAGTGAGTATACCCCATACTGTGGTTGGAGGGTATAAAAATAATTTAAAAAAATAAATAAATAAAAAAATCGACTACCGCCATCTGGCATCGAACCCGCAACCTTCGCGCAACGCGTATAGCACACTACCACCGTGCTATCCTTTTAAATATTTATACTTGACTAAACGTCATACAGTGACTCAAAGTAATAATGGAACAGCATATATTTGTTAGCAGTTCTTTAAAGGCAAAGTTATCAATACTACTCCTGATTATTATCAATCGACTATTTTTGAAAAAAGTGCTACATAGGAAATTTTCCAAGCTTGAATTTAAGCTTGATAGCGTCCAGATTGAGCGAATATTAAATGAGATACGAGGGTCGCAATGGAAAATGAAATTATTTGTAGATACTTTTTTGATTTTTTTTTAAAAATATTTCTAAGTCGATGTTTTCCAAGTTCAAACATTAAAAATTTAAAAAATTATCTAATAATTTTTATTTAGTCATCAGCTTGTTTTTCCAACAATCCAAACAAAAAATGAAATATTTTAAATACAATAGAAGAAATCCGCATTTTTTGACCTCCAACTCTTTCGACCACCAATTTGTTGTAAACAAAGAAAGTATTTTATTGTTTATTAATTTGAGTACATCTAAGTGTATAGTAATGAGATATAATAATAATTAAAATTTTTCTTTGTTTATAAAAAATTGGTGGTCAAACGAGTTGGAGGTCAAAAAATGCGGATTTCTTCCATTGTATTTAAAAAATTTCATTTTTTGTTTGGGTTGTTCGAAAAACTAGCTGATAACTAAATAAAAATTATTAGATAATTTTTAAAATTTCTGATGTTTGAACTTGGACAAAATCGACTTAGAAATATTTTTCAAAAAATTTCAAAAAAACATCTACAAATAATTTAATTTTCCAGTGCGACCCTCGTATCTTATTTAATATTTGCTCAATCTGGACGCTATCAAGCTTAAATTAATGCTTGGAAAATTTCCTATATAGCAATTTTTTCAAAAATAGTCGATTGATAATAATCAGGTTTAGTATTGATAACTTTTCCTTAAAAGAACTGCTAACAAATATATGCTGTTCCATTATTACTTTGAGTCACTGTATTTAAAACAACCCAGCAAAACTTTGGTAATGGGTAGTGATTATATAACACATTACCAGGTAATGCATATAACTTATTTGTAGTATTATTTTATAATGCCTTACCAAACATTTGTTTGTTTGACCGTACCAAACAATTTAAAACAAAAAAACTTTATAAATAGTTTCTTGAAAAGTGTTACTTTGACAATACCATCGTAATAATTAGTAAAGAAACGTGACCTCGAGCTGGAGTAATCTTTCTCAATTAGTAACAGATTTTAGTATTGATTACCCATTCCTACACTAGGTCCTTTTGGACTAAAATATTATTACCCGTAGCTAAATTTTAAATATTGAATACCCGCGTTTTTTTGTATGCTTTAGATCAGTGGAGGGCACACACATACTATAACATTTATGCTTGTGTGGTAGTAGCAAGCAAGAAGTCAAGCAAACAACAGAACTTTATAGTATACGTGTGTCGATAGCGCACAAGCAGCATTTTTTAGCCTATACCCGCTGGAATAGGAATTACAAAATGGCCCGACACTGCTTTAGATCAAAGTTCACAAGATAAAAAAAAAAATTACATGTTTTCCAAGCTCCTTTTTCGGAATATGGAAAATTTTTAAATATAATTTTTCTACATAAAAGCATTTTTAATGAAAGTTTTTTTTCACAAAATTTCAAAATATTTTCAAAATTTGTCAAAATTTTTGTTTTTCTAAAATAATTTTTAATGAAATTTTTTACCCCAAACAAATTTGTTTATACTTGGAAACTTTTCGAAATTTTTTTTTTCAGATGTGGTGTTGCAAAATTACAGTTTATTTTTTAAAACTTTATAAATCCTCCCAATAATATAATTTTTGTGTCTTTTGTATTTTTATTGTGTGTTTTTTAAATAAAATCTTCCCAAAAATATTACTGGGGGAAGTAATGTATGTATGTTTTCTCAATATTATTTAAGTGTTGTAAATTTAAAAGCATTTAATTGAAAAAGTCAAGTCATTAAATTTAAGCACTTAAAAACTTCAACAAAACAACAACCCTTCAATTAAACAGTTATTTATTACATTAATACTATAAAACCACTAACAACAAATGTAAATACATCCGCAAATGATTTTACCACTAATAAAATTCCATAATATTTTGCAATAAAAAAAAAAATAAAATAGAAAATAGGAAATAAATGAATCCGGTTTTAATTAGTACACATAATATATAACATGATGCAATACAGAGAGAAAGAGAGATAGACGGACGGAAAGTCAAAAGAATGTGTGGCTGAATGTTGTATGAAAGAAGGCAACTTTTTGATCATTTGGTCAATTTAATGATTGTTTATCTGATTTTATGACATTCATTTTGAAAACAAAAGACAAATGTGTTATTATAATAAAACCAGTTACACTCCTCCCTAAAAAATTGAAATTATAGATAAACATTAGAGTGGACCCTTAAATTAAATTGTTGTTTGCTATTGAGTTCAATAAGTAAACGGAAGTTCAAGCTCGAGGCCTTAGTTTTTTAATAAATTTTATTTAAGGACTCGAGCTTGAATACAAAATCAAAACACGTGACGAGTTAATCTTGCAAAATGGCCTTACCAATAAATTTATAACAAACCACTTTAAAAATGGTTTCTCAAAAATGTTAACTGTGACAATATCATCGAAATGATTAGTAAAAAAATATGACCTCGAACTGGAGTATTCTTTCTCATTTAATTTAGATTATAAAAATATTTTTTCAAATATTTTTTTTAAAAACGTAAAATTATGGTAAAACCTATCTCAAATTTTCGGTTTTGCTCATAACTTCCGAACCACTGTATTCTTTATATGAATTTCTAAAACAATATTTTCCAGACACACTCTATAACATAAGAATTTTCCCTCCAAAAACTCATACATTGGTATATGTGGAGTTAAGTATATATTAGTGTATAACCCAAAAAAAAGCAAAATGTGACAGAATTATTTAAATTGATTTTCATTGTTTGTCGTTTGTATTTGTTTTGTCATTTTCCAATTGTGGATTTTTAGTTTTATTTGATATTTTTTCCATGTATTTGTGTTAATGTTTTATTGTATATTTGTGCATTAAATTGATTTTATAGTAGAGTATTTAGAGATGATGGCAAATTATTTATGCCATATGTTCAAAATACGTAATAAATTTTTAAATACACATACTAACATAACATTGCAAATACACACACACACATAGCCATAAAAAGGCTTTTAAATGCTAATCATATATTATGTGGATATTTGTATTATTTAATGTATGTTTGTGATCTGTTGTTGGACAAAATATATATATTTTTTTTAAATAAATTTTTCAAATAATCATTAACCCATTTATTGCGGGGATGATTTTAGTACTTCTGAAATTTACGCATTAACCTCATATTCCGAACACTGTAAATGCCTTTCTTGATTATGAATCTGTGGTGCCCTGCTACTATATTTTGACAAAAATCAAAATCTTAGCCAAAGCCGTTTTAAAAAAAAAATCTCGTTCAAAAAATTGGCAATTTATGATTTAAGTATGAAAAAATTACAAAAATAATTACTCGGGGAATATGAATCAAATCTTATTAAAGAGCAAAAAACAAATTGTAAAAACCACAATTCCAACTTCTGAAAATATTTTTGAATTGTGTTTTTTTGTAAATGTTTAACTGAAACTTTAAGCATTAATAACTCTAAAAGGAAACGAGATATTAAAAAATTTCTCATGACTTACATTAATTCTGGAAGATTTTTTTTGTAAAAAATCTTGGAAATTTGTAAAATTACAAGAAAAACTGTAAATTTTAAAAAAAAAATGTAAATTTCAATCGAAAATTATTTGTTAAAATACAAAAAAAAAAACTGTCAAATATTGGTAAAATGTGATTACGTGACTTTTTCTAGTAATTTGACAAGGTTTTTTTTTTGAGTGTACATAAAAAATTTTGCGTTTAAATGGCGTAAAGCGTTTTAATAAGTTTAAAAGATGTAATAAAGTTTCATTGAAAACTTCAATAATCCCGGGGAATATGGGTTAAATGAAGATATTTTAATAAATGCACTGTCATGATTAATGTTTTAAATGCCATTAAGTATAAAGTATTAAATAATATAGAGTAGGGTGGAGCAAATTTTGCATTTTTTTTTTGAATTTAAAAATTGCCTTTTAAGGTTAATATAGAACAATGTCTTTGGGTTCATTTCAACATGATAATGGCCCGTACCAAAGAAAAATAAAAAGTCTATTTTAACAAAAGTTTTATTTTATTCTATGTTTAGACCAAACAAAAACTTTCTTGTTTTTGGCAAAAAAGCATTTTGGAAAACCAAACTGTTTACACCGAATAAAAAGAGTTTTTGTTTGTCAAATCAAATTAATTATTTTCTAAATTCACTAAAAAACACAAAATTAGAATAGCCACACGTTATTAAAAAAATTAAATTACACATTTATTTACTTTTTTTAAAGATTTGAATATTAATTTCACAAAAAAACAAATATTTTTATTTTGACATTTGTTTTTACCAAAAGAAAATTGAAAAAAACATTCACACTGAAGTAATAGTAGCAATGACCAGAACCTAAATTCTAGTTTTTGTCCAGTTTTAGTTGGCAACGCAGTTTTTAAATTGTATTGAAAATATATGTAGTTTTTGCCAAAAACCAAAAAAATATTCAAAAACAAGTTGTTTTTGTTGGCGTAAATACCGTATTAAATTTAAAATCTTCCATACATTTTTTGAAAGTCGATTTTAAAAACCAAAACAATTTATATGGAAATAGAATGTCGATTTTAAATTTATTTTATTTTTCTGTGGTATATAATTTTAAAAAAGTTGCAGGACGCCACTTCAGTTTGACTATATAAGCCGCTTAACAAAAAAGAAAATAAGGATTACTGTTTTCATTTTCTTAAAATCAATAATTTTAGTGACTTGGATAATAATTCACCTCGTGGTTAATAAAAAAAATATTCACCATTTTCTCATTGTACAACTAAAATAATTTCTTCTCAGAAATAATAAATATGGACTCAAACCGAAATAAATAAAAACTTCAGTTATAAAATATTCACCACCCGAGTAAAAAAAATGATATGACACAATACATAATTTAATATGGGTTCGTGTCTATTTTGATATAATCTTATACGAAAAATGGTTTCATAAGATTTGATCTTATATTATATAATAATATCAGTTTATATAACTTTATATCGACTTTGATACGAGTTTTGGTCTAATCCAACGATATAAAATTATATCCAATTATATTAAAATTTATACAATTTTATAAATCGGATGTTTTTTATTAGTTTTTAATAAAAAGTTGAAAAATTAAAATAATAAAAATAAGTTATTCTTGAAAAAAACTTAGAAAAATTTCACAAAATGGAGTCATGTTAAATTTTATATAAAACACTTAGAAAATATTTTCAAAAAATTTGTCCTTTGAAAAACTTTGGAAAAATTTAAAAAAATGGAGTCATATAAAATTTTATATAAAACACTTAGAAAATATTTGCAATAAAAAAAATGTTCCTTGAAAAAAAACTTAGAAAAAATTTAAAAGATGGAGTCATATAAAATTTTATATAAAACACTTAGAAAATATTTGCTATAAAAAAGTGGTGCTTGGAAAAAACTTAGAAAAATAAAAAAATATGAAACCATGAAATTTTATATAAAACACTTTGAAAATATTTGCGATAAAAATATGTTCTTGGAAAACACTTAAAAAAATTAAAAAATAATGGAGGCATATAAAATTTTATATAAAACACTTAGAAATTAGCAACGATTCATGGGACCAGATGTTACAACACATAGTTATGTATGGCGATATCTTAAAAAAATCGCACATCAAAATTTATTATATAAATTTATCTCGCAAGACATAGTGTCACACATGATCATATATGAAATAATAAGACTATATAAAAGTATATAAGATCATATTAAATTATTTTTACTCGGGCAGCTGGAAATAAAACATAAGAAAAAATTTTTTTTCATAATTTTTTTTTTATCAATATTTTTTTTAACAATATTTTTTGTGAACAATGTTTTTTTTCGTCAATATGTTTTTTCATTAATGTTTTTTAATCAATATTTTTTTAATCAATATTTTTTTATCAATATTTTTTTCCAACAATATTTTTTTTTTTCATCAATGTTTTTTTTTATCAATATTTTTTTTTCATCAATATTTTTTGTTATCAAAATTTTTTTTTTCATTAATATTTTTTTTATCAATATTTTTTTCGTCAATATTTTTTGCCTATCAATAATTGTTTTCATTAATATTTTTTTTTCATCAATATTTTTTGCTTATCAATATTTTTTTGTCATCAATATTTTTTTTTGTTTTTCATCAACATTTTTTATTAATAATATTTTTTCATTAAAAAATTTTTTATCGGCAAACACAGAAAAACAGATAGATGGATATCACTAGAATGTCTTAGAAACCTTTAAGGATCAATAATATACATATAAACATAATAGGGTCCTCGACCGATATTTCAATGCGTTTTGCATGGAATGACAAATTAATGGCTGTAGGCAAAATCGCCCAAAAAAAAAAAAAAATGAAAAATAAACCAAAAATTAAAAAAAAAAGATTTTTCCGAAAACACGTTTTCCCAAACCCAAAATACCCAAAAAAGTTTTGTTTTGCGGAGAGGGTGGGTTTAAGGCATTGAGTTTGTGACCCCTAAGCCCGGCCGAAGGACGGCTATGCAAATTTTTACAAAAAATCGCGCGATTTTTTTGTTAAAATTTGTTGTTCAAATTTTTCGCCTTTGGCGCTTTCATACCACCTCCAAGGTGTTTTTTAAATTATTACTTTTGATTTTCTACTGGCAGCGGCAGATTAGTATGAAATGTAATAATATAAGAGTAAGTGCATGGGTTGTCAGTTCGATTCCCACCAAAAATTAATGAACCATTTTTTTCAAGTTGTTCCACTATGTAGGGTATTAAAACTTTCTATTGGCTGTTCCATTGCAACTTATTTCGGTTTCGACATTTTAAGATTTTGACAAAAATTCAAACCTAACTGAAAATGGGCAATTTTTCATATATTATTTTTGGGCAATTTTTCGTAATGAAACATCACCTAATTTTTTATTTAGAAATTTTGCCCAAAAACTATGAAAATGTGCCCAAAAATTTGAGTAAATTTTCATATGAAATATGGCCCAAATTTTTATGAAAAATTTTAGGCCGAAATTTAATTTTCTTTTTTGGGCGATTTTTCTTTGGGCGATTTTGCTTACAGCCCAAATTAATATAGCGTTATTTTTTCTAGAAATTTTTTAACATGATAATGTTTTTCAGCTAAAGTCTAATTTTAAAAAAGTTGCAGGACGCCACCTCAGTTTGACTATACAAGCTAACAATTAAAGAAAAAGAAAACAAGAATTACAATTTTCATTTTCTTACAACCAAAAATTTTATTAACTTGGGTTTGTAACTTGGGTAATAATTCACCTCGTGGTGAATAAAACCGGTTTTCACAAGCTGGTGAATAAAAAGTATCACAATTATTTTTCAACAAAAAAATAAATTTTTTTTTTCATTAATTTTTTTTTCATCATTTTTTTTAATTTTTTTTTTATTTTTCAACAAAAAAAATTTTTTTTTCCATCAAATTTTTTTTTCCATCAAATTTTTTTTTCATCAATTTTTTTTTTCATCAAACTTTTTTTTTCATCAAAATTTTTTTTTTTTCATAAATTTTTTTCAAACTTGTTTTTCATCATTTTTTTGTTTTATCAAGTTTTATTTTATCAATTTTTTTTCTTATCAATTTTTTTTCACCAATTTTTTTTTTTCATCAATTTTTTTTTCATCGAATTTTTTTTTTCCATCAAATTTTTTTTCATCAAACTTTTTTCATAATTTTTTTTTTTTTCATAATTTTTTTTTTCATCAAATTTTTTTTCATATTTTTATAAAAAAATTTTTTATCAAATTTTTTTCATTAATTTTTATTCATCAAATTTTTTTTTTTCATCAAATGTTTTTTTCATAAAATTTTGTTCATCAATTTTTTTGTTCATCAAATTTTTTTTTTTCATCAAACTTTTTTTCATAATTTTTTTTTTATCATATTTTTTCATCAATTTTTTTCAATACAGAGAAGTCGGTTCATGTAACTTTTACTTTGAGGAAGGAGAATGTCCAACACTATATTTAAATGGATCTGCAATTCCGAAATCAAATAATGTCAAATATTTGGGGCTCCATTTAGATAGAAGGCTTACATGGAAAAATCATGTAAAAGCGAAACGTGAACATTTAAACATTAAAACAAAGAAAATGTATTGGCTTTTAGGACCAAAATCAGAGTTGAGTTTAGAGAATAAGGTCATATTATATAAAACAATTCTTAAGCCTGTTTGGACTTATGGTGTTCAACTTTGGGGAACTACCAGTAATTCAAACATAGAAATTTTACAGAGATATCAGTCGAAAACTTTAAGATTATTAGCAAACGCTCCCTGGTACTTAAACAATAACTGTATACACAATGATCTTGGAATACCCACAGTAAGAGAAGAAATAAATGGTTACAGTGAAAGATATTTAAACAGACTTAGCAATCATTCAAATATATTAGCAATTAACCTTTTAGATGATAGTAATGAGATACGAAGACTGAAAAGATATCATATACTTGACCTGCCTTTTAGAAAATAGTTACATAAATATGTGTACACTATTTTAATACTAATACAAAATTGTATTACATTTTTAATTGAGCTCGCTGGAACTCGATTTAATAAGTTATTTTTTATAAATTATTATAAGTTTTGCTAAATGTTTCTTGTAACATAGATCGCAAATAAAATGAATTAAAAAAAAAAAAAAAAAAAAAAAATTTTTTTTCATCAAATTTTTTGTCAATTTTTTTCTCAAAAAAAAAAAAAAAAAAAAATTTTCATCAATTTTTTTTACATCAAAAAATTTTTCTTTTCATCAAAAACTTTTTTTCATCAACATTTTTTTTCACCAAAAATTTTGGGTTCATTAAATTTTTTTTAACATAATTCTGTTTTTCGTGAAAAAAAATCATTTTTTTTTACCAAAACTACTTTTTCACCAAGGCTAAGCTTTTCGCATAAAAATTTTCCCTTTGTTTATCAAATGTACATAAAACAAGTGAGAGTTTTATATTCTTTGGTGCCATATCTTTTATACTCTCCAAAATATAAAAACACTTTTTTGCACTCACTAACGAATTGTACAGCTCTTTTGGTTTTTTAATGGGGTCCTCGAATGATATTTCAATTCGTTTTGCATGGAATAGCAATGTAATATAAGATTATTTTTTCTAAATAAACTTTGGTTTGGCAAGTACACCCAAATCTTCCGCAAAACATTATCATGATTTAATGTTTTGGGCAAGAGTACAAAATTCGCAGGCATTTTTCTTTTTAAAGAACACATATTTATACAGCAAATCATTATCATGATTCAATGGTTTAGGCAAGAGTACAAACTTTGCAGACATTTTTGTGTACCCTTTAACCAGGGCATTGTGGTATACTAATTTTGTCATTCCGTGTATAACGCACCGAAATTATATTTTTAATTTTGATCAGTGATTGATTCAAAGACATTCTCGTAATGTCCGCCCATCCGTAAAAAGCGCGATGCAGTCCAAAATAAAAAAGCAACCCTCTTGAGGTTTGACACGAATATTTCTTCTGGTCTTGGGCTGGTTAAGATGGGATATGTGCAAAATAAAACCAGGGGGAAAAAAAAACCCCTTCTCGAAGAACTAAACCAACTTCAGAAAACGGCATTTTTAAATGATTTTTTTTTTGTATTTTTATTAAGCAAATTAAACATTTTTATGCTAGAAGATGTTCAAAAAAGTCTTGCCCTTGGAATCAGGGGACAAGAAAATTTGGTTTTTGTTGAAATAAATTGAAATAAAAAATGTGAGTAAGCGCTCTGATTGTATTTTTTGCAAGGAATAATTTTAGTCCTGTTATTAACACACAAAATTGCAGTTAAACATTTAACTTTTAATTGCGGTATTAACAATTCGTTATTTATTTACAGAAAACACTCAGTTTTTAGCTTAGACCTTAAAAGTGCAATTTTTGCAACAAAAACGTAGCATCTGTAAAATGTGAATCAGCAGTTTTATTGCATTTTTTCCGAAAACAATGAGAGCTTTCATAACTCTCATTGTTTCCGAGATAAGCTTAAAATGCAAATTTTTTTATGTCTCACCGAGATTTATTTAAAAACGGCTCCGGCGAAGATTTTGATTTTCGTCGACATATAGTAGTGGGGCACCCCATATTCATAATCAAGAGAGATATTTACAGTGTTCGCAACTTGAGGTTAAAGTTGTTTCGGCCGACCCATGTAAAAAATACATTTAATAAACCCCTAGGTTCAAGTGAATGATTTTCAACTTCTTCTAGCATAAGCATTTTTCATTTGTTTTTTCCCCTGGTCCGATTTTGTCTTTTTACGAACTAAACCTGCCAGTGACCAAAAGACATATTGCCAAACTTCAGGAGTCTAGTTCTTTTATTTTAGACTGCATCGTCTATACAGAAAGACGAGCGGACTCGACCGATATTTCAATGCGTTACACACATAATGACAAAGTGAGTAAACCCCCATGCTGTGGTTGGAGGGTAGTTATGGCACAAATGACAGACATATCAATGCGTCTAAATGGTTTAAATGGTTCAAGGTAATTTCGAGCAGGGGAGGATCTTTTTGTGTTGGTGCTTTGCCAGAAACTCACTTGGAAAGAGAAATTATGGCTTTAAACAATTTAGAATAAAATATTTATTGCAGCCAATGACTTTCTATTAGAATTTATAGTTTTACTAAATATGTTTGTAAAAAAATATAAATAAATATTTATACTAAAATTGATATATCAGTTGCACTTGTTACAGCTGTAATAAAACATACACAAACAATACGTGATGTATTGCGAGTACTAACGGCTACTAAAATGACAAAAGCGAAAAAAAACTTGACAAAACTAAAACACAACAAATAGCCGTAAGTTGACAAACACATACCAACAAAAAAAAAATATTACAACTACAAACAGAGGACTGGTGAGGCCATTAAGATGTTTAGAAACCATTCAAAATTCTGTGACTACTGGCAGCTAAAACTCGCAAGTCAAGTCCGCCAAAAAATGTCCTGGTCGTAATTCTTAAAGAAATTTAGTCAGAGAAACCAATTTCACTTTTTTAACTGAATTCAAATTAATTTAGAAACGTTTGACCAAGGTTAGGTTAGGTTAGGTTAGGTTATAAGTGGCTGCTGACGTTTTACGTCAACACACGTAGACTCTGAGGTCCATTGTGATACCACGGGACCGTAATAGGTTTCCCTACTAGTCCCTGTCGTTAAACCATTTTGAGCTTCTTATAAAACTCCTTAGATGTTGAATTTTGACATCCAACAAATCAGAAAGATCGTACAGCTCCCTAGATCCCAGTGAAGCAAGTTTCTGACCAGAAAGTGCCGGGCAATGGCAAATAAAGTGTTCGATAGTTTCCAACTCCTCTTCATCCATGCAACTTCGGCAAAAGTCATTCGACGGCACATTTAACCGCTCTGCGTGCTTCCCTATAAGACAGTGTCCGGTAATTATAGAAACCACCGTCGAAATCTCTCCTCTTGGAAGCGATATCAGCTCACTTGTGCGCCCCTGATCAAGAGAAGGCCAAATCAGTCGTGTTGTCTCACACGTCCATCCATTTGCCCATCTTTGATTAGTCTCCGTCGCAGAACAAAGCCGTAGGTTTTGCTTGCAAGTTTCTAGAGGCATACCAACACATTCCAATTCTGTTGGAACCTGTTAGGTAGTTCCTAGTCTTGCAAGCTCATCGGCTTTGCAATTCCCTGGAATGTCTCTGTGCCCTGGGACCCATATGAGTCGTATGTTAAACTGCTTGGCCATCTCATTTAAAGACGTGCGGCAGTTAAGGGCAGATCTTGTTTTCAGAAACATTGAATCCAGGGACTTGACCGCGGCTTGACTGTCAGTATAGATGTTGACTGCGGTTGTAGACAAGACATTGCAGCTCAACCAGTCAGCCACTTCTTTTATTGCCAGCATCTCTGCGTTTGACCAAACCTCAGTATAATTTTAAATTGCAATGAAGATTCCAAAATTTTCTACTAACAGTCCTTCTCCATTCATACATGGATGTCTAATAAGCTAATGTCACAAAGAACGCGTGACAAACAATAAAATGCACAACAAAAAATGTCAAACTTATAAAAAAAATGCACTACAAATGTTCAGTATTTTTTTTTTTTTGTCTAAAATAAACCTTAACATTTTTTATATTTATTTTTTTTTTATTTTCTGTGAATGACCATAAAAATTACTTACTCTACTTTAGTTTTTACGCAGCATATCGGTGAAATTTATTAGCTCAATGTTTGAATGAATGAAATGTAAAAGTATGAAAGTCACTGAAATAGTATAGTGCATGGACGTGGACAGATAGATATATGGACTAGGGTTGTGGCATTTAGGCATTATATGTTAAGCCACCCTAAAGTGATAGTTGTAGTAACCACATAAAAGATATAAAAAAAATTGACAACAAAACACTACTATGACAAAGCAAAATACTTACGTACATACGTTCAGATCAGTTAAGACATAAGAGGATAGATAAATAGCGGTATTTAAGATTGCTGACTGAAAATTTTAACAAACACATAAATGTGATTATAGCAGTTATCAAGTTAAATGTTTATCAGAACCACAAAGATTTTTTTATTTTTAATTAAGGGGCCGACTCACAGAAAATAGTCATAAATCAATCATAACTCAATTGTTTCCATGTGGTTGTTGTAAACAATCATAAAAAAATTCAAATTTTGTTTGAAAATTTCAAAAAAATAAAGACCTGCTACCTAGTTCGTCTCAAAATTGACAAATAATTTTAAATTTTGAGACTTTTTATGATTGTGTTTACAACAAACACAGGAAGGATGAAGTTTGAAAATAATAAAATTATTCATAACCAGTAATAACTGTGAATAGGCCTGTAAATCTTTTTAGTCATTGTTAATTAAATTTGTTTTTTAATATTTTTGAAAAAAAAAAACTTTGAGTGTAAGTTTTTTTTGTGTCAAATTTTTTGAGCTTAAAAAATTTTGATTGCCAAAACCACTGTTTTCTATTTTTCGTAAAAAAAAGTTCTCAGATTCTAAAATATCATCAGTTGTTAAAACCATTTTTCCTAAAAATAAAATCTTAAAATTTGCAGCATTTTTCAATAAAAAATAAAATTTGCACTCAGAAAATTATGTAAGTACCCAGCAAAATTTGGCATTGCTCGTAATGGGTTTTGTAATCCGAAACAGATGTTTATAAGTAGTTACTTATTGAATGAAACACTAATTATTTTAACAAGGGCGTAAGACAAAAATAACTAGTGAAGAGTATGGAGATAAATAAGTAGTTACTGCCTCGGATTACTAATAATGAGTAAAAACCCATTCCAATAAGAAGTAAAATAATTAGTTAATTAAAACATTTAAAATTTAACTTGTTTTTACTAAAACTTAAAAATTGCGTAATTTTTATTACGTTTTTAAGTACTTTTTAAGTTAATTGAATTGTAAAGGTTAAAAACTGCAAGTGCAAGGAGATATTATTACTTAGAGGTGCTTTTATAACATATTGCTGAGAAGTAGTTACTTTTGGGCTTAAAATAATGTTAATGGTAATGGGTACTCATTATAGGTAATGTACTTGGCAATGATTACTTTTCACAACTCATTACCATGTTTTTGCTGGGTAACTACGTGTTAGTCGTTTGTATATTTTACAGTAGTTAGTTGTTTTTAACTACAAAGTCAGTTTTTTTTTGTATGAAAAACACCAACCAACTATTTCTGTTAGTTATTTTAAGTCGTTTTTTTAAATAACTAACAAAAAGTACTATAATGTTAAAACAGTTATTTAAAGTAGTATATTTTATTTTTTTTTTTTTCTGAGAAATGTTCAGTTTTTTTCCAAAAAAAAAAAAAAATCGTTTTTTTATTTGTCACAACTTTAAAAAAAAAAACAAAACTTTGAAAAAATTTGGTCTTTAATTTTTTTCTGAAAAAATTTTTAAAGAAATTATATATTAATTATTTTATTTTTACGTCATGTTAGTTATTTTTTGTCAGTTACTATAAAAAAATGTTTTTTATGAAAAAAGTTTTTAATGAAAAAAGATTATTGATAAAAAAAAAAATTTGATGAGTAAAAAATTTTGATAAAACAAATTTGTGAAAACAAAAAAAAAATATTGAACAAAATATGTATGAAAAAAATGTTGATGAAAAAATATTGATGAAAAAAAATATAAAATATTGATGGAAAAATATTGACAAAATAAATATTGATAAAAAAAATATTGTTAAAAAAAAATCCATGAAAAAATATTGATGAAAAAAATATTGATGCAAAAAAAAATTTTTTGATGAAAAAAAAATTGATGAAAAAAAAATATTGATGAAAAAAATATTGATGAAAAAAAAATTGATGACAAGAAAATATTGATGAAAAAAAAAAATAAATTATATAAAATATTGATGTCCAAAAATATTGACGAAAAAAAAACAATATTAATGAAAAAAAAAAAATACTGATGAAAAAAGATATTGATGAAAAACAAGTGAGAGTGTTAAATTCTTTTTTTTATACCCTCCAACATGTTCAAAAAAAAAAAAAAAACAGTGCCTTTTTTTGGGGGGTGGGGCTTTGACGGGGGCTGTAAGGGGACACGTCGCCCTCTCGAAAAATGTTTACTTATCCATTTTTTATATTTTTTGCACTAAAGTTATATTATTTGATTATTATTTAAATATTTTTTATATATCCACGCCCTATAAAGGGGGGAGGGGGCAAAAAACAAAGTTTTTTAATTTCCCGGGTCTAAGTGCGGGACTCTGAACATCTTCTAGCATAATTATAATTCATTTGATTAATAAAAATACAAAAAAATCTAGTTCTTCAAGGGGAAACTTTTTTCCCCCTGGTCCGATTTTGCCTATTTACTAACATAACCTCTGCCTAGGACCATCAGACATATTTGAGCCAAATTTCAGAATGCTAGCTCTTTTATTGTGGACTGCATCGTTCCATACACAGACAGACGGACGGACATTCATAAAATGTCTTAGAATCGATCACGGATCAATAATATATATACTTTTGGGGTCCCCGACCGATATTTCGATGCGTTACAAACGGAATGTCAAAGTAAGTATACCCCATATTGTGGTTGGAGGGTATAAAAATTGGTCAAAAAAAAAATTGATAAAAAAAAATATTGATGAAAAAAAATATTGATGGAAAAAAATATCGATAAAAAATATTGATGAAAAAAAAAAATATTAATTAAAAAAAAAAAAAAATATTGATTAAAAAAAAAAAGTTGATGAACAAAAATATTGATGAAAAAAAAAATGTTGATGAAAAAAAATATTGATTAAAAAAAATGCATTTTTTTTATCCTTAAAAGAAGGCTGTCCGAAAAAAAACAACAGTTTGTAATACCCTAGGTCTAGGAGCCGGATTAAATTAAATTAATTTAATTTAAAATTTGAAATATAAAATGTTTATTTTTTAAACATAAATACAAAAAAAATGTAAAACAAGTGGGAGTGCTAAATTCGGCTTTGGATGTTAAAAAAAATCATTTTAATGAAAACGGCCCAAAAATTGCCATTTTCTAACCCCCTGTGTCCAATTACAGGACTTTGAACTTCTTCTTTTATAAAAATGCTTCATTGGATTAACAACAATCATATAAAAAAATCAAGTTTTTCAGAGGCTGGTTTGGTTCTTCAAGGGAAAACTATTTTCCCCTTAAAGAAAAATTTACACCTTGAAGAAACTTCAGGATCCTAGCTCTTTTATTTTGGACTGCATTGTGTTATTTACAGACAGATGGACGGACGGATATACGGACATTCATAGAATATCTTAGAATCGATCATGGATCAATAATAATATCCCCTACCGATATTTCTATGCGTTACAAACGGAATGACAGAGTGAGTATACCTTTTTTTTTAGGGGGAATATTTTTTCCCTGTTCCAATTCATCCAATATCTGAACTTATCCTTTCTGGGACCATAAGACATATGCGTGCCAAACTAAAGTAGTCTAGCTCTTTTATTTTGGACTGCACCGTGTTATCTCATGGCTGAATAATATTCACACTTTATGGGGTCCCTGACCAATATTTTGATGCGTTACACATGGAATTACAATGAGAGTATATAGTTGGAGAATAAAAAAACGTTTATGTTTCTTTTGGGTAACATTGGGCCTGAAAGGGTTAAAGCCGTTTTTTTTTTTAAATTGTCTTGTTATTACTAAAATTAAAATCCGCTCTCAGTTGAAGATCGATTGTATTTAACGGATGTGGTTTCCTTCTCGTTTTTAGCCCGCAACTGTATTTTCACTTGCCTCGTATGTTATTTTTTATTATTTTATAAAATATGTGCGTTATGGTTATACATCCTTTTTTTGTACTTTTTTTTATTATTTTTGCAGAATGTGTTGTACAATTTTTTGTTGCATACACACACACAAATACCTAGTCAGAAAAAACTATTTGAACTACATGGTCTGCATCGAATATCGGAATAGGATACAAAAAATTAAATTCGGATGAACCGAATATTTTATGCGCTTTTACACTTAAAATATTATGTAAGTAAATTCAACAGAAAATACGTTTGAAACAAATGAAACTTTATTTAAAAAACGGACTACTTACATTTCATTTAAAACAAAAACATTTCTCAGTTATTTTTAAATGTTAATTAATAACTGTTGAAATCCGTAAAAATAACTTAAAAATCCGTAAAAAATGACCGACAAAATTACAAAAACGGTTAAAATAACGGAAATTTACATTAATTTTTATTTATTTTTTTAGAAATAATTTTAAAAAACTTCGAACCTGAGCAGAATCGAACTCATAATTTCTGGCTGATAGCCCAGCACGCTACCCTCTGTGCCACAAGCTACTTATATTTTCAGCAACTAAATTTCATTTTCAAATTCAAAAAAAAAAATTCTAATTTTAGAAATTTTTAAATAACTGACAAATAACAAACGACAAATAAAATAATGTGGCTTGTTTTTTAAATAACTGAAAAAAACAAACGTTACGGAAAATTTTATTTAAAAGACAGTTATGTATTTGAATAAACGTTCAAAAAGTTGTTTAGAATATTTGTATGTGAAACAAACGAATTTTCTTTTAATATTAACTAAAACGAAAACTATTTGTTTGACTGTGAAACAGTAACTGTAAAACTTTTATGAGTGTGTAATATAAATATATAAAAAAAAGTATAAAAACAAAGTAAGAGTCATAAATTCAGCTGTGTCAAATCTTTGATCAAAAAATTTACACCAAATTTGCAGGGCCGTTTTTTTAGAGGGAGGGGCGTCGATATGGGATATTAGGGGATACTTTTCCCTTGCGGAAAATGTTTTTGCATTAGTTAAATTAATTTAATCATTATTTAAATATATTTTAGTATACACACCTCCAAAGGGGCGGGCAAAAAAAAGACATTTTTTATTCCCCTCTCGAGGCCGCGGTCCAATGTTAATAAATTATTTTTTTGCTATGATATTTACGCTTAAATAATACAATTGTGTCATTATTTTTTCAATATTTTCTTAACCACGCCGCAAAAGGGGGCTTGCCGAAAAAATAGATTTCCTAATTCCTTTGGGTTACATGCAGGTCAATGTACTTCAAATGGCATAAAAACAATTCATTTGTTGAACAAATATACAAGAAACTTCTAAAAAGATTGCGTTTTTCAGGAGCTGTTTTATTTCCACAATGGGCAACTTTTTCCCCTGGTTTGATTTTTCGCATTCAAGAAATTAACCAGCCCATGACTGCAAGACATATTCGTAGGAGAGTCTGCCGGGAGACGATAGGGGGATTCATTTTACCTTGCCTTAAATGTTGCCAGATAAATAAACTATATATTTTGCACTCAATTAATAAAATTTTATCATTATTTAAATTATTTTTTTCTAAACAAGCCCCCACAAAGGGGCAGGTCGAAAAGAATTGTCCTTTCTGATACCTTTGGCTCAAGTGTAGGTCGACGAACTTCATTGGGCAAATTTCTGCTTGGGTATATATCTATACGTGTATTTGTATTACATGTTCATGTGTATTGTACAATGTGGTCTTTGCTCTGTTTTTTTTTTTATTTTGGTTTTTGTTCTGTTGCTGAACTCTCTTGTTGCAATGTCGGTTTTTCGTTGATGATTTTATTTGTTAATTTTTTTCTTTCTTTCAGATTTTTTTTTTGCCATTTTTTTTTTTGTGTTTTGATACATTTGGGCCTGGGCACACAGGCAATTAGTGACAAATGTTTCCATATTTTTGCATTGAACATCATATACAATATTATAGGTCTACTACATACGAATATTTCTGTGTATGTTTGTGTATGCATACTTTGGTCATTTACCGTACTATTGTTGTCAAACATTTGAAAGGACACATAAATTTTGTCATTGTTGTTATTGTTTGGTTGCTGGTTGTCCTTTTGCTTAGTTTCGAAAACATACATTGTCACAAATACTGCAACTCAATTGATAAGGGCTGTTTATACGGGGGGTTTGTAAACTGTAAGTGCACTTGCATGTAAACAAAGTATTCTTTAATTGTAGAATATTGTGTGTTTCACTAAATGTCAATTAATAATTTAATTTTTCGCCAACTGATATTTGACTTATTGTTAATAGAAAACAACAAAAAAATTTATTTAAATAAATTTTCTGTTGCGAAAATATATTTAAAAAACATTACAGAATATTAAGCTACTCAAATGACCGACAGTGTACATTTTAACTTCGTTCGTTCTATAAATGGTCTTATTTGTTTGTACGTCCATACGTCTGTTACAACGAATACATGCATGTAGTAGTTGGGTTTTACTGGTTCATTTGGTTAAGTGTCAAATGTTTGGTTGTTATCATTTGTTGTTGAATATGCGGTTAATTAGAAAAAAAATAAAAAATTTATGAAAATTTAATTTTCATTTTCAATTTATAATATACCTTATTTCAACTTATAAAAAAAAACTAACATAAAAGTTAAAAATCATTTTTAAATATTTCACTTTATCAACCCGAGTCAAAAAATGATATGACGCAATATATAATTTAAAAAAATGTAAAAAAAAGATATGACGCAATATATAATTTAAAATGGGTTCGTGTCTATTTTGATATAATCTTATACGAAAAATGGTTCCATAAGATTTGATCGAATATTATATAATAATATTATTTTTTATAACATTATATCGACTTCGATACGAGTTTTGGTCTAATCCAATGATATAAAATTACATCCAATTATATTAAAATTTATACAATTTTATAAATCGTTTGTTTTTTTTTGTTTTTAATAAAAAGTTGAAAAATTAAAATAATAAAAATTAGTTGTTCTTGAAAAAAACTTAGAAAAATTTCAAAAATGGAGACATGTTAAAAGGGTTCAAGCTGAAAAAATGCAGAAGAAAAATTGAATTTCTAAAAATTATAGACATTTCTGGTATTTCCTATACCGGTTTCAAACACCCCAGTTAGTGTCATCATCAGTAGGATTTTAAATGTCGGTTTGTCTTGTTAATGAAAACTGTTTTTTATATGTGTGAATATTGATAGTTTCTACAGAATAAATTTTGACAGTTTCCAACACTACAATTCTATTTCTAGCAATCTCAACCTCACTTCATACTTTCTTTCAACTTTTTTGTCTCTTACATTATTTCGCAAGGGTTAAATTTTATATAAACCACTTTGAAAATATTCTCATGAAAAGTTTGTCCTTGGAAAAACTTAGAAAATTTTTAAAAAATGGAGTCATATATAATTTTATATAAAACACTTAGAAAATATTTGCGATAAAAAAATGTTCCTTGAAAAAAACTTGGAAAAAATTTTAAAGATGGAGTCATATAAAATTTTATATAAAACACTTAGAAAATATTCGTGATAAAAAATGATGCTTGGAAAAAACTTAGAAACATAAACAAATATGAAGTCATATGAAATTTTATATAAAACACGTTGCAAATATTTTCGATAAAAATATGTTCTTGGAAAAAACTTAGAAAAATTAAAAAATAATGGAGGCATATAATATTTTATATAAAACACTTAGAAATTTGGAATTATGCATTGGACCAGATGTTACAGCATATAATTATGCATGGCGATATCTTAAAAAAAATCGCACATCAAAATTTATTATATAAATTTATCTCGCAAGACATATTGTCACACATGATCATATATGAAATAATATGACTATATAAAAGTATATAAGTTCATATTAAATTATTTTTACTCGGGAAGGATTTGTCATAAATTTGATAAATATTTACAATGTGCAACAAGAAAATTAAGATTTTTTTTTTTGGATAATCTGAAATTGAGTTGACAAAATTTTTACAAGGATTTTTGAATATTACTTACCAAATTCTTTTTTAATTTTTAAATTAAGAAATTAATTTAAATTAATAAATTAAATTTAATTTTTAAATTAATAAAATAAGTATTTTTTTTTTATTTTTGTGTACAACGCAGAAGCAATTGTTTTTTTAACTATCACAAACATTTTTATACCCTCCAACCACAGTATGGTGGTATCCTCACTTTGTCATTCTGTGTGTAACACATCGAAATTTAGGTCGGGGACCCCACAAAGTGTATATAATATTGATCCATGATAGAATCCAAGACATTCTAGCGATGTCCGTCCGTCCGTCTGTAGAAATAACGATGCAGTCCAAACCAAAAGAGCTAGACCCCTGAAATTGGGCAATAATATCTCTTATGTTACTGGAAAGGTCAAGTTACTGGTAAGTTAAGAAGATGGGCACAATCGGACCAGGGGGGAAAAGTTTCCCCTTGAAGAAATAAAACGACCTCTGAAAAATACGATATTTTTAGGAGTTTTTTTTTTTAATTTTTGCTTAACAAATGTAACATTTGTATGGTATACTATGTTCATAGACCTGCGCTAGGACCAAGGAGGTTAGAAAATTCGATTTTTTTCAGGCCGCCTCTTTGGTGGCGTGGTTATAGAAATTAACTAAAAATAACGATAAAAAAATATTATTTAAGCGTAAATATCATACACTCATAAAAGTTTTACAGTTACTGATTCACAGTCAAACAAATAGTTTTCGTTTTAGTTAATATTAAAAGAAAATTCGTTTGTTTCACATACAAATATTCTAAACAACTTTTTGAACGTTTATTCAAATACATAACTGTCTTTTAAATAAAATTTTCCGTAACGTTTGTTTTTTTTCAGTTATTTAAAAAACAAACCACATTATTTTATTTGTCGTTTGTTATTTGTAAGTTATTTAAAAATTTCTAAAATTAGAATTTTTTTTTTGAATTTGAAAATGAAAATGAAATTTAGTTGCTGAAAATATAAGTAGCTTGTGGCACAGAGGGTAGCGTGCTGGGCTATCAGCCAGAAATTATGAGTTCGATTCTGCTCAGGTTCGAAGTTTTTTAAAATTATTTCTAAAAAAATAAATAAAAATGAATGTAAATTTCCGTTATTTTAACCGTTTTTTCAGTAAAATTTTGTCAGTCATTTTTTACGGATTTTTAAGTTATTTTTACGGATTTCAACAGTTATTAATTAACATTTAAAAATAACTGACAAATGTTTTTATTTTAAATGAAATGTAAGTAGTCCGTTTTTTAAATAAAGTTTAATTTGTTTCAAACGTATTTTCTGTTGAATTTACTTACATAATATTTTAAGTGTAAACAAATAATTTGTAAACATGTATAGCGGGGGTACAGGTGTCCCCCACCAACTCCGCCGACCCCCCCCCCCCCCCCCCCACAAAAAAAAAGACACCCCTGCGATTTTATTTTTATACACTCTACTCTAGTGATAGAGGGTATATATAAGTTTGTCATTCCGTTTGTAACACATCAAAATATTGGTCTATTGGTAAAGTATATAAATTCAAGATCCTCGATCGATTTTAAGTCGATCTAGCGATGTCCGTCCGTCTGTCTGTCCGTAGAAAACACGCTAACTTTTGAAAGACTTTACAGCGGCTACTGAAGTTTGGCATATATGTTGGTCATTTACCTGGTCAGGTTGGTATTGCAATCCAGCCAAATCGGTTCAGTGGTTCAAAAGTTATGAGCAAAAGAGTAAATTTCGGCAAGGGTGTTCCCGAATTTACGAGATAAAAAACACGATAACTTTCGAAAGACAATATTGAGACTGCTGAAGCTTGACACGTGTCTTTGCCGTTCTCTAGGTCTGTTTGGTATTAAATTTCAGCTCAATCGGTCCAGTCGTTCAAAAGTTATAAGCAAAACGCTGAATTTCAGATTAGTTTTATCTTAAATGCCACGTGTTTAAACAAGTTTTAAAAGCATTGGTGTAACTTAACAAGGCTTTTCAAACTTGTTTAGTTTTAAAGCAATGCTTTTTAAACTTGTTTAGTTTTAAAAGCATTGGTAACTTAAAAATTACACTCGAAAAAAATCTTACACTCAAAAAAAAATTTACACTCAAAAAAAAATTTACACTCAAAAAAAAATTTACAATCAAAAAAAAATTAGTTTTTTTTTACAAAAATTACAATATTTTGTGTACATACTAGAGTTGTCAATTATTCGACTTTCAACTTTGTTCGAATAATTTAAATAATTGTTTTTCCTCGTTCGATCAAACGATTAAAGATCAAAATTTATTCGATTAATCGAAGAGAATAACGAATAAAAAAATAATTTTAAAAAATATTTTTATTAACAAAAAAAAAATAAACAATTCATATAAAAAATCTTAAAATAAGAAAGTTAAAATTTTTATTAACGAAAAAATGCATACAAAACTTAAAAATAAAAGAGTTAAAAGTTTAAAAAACTTAAAAATTGAATAACTGAGATCACTTTTAATTAATGGATGTCGATTTTAATACTTGTGGAGAAATAATTCAAATACAGATTATTATTTGAAGTATTCAGACAAAATATATCAAGGATTTTAATTTTTGTCTAATAAGACAATTTAAGTTGTTCTTAAGAAATAATCTTTTAAAAATAAAAGTTGACTCAATTTTTTGCTTTCAAACGATTTTTGATTTTTGTTTTTATTATATTATATGTTGAAAACACTCTTTCGCTAATTGTTGAAGTAGGTGATATAGTAAGAAGAGCATAAAAAACTTTTTTTTAAAAAAAGTTTATCTATTTTTTCTGTTCTTTTTTCAGATTTTTCCAAATATACCATATCGTCTGATATATCGCTGAAGTCCTTTTTATTTTCTGAATTTTTAATACTTTGAATTGAATTATTTAACTCGCATAAAAGATTATTATTTTCATTACTAATAACTTCCTCTATTTCAATACTTTTATCTGAATTATTGTGATTACTTTCAACATAAAATAATCTGGAGTATAATTCATTTGCATATTCTTTTTTTCGCTTTTTGGAGAATATTTTAAGAAACTTTTATTGCTCGCAAAATTTCCAGAATTTAGAAAAATTAACGTATTTAACACTTTTATACGTCTCTCATTAATTCTTATTTTAATACGTTTTAGTAAGTCTGATGCAAAAGAATTATTAATTTTTTCTAAATTATTTATTAAAAACTTTATAACTCCCTCTAATTCTATAATGGATGTGCTATCCAGGGCTATGGCTACAATATATTTTAACTTTCCTACATTTTGTATAAAATCTTTCAAAATTTATGAGAATAAATCAAATTCGAAGCAATTTTTATTTTTTTAATTAAAAATGAATTGTTCGATTAATCGACATTAATTAATCGATTTATTCGTTATTCGAAAATCGTCATTTTTTAATTATTCGAACAAGAGTTGGGTTTTGTTTGATCGATTAATCGAATTATTCTTAATCGACTGACAACTCTAGTACATACGTACGTGCATTCACTCAGAAATATTTTTACAGTAAAAAAACCTTACACTCGAAAAAAATTTTACACTCAAAAAATAAAGTTAGTAATTTTTCTTTTTTTAAAAAACTGACAATAAAAGTTTTTTACCCAAAATAAAATATTTCTAATCAAAATTGTTAATTTTTTCACGTTAAAAAATGTACTATCCTTCAAAAAATACATTGTGGAGGGTATTCATAGATTTGGCAAAGTCGAATTTAACTTTTCTACACCTTTTCCAATTGAAATTCAGAAAAGATCAGTTGTAATTCAGAAATCTCAATTGAAATTCAGAAAAGCACAATTGAAATTCAGAAATCGTAATTGAAATTCAGAAAAGCCCAATTGAAATTCAGAAATCACAATTGAAATTCAGAAAAGCCCAATTGAAATTCAGAAATCACAATTGAAATTCAGAAAAGCCCAATTGAAATTCAGAAATCACAATTGAAATTCAGAAAAGCACAATTGAAATTCAGAAAAGATCAATTGAAATTCAGAAAAGCCCAATTGAAATTCAGAAAAGCACAATTGAAATTCAGAAAAGCCCAATTGAAATTCAGAAAAGCACAATTGAAATTCAGAAAACCCCAATTGAAATTCAGAAAAGCACAATTGAAATTCAGAAAAGCACAATTGAAATTCAGAAATCGTAATTGAAATTCAGAAAAGCCCAATTGAAATTCAGAAAAGCACAATTGAAATTCAGAAATGCCCAATTGAAATTCAGAAAAGCATAATTGAAATTCAGAAATCGTAATTGAAATTCAGAAATCGTAATTGAAATTCAGAAAAGCCCAATTGAAATTCAGAAAATCACAATTGAAATTCAGAAAATCACAATTGAAATTCAGAAAAGCACAATTGAAATTCAGAAAAGCACAATTGAAATTCAGAAAATCACAATTGAAATTCAGAAAATCACAATTGAAATTCAGAAAAGCACAATTGAAATTCAGAAAATCACAATTGAAATTCAGAATAGCCCAATTGAAATTCAGAAAATCACAATTGAAATTCAGAAAAGCCCAATTGAAATTCAGAAAATCACAATTGAAATTCAGAAAAGCCCAATTGAAATTCAGAAATCGTAATTGAAATTCAGAAAAGCCCAATTGAAATTCAGAAAAGCACAATTGAAATTCAGAAAAGCACAATTGAAATTCAGAAAATCCCAATTGAAATTCAGAAAAGACGAATTGAAATTCAGAAATCGTAATTGAAATTCAGAAAAGCCCAATTGAAATTCAGAAAATCACAATTGAAATTCAGAAAATCACAATTGAAATTCAGAAAAGCCCAATTGAAATTCAGAAAAGCACAATTGAAATTCAGAAAAGCACAATTGAAATTCAGAAAATCACAATTGAAATTCAGAAAATCACAATTGAAATTCAGAAAAGCCCAATTGAAATTCAGAAAAACACAATTGAAATTCAGAAAAGATCAATTGAAATTCAGAATATCACAATTGAAATTCAGAAAAGCCCAATTGAAATTCAGAAATCACAATTGAAATTCAGAAATCACAATTGAAATTCAGAAAATGTAAACAAACCAATTATTAGTCACCACTACAAACATAGACACATTATGCAAATGCAGTACAGAAATGCGTATATGAGAGTATCTAACTTTATTCTCTTGCTACGTATTGTAGAGAGCAGACAGACAATACACTCATAAAATGCTTAAGGTAACATTAAGTGAAACTGACTTTTTATTATTTTTCTTTAAAACTAATTTTTCATTAATGCATTTGTCAAGGTAGAGTAAATATTTGTGTTCACTATATTAATTAATTTACAAAAAATAATAAAAATTCAGTTAAACTAAATTTTACCTACAACATTCTATGAGTGTATTATTGTCTGTCTGCTCTCTACAATACGTAGCAAGAGAATAAAGTTAAATACTCTCATAGTTGTACAGCATTTGTTTAATGTGTCTATGTAGTGGTGACTCATAATTGGTTTGTTTACATTTTCTGAATTTCAATTGTGATTTCTGAATTTCAATTGTGATTTCTGAATTTCAATTGGTCTTTTCTGAATTTCAATTATGATTTCTGAATTTCAATTGGGCTTTTCTGAATTTCAATTGTGATTTTCTGAATTTCAATTGGGCTTTTCTGAATTTCAATTGTGATTTTCTGAATTTCAATTGTGATTTTCTGAATTTCAATTGTGCTTTTCTGAATTTCAATTGTGCTTTTCTGAATTTCAATTGGGCTTTTCTGAATTTCAATTGTGATTTTCTGAATTTCAATTGTGATTTTCTGAATTTCAATTGGGCTTTTCTGAATTTCAATTACGATTTCTGAATTTCAATTGGTCTTTTCTGAATTTCAATTGGGCTTTTCTGAATTTCAATTGTGCTTTTCTGAATTTCAATTGTGCTTTTCTGAATTTCAATTGGGCTTTTCTGAATTTCAATTACGATTTCTGAATTTCAATTGGGCTTTTCTGAATTTCAATTGTGATTTTCTGAATTTCAATTGGGCTTTTCTGAATTTCAATTGTGATTTTCTGAATTTCAATTGGGCTATTCTGAATTTCAATTGTGATTTTCTGAATTTCAATTGTGCTTTTCTGAATTTCAATTGTGATTTTCTGAATTTCAATTGTGATTTTCTGAATTTCAATTGTGCTTTTCTGAATTTCAATTGTGCTTTTCTGAATTTCAATTGGGCTTTTCTGAATTTCAATTGTGCTTTTCTGAATTTCAATTGGGCTTTTCTGAATTTCAATTGTGATTTTCTGAATTTCAATTGTGATTTTCTGAATTTCAATTGGGCTTTTCTGAATTTCAATTACGATTTCTGAATTTCAATTACGATTTCTGAATTTCAATTATGCTTTTCTGAATTTCAATTGGACATTTCTGAATTTCAATTGTGCTTTTCTGAATTTCAATTGGGCTTTTCTGAATTTCAATTACGATTTCTGAATTTCAATTGTGCTTTTCTGAATTTCAATTGTGCTTTTCTGAATTTCAATTGGGGTTTTCTGAATTTCAATTGTGCTTTTCTGAATTTCAATTGGGCTTTTCTGAATTTCAATTGTGCTTTTCTGAATTTCAATTGGGCTTTTCTGAATTTCAATTGATCTTTTCTGAATTTCAATTGTGCTTTTCTGAATTTCAATTGTGATTTCTGAATTTCAATTGGGCTTTTCTGAATTTCAATTGTGATTTCTGAATTTCAATTGGGCTTTTCTGAATTTCAATTATGATTTCTGAATTTCAATTGGGCTTTTCTGAATTTCAATTGGGATTTCTGAATTTCAATTGTGATTTCTGAATTACAATTGATCTTTTCTGAATTTCAATTGGAAAAGGTGTACTTGTTTTTCATTAATTTTTTTTTACATCAATTTTTTTTTTTCATCAAAATTTTTTTTATCATTTTTTTTTTTTGTTTTTTTCATCAATTTTTTCTTCATAAATTTTTTTTTTCATCAAATTTATTTTTCATCAAAATTTTTTTTTCATAAATTTTTTTTTATCATATTTTTTTCATCAAATTTTTTATTATTAATTTTTTTTTCACCAAAAAAATTTTTTTCATGAATTTTTTTTTCTATCAAAATTTTTTCTATCAAATTTTTTTTTTTCATATTTTTTTTTTTTTCATAAATTATTTTTTTCATAAAATTTTTTGTTGCTCATCAATTTTTTTTTCATCAAATTTTTTTTTCATCAAATTTTTTTTTTATCATTAATTTTTTTTTCATATTTTTTTTTTTCATCAAAATTTTTTTTTTTTTTTTCATCAAAATTTTTTTTTTTAACAAAAGTTTTTTTTCATCAATTTTTTTTTTCATCAATTTTTTCTTCATTTATTTTTTTTTCATAAATTTTTTTTTGTTTTTTCATCAAAATATTAGTACAAAGAAAAAAAAAAAAAAAAAATTTGAGTAAATTTTTAATACTATTGAGTAAAAAATTACTCAATTTTGCACCAGTAAACGATTTAATAGTATTGAGTAAATTTTTAATAAAAAATTATTAAATGCTTACAAAAAAATTTTTAATGGATACTATTAAAAATTTAATTAAAAATTTTTCAAATTTTTAAGTAACTTTTCAATTGTGTCAAGTAAAAATTTACTCAAAATTTATCAATTTATTTTTTTAAAAAGTTTAAAAAAGTTTCACATTTTTTTTCGAAAAAAATGTTTTTTCAAACTTTACCAAATATATTTATGTCTTGAAGACATTGGAAAATTTCATAAAGATGATTTCAAACTTTCATTTACATACACAAAAAACTATAAACCAAACGAGAATTCAAAACACGAAGAGAATAAAAAAAAAAATAAAAAAAATTATTAAATTTTGTATTAAATTATTTACTCAAATTTTTTTTTTAGTTTTTGAGTAAATTTTTAATTGCGTCAATTAAAAAATTACTCAAATCTTATTTAAAAATTTAAACAAGTGATTACTCAAATTTTTTTCTTAATATTTTTTTCTGTGTACACCCAAATCTTCTGCAAAACATTATCATGATTTAATGTTTTGGGTAAGAGTACAAAATTCGCAGGCATTTTTTGTTAATCGTTAGCTTGTATATTCAAAATGTGGTGGCGTCCTGCAACTTTTTTAAAATTAGACACCAGCCTAAAAACAGTATCATGTTAAAAACGGCCTTGATATAAACATTTTTTAAGCAGCTATAAAACATAAATACACAATATTTTAATTGTGTTCTTTTGTTTACTAGAAAGATAAGCTTTGTTATTAATTTTAAATTTTATAACACAAAATTTGGTCAACTAGAAATGTCAGGGTTGTCACTTAATTGTGCCATGCTTTTGTACATCAAAAACTACTGAACCGGTTTTGATGAATTTTTTTGGATTTTTAGATCATTGAATTCTCTAGACCTTACTGTGGCCGTTTTCTTGAAAAATATTCAGCCTTACCAAAGAAAAATAAAATTAAATTAAAATCTACTTTTAATTTTATTTCCATAGAAATTGTTATTGTTTTTTAAAATCGACTTCAAAAATTATAAAGTGTTGTTTTTAAACGAAATCTTTCAAAAAAGTTACGTGTCGATTTGAGTTTTAAAAATTCCACAGCCAAGTCTAAATACATACAAAACTGTTTTTTTTTTTTCAAACAAAAATACTCAAAACAAGAAAACACCTTAAATCCAAATGCATTATTTGCAGTTTTTGGTTTGCATATAAATGCATGTGTTTAGATTAAAATTTATGTTATAAATTCATGCATGCATATGCAATTATTTACACAACTGTCAAATAAATGACAATCTTTACGATACAAAAAACAAAAACAAAAAACCAGAGCAACAACAAAACAATAATAACAAAAATATTCTATTTCTTCATTTGTCTTCAAAAACCACCCAACGAATATTACTTAAAGACCCCCCCCCCCCTCTTTCCCCCCATTCAAAAGACATATACAACGATATATTGTTGTTTTTCCCATTGGGTCCTCCCAAGCAACCCACTTAACTTGAGAGGAGTATGAGTATGTTTTCGTACTCATGGTACTTACTGTGAACTCAGAGTAAATGATGAGATAATGTTGATTGCATTCTTCCACTTGGAATATCCTTGAACATGAAAATTGTTTGGTGTAAAAATCGATTTATTTGTATAAAATGTTTATACCGTTGGTTGTAGTGGTAGTTTAAATACAAACACACACACACACTCACACACCCTTCTCATTCATACACATTCGTCGTATATTCATGTATCTGTGAGTTAATGTTATGATGAGATGAAATTGGGTTGTATAAATAATAACAATAAAGAGATAGAAGAAGATACATTCAGACACTCGTACATATTATTAAAAGTATCTTATAAATACTTATTCTACACTAATAGATACAAAGAGACATAGTAATAAATTGAGAGTACGCAGACTATGTTAAAACAATCTACAATGTTAAATATTCATATGTTTAGCTAAGTTACAAACCCGCGGAACTCTACACATTTTTTGTATATACAAAGTGCTAACAGAGTTTAGTATTTAAGAGATTGTTTTCATATTTAGCAGTGTATAACAGTTGAGATACTCTTTTTTTTAATGTTGCTAATCATTAAGTGCGCATATTCTTCATTTTATGTTAACAGTGGGAAACTCTTAAATGTTTTTTGTAGTTCATCTCGTCGAAAATATGTATTTATGTTTTAAAGTAGACAGTTGGCTCGTAACAGCAATTTGGATATTATATCCACTTGTGGAACTTCAATGATGAAATTTCTATTCACATTTTTAAAATACAAAGATTGCATGGAATTCATTTTATGGTATCGTGGAAATGTGGAGTGTAGAATATAATTTTGTAATAACATTTGTATATAATATGTCCAAAGGAAACTCAAACATGGTAATGAAAATGTTAAAGTTTAGGTGTTAAATTAAGTTCCAATTTTTATTTTTTGTGTATTCCATGTTAGTCTGTATCCTTAAACCACCAACCAAATTATTAACAAAGTCAATAGATAAATTTTAATATGAACTTCACAAGCGTTCATTGATTTTTTTGTTTAATTGATTTTTTTTTTAATTTTGATTTCTGAAAAACCAACAATTTATTCAACATTTTGCACAGGTGTACGATCTGGTTTCTAAATGTTTTAATTACACCGCTCAACAAATCGAAGGTTTTTGGCTCCGGTTTGAAGTTTGATATAAAATTTTTAAAGATTTTGACTCGCTGATTCCAAATTCGTGCTCCAAATTTTTCCATCACGTCTAGAATTTTAATTATTCGCGGTTGAAAATGCGAAAAAACGCGATTTTTGCCTTTTTTGAAAGCCTGCACAGCAGCCGCTGGGTGGAATAAAAATCAGGTATAAAGCGTGAGAGTAGAATTGAACTATGATCTCAAAAAAATGATCAAAAAAATTTCAAGTTGTTGCACTATTATTAGCCAAACATGCATTTTAAAAAAACACTGTCAAAAAAATTAAAAAAAAGCACCATTTTTAAAAGGCTCTAATACAATAACCGGATGATCAATCTTTACTGTGATGAGCTCAAAATTTAGGCAAAAGTGCATTCTTTCTTATTGACTTTTAAACCCATTAAATATATCTTCCGGTGTATGCGAAAAATAACACGGAAATCTTAAATTTGTAAAATATTTATTTTTTTAAGTTTTCCTTGAAAAATATCTAAAAAAACTAAGGTATCTATCTACCTTACCTTTTTTACAAAAATGGTAATTTTAACAGTATCATTTTAAATCGCAAGTAAAGCCCAACCAAACGTAATAATTTGAAAAAAATTGTGTTCTATGTTGGAGACCATAGACAAATTATTCTTTTGCGCTTTATACCAGATTTGTATTCCACTGAATGGCTGCTGTGCAGGCTTTCAAATAATGCAAAAATCGTCATTTTTCGCATTTTCAACCATGAATAACTAAAAATCTGGACGTGATGGGAAAATTTGGAGAACAGATTTGGAATCAGGAGATCAAAGTCTACTAAAATTGATCATCAGAATTCAAACCGGAAAATGAGTGTTGAGCGGTGTTATTTATTAAATGACTTTCAGTAAAATTAAATCTTCTAAGTTTTCTAAATGATAAATTTAAATAAAATAAGATTATATCAACAAAATTCTTATTTATAACAAAAATTATATTTTATGTAAGAAAAAATGTTTTTCTGAAGAAAAAATTTCCTCTAGTTTAAGAATAAGAATTCTTCCCTGTGAATGTCAGCATTCGCAGAAAAAATATTGTGAAATCAAATGCAACTAAAAATTGTTAACAACGGAATTCTAGTTCAACAATGTTTTTAATTGAATCAACAATGTGTATTGTTAATATGATGTTAATCCTTTTTTACTCATAATTAAAATCGTTAATTAAAATCATTGTTGAAAAACGCACAAAATGCACACAGATACCACAGACACTTTATTAACTTATTTAATCAAGCACATATACATTTGACATGTGAATCTGGCTCTGCGGGTTTACTGCCAGTTAACAGAACACTTTTTTTATTTAATTATATTTGAGACTATTTTTTTACTATTTTATTTATAGATTGTTAACATGATAATGTTTTCAGGCTGGTGTTTAATTTTAAAAATGATACAGAATGCCACGTCAGTTTGACTATATACTTAAAAGAAAAATGCCTGCGAATTTTTTCACTTGCCCAACACATTAAATCATGATAATGTTTTTCTGAAGACTTGGGTGTACATTATTTTCTTTACTAATTAAAAGCTTAGTTTTTTTTAGAAATAAAAATATTACATTTATCTGCCATTTCATGCAAAACGAATCCAAATATAGGTCCAGGGCCCCATTATGTCTATATATTATTGATCGATTTTTTGTACATTTGTTAAACAAATGGAACATTTTTATGTCAAAGGTTTAGGCTTGGTGAAAAGGAAGTTTTGTTACAAAAATGGAAAAAAAAAATTTTTACGAAAAACAAAATTGAGATAAAAGAATTTGATAGAAACATAATTTTTGATGAAAAAAAAAAATTGATGAAAAAAAAAAATGAAAAAGCAATTCGTCGAATTATATTCAATAAATGCCAACTCGAAAAAGCTTGCTGTTCAGGAGAGCTAAAAAACTAGTTATTTCGCATATTATTGTAAAAATTAACAATGTACCTTCCACAACATGGTTTAAATATTCTAAATATTTTTTACCTATGCCAAAAATATTATATTTTGCACTAGTTTGCGTATTTTTGAGAGATGGCATTTATTACTATATCAAAAAACAAATATTTTTTTAGAGTTGGCATATTTTGTCGGAAAATAAAAAAACATATTTTTTCGCTGTATTTTAAAAGGGTCATTTTAAACTAGCTACATTGAAAGCTTACATCATTGACTTTATTTGCCCCACTCATAATGGTGTTTTTCAATAAGTGGATTAATTTTTGGATTAATCTTATTTATTTTAAAATAAATATTTTAACATGCCCAAACAAATTTGAAATATTTTTTTCCGAAATCTACGATAAATAATCATTTATAATCCGAAAAAATAATAAAAAAATCTGGAAAATGAAAAAAGTTATAAATAAATCAATATTAATCCAAATAAATTTTAGGATTTAAATAATCCATTTTGGATTTATTTATAACTTTTACCATTTTTCAAATTTTTTAATTATTTTTTTCGGATTATAATTGCAAATTTGTCCAAGATTTCGGAAAAAAATATTCCAAATTTGTTTTCGTATGGTTAAATAATTTTTTTTAAACAAAATATGATTAATCAGAAAATAAATCCACTTATTGAAAAACACAGCAAATGTTTCAGTTTGAAAGTTACATCTACATAAGGAATTTTTTTTTTGCAAACACTATTTACCGGTATTTTCAAAATGGCAATATCTAGCCATTATGTATCAAAATCTTTACCAGATTCGTAATCAGCATGGCAAATGCAATAAGATGTGTGGTCTAATTTTTTTTTTAAAAATTTTGAAAAATTTTTGGAAATTTACAATGGGAGTTGGCATTTATTTTCACCAAAAAATTGTACTTTGAGATAGAAGAATAACAAAAATGGATGTAAAACGACAACCAATTATTTTTTTGCTCTGAAATTTTTATCACAGATGGATATTGCATAGGGGAGCTATTTGCCATCGGAAACTCATTTCGATCAAATTTGAGTTGGCATATTTTGAATAAAGGTTCACGAATTATTGATGAAAAAAAAATTCTTCGAAAAAAAAAAATATTGAAAAAAATTATGAAAACTACATGTTGATAAAAAAAACGATAAAAAAAATTATGAAAAATAAATTTGACGAAAAAATAAAAATGATAAAAAAAAATGTTGAAAAAAATTATGACAAAAAAATTGACGAAAAAAAATTTAAAAAACAAAAAATTTTATGACAAAAAAAAAAAAATTGATAAAAAATTTGATGAACAAAAAAAAATTATGAAAAAAAAAAATTATGACGAAAAAGTTTTATAAAAAAAAAAAAAATTTATAAAAAAAAAAAAATAATAAAAAACAAGTAGAAAAGTTAAATTCGACTTGGCCGAATCTATGAATGGCTGGATTACTTAATGATCCGTTATAAAATAACTCTCCGTTAAATTTAACTCTTTCATACAAATTTTGCCATAAGGCTCCGTTAAATCGGCGTTAGCAGCTAACTTTTCATTGAGTAATCCGCCCTAAGTGATAGTAAATTTTCCAACGTAAAAAACTAACATTTAAGATTAGTTTTTATTTTCTGTAAAATTTTTTTTTAAGTAATTTTTGGAAAAAAAAATTTACTAAATTTTTTTTTGAGTGTAAAATTTTTTTTGACTGTATGTTTTTTTTTAATGTAAAAATATTTTTGAGTGACAAAAATACGTTGAAAATATAATATATTGGTAATACTGACCAATGTTTTTAAAACATGTTTAAGGGGTTTTCAACTCATGAATTTAAGGTGAAACTAATCTGAAATTCACGGTTTTGCTAATAACTTTTAAACCAATGGACCGATTTGGCTGAAATTCAAATCGAACTAGGCCAGGGGAACAGCAAATATATATGCCACACTTCAGCGTTTTCAGAATTGTCTTTCGAAAGTAACCGTGTGTTTTATCTCGTAAATTCCAGAAAAACCCTTGCCGAAATTCACTCATTTGCTTATAACTTTTGAACCACTGGACCGATTTTGCTGGATTGCCATACCAACCTGACCAGGTAAATGTCCAACATATATGCCAAACTTCAGGATCCTCTGTAAAGTTTTTCAAAAGTAAGCGTGTTTTCAACAGACAGACAGACAGATGGACAGACGGACGGACGTCGCTAGATCGTCTTAAAATCGATCGAGGATCATGAATATATATACTTTATGGGTCTTAGACCAATATTTCGAGGTGTTACAAACGGAATGACAAACTTATATATACCCTCTATCACTAGAGTGGAGGGTACAAAAAAAATTTGATAAAAAAATTATAAAAAAAAATTGATGAAAAAAACAATTTGATGACAAAAAAATTCATAAAAAAATTTTTGATAAAAAAAAAAATGTGATGAAAAATAATTATGTTACCTTTTGTTGACCAGCTGGTGAAAAACGGTTTTAATCACCATTAGGTGAATTATTATCCAACTCACAAATCTAAGTTACAAACCATTTTGGTTTTATTAAAATAAAAACAGTAATTCTTATTTTCTTTTTTGTTAGTCGGTAGCTTATATAGTCAAACTGAGGTGGCGTCCTGCATTCTTTTTTAAAATTAGACACCAGCCTAAAAACATTATCATATTAAAAAGAATTACTGTCTTACTTTTTCTAAAACCGAAAATATTTCTAACTTGGATTTGTAACTTGGATAAAACTTTACCTGCTGGTAAATAAAAAAATATTTCACAGCTGGTGAATAAAACGTACCGTACAAATTTTTTTCATAAAAATTCTCGGAATCTTTGATTTTTTTTACAAAAATAATTTTTCTCTAGGAGAAATATATAATAGAATCATAGACTTTTTCTATAGAAAAAATTACTCAGAATATAAGATTTTTTTCATATGAAAAATGTGTTAGAATATGATAATAATACTATAGGAAAAATATCTCAGAATCTGAGACTTAATTTGAAATATATATTGTAGCAATATATAAAATACATAAAATTTGAAAAATGGTAAAAAACGCATTGTTTTTTTTTGCTGTTTTTTGATACATTTCAGAACGCGATAAAGATATCACAGATGGTAATAATATTTTTGTGTAGATATGTATCATTAAAAGCAACATCTCAGCTAAAATCCTTTCAAATCAAATCTATTTTTTTTGAGTGTCAATTTTCACACAAAAATTAAATTTTTTGTCATTATTAAGCTAATCAATTAAAATAATAATTAAAATAAAATAAAAAAATGTTGGTTTGTATCAAGGTTGGCAATCGAAACGAATAACGGTATCGATATCGGTATTGGTATCGTTTTTTTATTTATTTCGGTATCGGTATCGGTTACGGTATTTCAATTGAATGGGTTACGGTATTACCGATACCGAAACGTCAATACCGGTACGTACCGGTATTATCGAAAAAATGCTAAAAAAAATAAAAAAAACGTAGTAGTAAAGTTAAATTAGACTTGGACGAATCCATCAACACCCTCCAAAATGGCCTTCTAAATTGATAGTTAATTTTCTTACGTGAATCAAATTAACGATTTTGATTAGAAATATTTTATTTTGAGTACAAAACTTTTTTTAGTCATTTTTGAAAAAAAAAAAATTGGCAACACTTTTTTTAGAGTGTAAATTTTTTTTCGAGTGTAAGTTTTTTTTGTTTTAGTACAAAAATTTTTTGTTAGTGACAAGAATACTTTGTAAAATATTTTCCTGACTCATAAATTTTTTTAAAGCTGGTTTAACGGTTTTTTCAACAAGTGAATTTAAGGTGAAACCAATCTTAAATCATGGTTTTCTTAATAACTTTTGAACCACTGTACCGATTTGGCTGAAATTTAATACGAACCAGGCCAGGGGAACGGAAAATATATATGCCAAGCTTCAGCATCCTCAGGAATGCCTTTCGAAAGTTAGCGTGTTTTTTATCTCGAAAATTCACTAAAAACCGTTGCCGAAATTTTGTCTTTTGCTCATAATTTTTGAAGCACTGGACCGCTTTTGCTGGACATTTTCCTATGTCTTTAGTACATAAATATAAGGCCGTATAGATTTTTACCTTTCTTTTTTGTTTGAGCTGAAAAGGGTCCAATAAGTTTCTATTGGGTGTCAAAATGTTTCCATAAAATATAATTCCCTCCCGCATCGCGGTTTAAGTAAGAACCCCAACAAATTACATATTTTATCTTATTTCTAGGCAACCAAGTTTTTTTGTTGGTGTTATATATTTGAAAAAATAGGTATTCCCTGTCTAGACAAGATCACATTCAAAAATATTGCAAACAATTTTTTTCGCGAATTATGGGACCTTTATGGACGATTTCTAAGAGTTAAGCCACTTCAAAAAATTATGCTATGGTGGAAAACCTCTTGCCTTCTCCGAAATCCTGTAAATATCAAAAAAATCCTTGGACACCCACATCACGGATTAAATAAAAATCCCCAAAAAACTATACTATACAAAAGGGGTCCAGAAAGTTTCTATTGGGAGTCAAAATGAATCCATAAAAATTTCTTGAAAATCAATAATTTTCTTTTGCTCTCGCATCGCGGTTTAAGTATGGATTTTTTTTAATTTTTATTTAATTCAGGATGTGGGTGCCAAAAGATTTTTTTGATTTTTATGAGACTTCGGTGAGGCATTTGGAGTACGATTTTTTATTTACAAAAACCAAAAAATTAACTATTGAGTATTGTTCATTTCATTGCATGTTTTAAAAAGATACTTGTTATTGGACCACCCTGTAGTAAGGCAACGATTGTCAATAACCAACAAAAATATTTAAAACAATAATTAAAATAAAATAAAAAATTAATTTGCCTAAAAATTTAAACACAAAGTTTTTGGACCAAAACGAATCATTATTGCCTGGGCATCGACGAAATCTGCAAAACTAATAACATGAGAATCGTTCTATCGGAAAAGTCTAACAATAAGAATTTTTATAGGAAAAATCTAAAAAGAAATTTTTGTCTAAAAAAACGTCTAAGAATCACAAAATTTTTCTAATAAAAAAGCTCGGAATATTTGAATTATTCTAAAGGAAATATCTAAAAATGATTCTATAAGAAAAATAAAAAATGTCTCCTTAGAAAAAATCTGAAAAATTTCTTTAGAAAAACCTAAAATTTTTGTTTAGAAAGAATGTATCAGAATCTGTGACTTTTTCTAAAAAAAAAATTACTTAGAATCTGAGAATTTTTCAATTTAAAAAAAAGGCTACGAATATTATGATTTTTCTGTATTAAAAGTATTTCAGATAGTACCCCCATTTCCCGGTTCTCGGTATTCCCGGAAATAACGGTATTCCCGGTCCTGGTACCGGTTTCCAGGAGGAATACCGGTATTCCCGGCTCTGAACCTGGTACCGGTTCTCAAAAAACCATAAAATACTAAACCATAAAATATTTAAATTACACCATTTAATCAGTATTTCATAAACATTTAGTTGTGTTTGTAAAATTATTTAAGAACCATGTAACTATTTTTTTTCTTAAATTCATAAAAAAATGGAAATGGTCCTTTTCATATGTTTTGTATTTTTGTTTCGTAAAAGCGGCGAAAAAATTTTAATTGTACAAAATTTTACAAAATATACATACCGGTAGTCCTGGGAATACCGGTAATACCATCAGAACCGGAAAAGGGAATACCGGTATTCTCGGTAATACCGGGAACAATTCAAGAACCGGGAAACCGGTACCATTTCCTAGTAATACCGAGAACTGGGAATACCGGTATTCCTGGTAATACGGCACTGACCGTAGGCACTAATAAACCTTTTCTATTTAAAAATTTCTCAGAATCTAAGACATTTTCTAAAAACAAAATGGCTCGGATGGCCCCTGTAGGTTGGTATCGTGCTAGCCTTTGAAACTGGGGGTCGTGAGTTCTTTTCAAAATTTGAGCGTAGCTGCATTTTATGATTTTGAAATATTTGCTAATTAAGAAGATGAAAATTTTAAGCAATTAAAAAAAAAAAAAAACATTTCAGATGCAACAATTCCGTTGCATTAAATTTTGCAAAAACCTAATTAAATTTTTAAATAGTGATGATGTAAAATATTAATTTTATTTAAGCGTTAATTAAATTATCAATGTTGCAACATAATCTATGGTCTTATAAAACGTGACTAGTTACCGGTTGATGTACTTTTATATGTAAACGAACAAACACACACAAAATCACACATACATTAACATTCACACTTACACATAATTGTCTGATGTTTATATTATAAAATAATTATGCTTATGTATACTAAATCAACGCTAATTTACACAGTAAAATATATATGTATGTCTGCGTTAATGATTGAATATAAACATTGCACTATGGTCTAGGAATTAAAAAATATTTTAATGTCTATGGGCATGTCCCAGAACATAAAATAACAATTATGTAACTTAATAAAAAAAAATTGATTGCTTCAAAATAAAACAATTTTATTCCGTTAAGGAGCTTAATTTGTTAACATATTTAAACATATTTACTATATAAGAAGTCTCGGATTCTGAGACATGTATTCTATAGAAAATTTTTAAGATTTTGGGACAACTACACGTTATAAAAATAATTAGAACAAACTTTGGGAAACCATGTGATGGTTTCTTTCATTTATCATTGGAGCTATTGAGTTTCAGTTTTCTTGTTGCACAGTGCTTCCGGCCGAAATTTTGGCCCTATAGTGCATAAAACGTGTATGTGTCTGTAAAGTTTTAATGTATCAAAAGCTATATTATGTTTAAATTATAATTGCATAATATACACGTTTGTTGTCAATTTTAAGTTGATGATAATGTGTTGATGATGAATAAACAAAAATAGTCATAAACACAGACGCATCTACAAACTCACTAACTAATACATTCTCGTTTACTAACACCTAATCATCCATACACAAACACAAATTTATATTTAAAATATTTTAAATTGAGTTACAAAAAATGGAACCAACACTACAAATTTATTGCAATTACGTAGTCCGTTGTAAATTATGAACTGCTATAGGTGGAGCTAATGCAGTAAGAAGTGGGGCAGAGACCACTCTGTTTTGAGACGGTGATTCTGAAAATAGTTGCAAGCATGCAAATTGCATCTTCAAACTTATTGTAAAGTTTTGTGGTTCCTTAAGTTCTTTAAGCCCCAATTAAAACATTATTAATACAAAATTGAGTATCCAAACCAAACCCGAAAACCGGTGGACCGTTTTTTATTTATTTAAAAAAAACCGACATGTTCCGGTTCTTAATCGAAAAACCGGGTTATTTTGGTCAGTTGAACCGGTTTTTTAATGTATAAATATTTGGTTTGGTGTCACCTTGTAATTTATATTTAAAATTTCCATTGATTTTTATAAACATTTGTTAACACGATCAGATTTATCGAGATGGAAATTTTAAATATTTTAGTAGTATTTTTTTTTAGTTTCAAAAAAATATTTTTAAAAACACGATTTGAGTACAACATTTTTGAGGTGACATGAAATAATCCCCACGGACATAATCCCCATTTACGTTATGGGGATTATGACCAAATACATTTCGGTCATAATCCCCATAATGGTAGTAGGGACTATGACCGAAAATTATTTGGACATAATCCCAATAAAAAAACGGACATAATTCCCAGATTTATGGGAATAATGACCACGTAACAAATGGCCATAATCCCCATAATGGGGATTATGTCTTCTATACTAGTTGGTCATAATCCCCTAAATTAAAAGATTTTTTTTTACTTAAAAGTTTTTAAACCCACCCTCTCTGCAGAAAACGGGGATTATGACCAAAATTGCTTTGGACTTACTCCTCTTAATGTGAATGGAGGTTATGACCGAAAAAAGTTTGGTTAATCCCAACAAGGAACGGACATAATCCCCATTTTGATTGTGACCGTTTTGGAAACTGTCATAGTCCCCACAACTATTATGGGGATTATGACCGTAATGAATTCGGTCATAATCCCCATTTCCGTTATGGGGTAATGTCCGTGGGGATTATGTCCTGTCACCCATTGTTGAGCCATATTTTGCAAAAAAAATTCTAAATATTTTAAGTACGCAAAGATAAATTTTGAGCTGTAATTTGATCAAAAAAGAGATCAATAGTTTTTGACAAGAATCTTAATTTATTTTCACATTCTAAATTTGTTGACACTTTAATCGACACACAGTATACGAGTTGTCTCAACCTTAAATTTTATTAAAAATAATCAAAATATGGTCAACAAAAGGGATACTTTAATTTCATTTTTCTTTTAAAACATTTTTTTTTTGTATAAAAACCGTAACCGTTTTTTTAAATTTAAAATTTTTCGAATGAACCGAAAATCGGTTTTTGAAATTCGCCGTTTTTTTTGGATACTTTAATACAAAATAAGGAAAGGTTCCACCCTCGAAACTAAAAATGGTTGTTGGGGATTCAAAAATATTGGACCTAACCACACCGATCTCAGATTGAGGATAAAATGGAGGTGGAAAGAAACGGCGTTTTTTTAACAAAACCTGTAAAAAATTGGGGCTTTTAGAGGTTGATTTAAGTCTTTAATAGGTAACATTTCCGCGCCTTTTTCGATCTTACCTAGTTACGAACTTTTGCCCGTTTACGACCTAACACATATGAGGCATTCCACAGCAAATGCCAAGCGAAAAAACATGATTTCGATGAGTTTCTGAATAGGTTTATAGATAGACATATATCGAACTAAGAATCCTGGGTTTAAGAGTCGAGTTGCCTTGACTAAATATTTATCAAGTTAAAACGGAAACGGAATTTTAGAATTTTGGTTAAAACGATTTAGGGAATTTTTTAAAGTGGATTTTACATTAAGAGAAACCCTCAGTTATTGATGAGAATATTCATCCCAATTTCATGTATTATTTGAAATTTTCAAGAGTTAATTCATCGTATTGTTTTAGCTTTTGCTTGCAGTGTAACGTGGCTAATATTTACACAGAAAAAAATAAAAAAAATATTTAATTAAAAAATTCGTAGATTTAATTAAAAAATTAATTAAATCCGGACCAATCACTAAAATGCGCAAATAAATTAAAAATATTTGTATGTCGTAAATTAAAAATAAATGGATATTTATTTAATTAAAAACTTAATACTATAAATTAAAAAATTTAATTAAAATTTAAAAAAAAAAATAATTAAAATTTTAATTGTATAAATTAAAAAAATTAATTAAAAATATTATATTAAAAAAAAATAATTTGTAAAAACATTCTTTTTGAATAAAATAGTTTAAAAACAATATTTCTTCAAACTTTACCAAATTTATTTATGCCGTAAAGACATAGTCAGTGAGATGATTTTATAAAGTTGACTATAAAACTTTCATATACATTAGGGGTATACGTTTTTTACATTTTTTGCAAATATCAAAATTGGCATAGCACAGTCATATAGGCCATGAAAAACTATGAAGAAATATGTTTTCACTTTTTCGCGGATGTTAAAAAAGTACACGCACCAAACGCGATGAAGTTTTAAATTAATAATTTTGTATTTTTTTTTTTACTCGCAAAATGTTGGTATTTTAACTATGATTCCGCTTTAGTCGAGTCCGAAACTAAAACTAAGGTAGGCGGGGAAGGTACCTAGTGGGTACTTTCCACCTCCCCAACAACATTGTAACATTCATTTTAATACCAAATTACCAAACTGAGCTTTACCCAATATGTGCCTTTATTTGTGGAAAATGGTTTGACATAAGGTTCTCAGACCACCGATGGGAAGGGAAGATGACTTTAAATCTCTGGAGCAGTCCTTAACTAGATTTAAAAACGCTCAGAAATGCTTCTTAAGACATTGGGAAAAAG
Source organism: Pegoplata infirma (assembly GCA_963921195.1). NCBI lineage: Eukaryota > Metazoa > Arthropoda > Insecta > Diptera > Anthomyiidae > Pegoplata > Pegoplata infirma. Next base: position 88,896,828 of record OY992540.1, read on the forward strand.
AATATTCAATAATTCCAAGTAATATTTGCGTGGAACGTGCCATTAAGGTGGTCCAGGATATTTATCCTTTATGTAAATCAGCACAAACTTTAAATCTAAAGTTTATTTCCTTCAATAAGGAGACATTAGTATTTTTTTTAAATATTTTTACTTGTTACTTGTTGTTAAATAAAAAATACGTAAATATTGTATTAATAAAAAAAAATCTTGAGGACTTTTAGAAAATGCATTTGGTGCGTGTGGTTTTTTTTGCAAAATGATCGTAGAAAGCGATTTTGTTTAATAAAATAATATTGTCTATCACGTGGTGCTATGCCAAAAATTTGGTTATAGCCCTAATATACATACACATAAAACTATAAACAGAATGAGAATTCAAAAACCTATGTGAAAAATAAAAAAACTTTCAACAAACTTTTTATAATTATGTATTTTTTTGTATGTAATACAATGCAAGAGAAAAACACACACTCGCACACACACGGAAAACAAAACAAAAAAAAAAAAAAATAAGTAAAGCTAGAAATTTAATTAAACATTTAATTATATAAAGTTTTATTTATTTATTTATTTCAGTCTATGGATACAATATTATCCTTACAGACTAGCAACTAATGTCTAAAGTAAATAACTTATTTTAACAAATTATTTAAAATTACTTTAAAATTTTTGTTAGTAAAACTTAAATCTAATTGATTACAATGATTATTAAATAATCTCATAGCCCTAGTTAATGGTTCATTCATAGCGTAATCAGTTCTATGAATGTCAATATGAAAAAAAGTTACTTTATTTCTAAGTGACCGTGGAGGTACATAGATCTTGATAGCATGTAATAAAACAGGACAATCAATTGAACCCAAAATAATGCCGTGCAAAAAATTAAGCGAAAAGATATTTCTCCTAACCTCTAAAGTTTTCATTGAGAGTAAAGCACATTTATCTGCATAAGAAACATTTACATTTGAAGGAACTGGCGAGGAAAAGTTTAAAAAAGAAAGAGCATATTTTATGAACTTTTTCTGAATTCTTTCAATTCTATTAATATGAACTTCAGCATTAGGTCCCCATATAAATGAGGCATATTCTAATTTAGATCTTACGAACGAAGTAAACAACGCTTTTTTGGTATAATGATCAAAACAATTATCAGAATTACGACGGATAAAAGCAAACATTGAGTAAGCTTTAGGAATTATATAGTTTAAATGATTGTTAAAAGATAGTTTAATATCAAATACCACTCCCAAATCTAAAATTTCATCCACAGATGATAAAATATTAGTCTTTATTCTATATTCAGACACTAAAATATTACGACGCCTATGATACGACATAGAAAGGCATTTATCCACATTGAAAGGAAGACCATTTCGATCAGACCAAGAGACAACTCTATCCAAGTCCTCCTGAAGATCAGAGATATCTTTGAGGCAAGAAATTTGTTTAAAAATTTTCAAATCATCAGCATACAAAAGAATCTGGGAGTTTTTGAAACAATTAGTAATATCGTTGATAAAAACATTAAATAAAAGTGGACCCAGAATACTACCTTGGGGAATACCCGAGGTAGGTATAAAAACATTTGAACAAACGCCATCAACAGATACAACAGAATATCTGCCAGTCAAATAATGCCTAAACCAAGACAGCATTTCCGAGTGAAAACCAATCTTGGAAAGTTTGAATAACAGAAGCTCATGTGGTACACGATCAAATGCTTTCGCAAAATCAGTGTAAATTGTGTCAACTTGTAATCCTTTTTCAAAACTAGTTATACAGAATTGAGTAAAGACAGCTAAATTAGAAGTTGTCGACCTACCAGCCATAAACCCATGCTGAGAAATAGTGATATATCGTTTCAAATTAAAGAAAAGTTTGTCATATACAATATGCTCAAAAATTTTTGCAATATTAGTCAATTTAGATATTGGTCTGTAATTACAGACATTATTTTTATTACCAGACTTATGAACAGGCAGAATAGAAGTGTATTTCCATCTTTGAATGAAATAACCAGCACTTAAAGATTTATTGAAAATCATTTTTAGCGGAAAAATTAGGGAAAAATAACATTTTTTTAAAAGGTAGGCTGAAACACCATCATTATCACATTTAAATGAATTAGATAGTTTCGAAATTCCTTCAATAATATCTTCATCAGAAATTTGCATTGATCCAAAATCAAAATACGAAACAATTCCATCAAAATCAACCTGATTAAGTTGAAAAGTGTCATCATTAAAATTTGATTGAAAGTATAAAGAAAAAAGATTTAAAGTGTCATTCAATGAATTAGATGTTAAATTATTATAATTCATTAATATAGGAATTGAAGAATTGTTTCTTTTAGAATTTACGAAACTCCAAAATCGTTTGGGATTATGTTTTAACGAATCATTAAAACTCATTATATACTGATTGTACAAAAACTTAGAAAAGTTTGCTTATCCACAGCATTATTTGAGGATCTATATTTTTTATGAAATTTATTTCTAAGATTTTTTAATTTTTTTAAACCTTTTGTGTACCATGGCAGTTTATACACTCTTGGATTAGCTAAAGGAATGTTATTCTGAAAAATATTTAAAATATTAGACAAGAAAACTTCATAACATATAGCAACAATATCACTAGTCAATAAATCTGACCAATTTATACTATTAATTAAAGCATTTAATGCACTAAAATCACAATTATAATAATTATACCGTATATCATCATTACTTGTACAAGATATATATTCATAGAATTCAACTTCAATTTCTAAGCCGGAATGATGCAAAGTGGCAGGTGAAATTGGAAAAGTGGACTCAGTAAGTGAGAACTTTATATCAGAATTTAGAAAAACTAAATCCAGAATTTTATATAGTTTATTATAAACAGTATTGATTTGTTGCAAATCAAGGCTAAAAACTGAATCAATAAGATTTATCTCAAAAGATTTATTAACATTACTTGGAAGAAATACATCCGAGTTAGGTACCTCAGACCAAACTATATCACTTAAATTGAAATCACCTAGTACACATAACCTATCATTATTATTATTGTTAATGCGGTCATACAGCTCTACAATATTAGAAACATAAGCACCATAAATTTCCTCAGAACTCTTTGGAGGAATATAGGAAACACAAACAAATAGTTCATAACTAACCGCCTTTATAGACACACATAATTGATCCAGTATTGAATCCGTATTAGATAACGGAATAATTCTGCAACATAATGATTTTTGTACAGCAATGAGGACACCTCCTCCTTTCTCACAACCAGACTTAACAGCATCCCGATCTTTTCGGTACACTTGATAAAGATTTGGATTAAAAAATTCTTCACTGTAGAAATCCGAGTTAAGCCAACTTTCAGTAATAACAAAGACATCATAATAACACTGGGATGAATAGGAAATAAATAATGACGATTTGGTTCTCATTCCCGAAACATTATGGTAATAGATTTTTAATGCATTAGAACTGACTGTTACGTTTGACCCTGTGGGTCTGTTTTTTTTGGAAAAAACTTAAAAGGACGCACTTTAATCGCTGAAGTCCAGAGATCAGGTTTAAAAAGATTTTCATAATAAGCAGCAGAAACACCAAGCTTAAAGTTAATAAACTTGAAATCATCAATAGATGCATCTTTCTTAATCAATTTATAACAAGAAACGTGTTCTTTATCAATATTCAAATGTTTCGTAACATATGATATAATATTTTCTTCAGTAACTGAAGTTTTAAAAGATGATAAGTGGACCCATTTCATTTTAAGAACCACCTCTAATTCAGAATTAGTATTCACTCCAACCACTACTTTACGTTTTTTAGGATGTTTTTTCCTCCTAGTAACATGACTCCAATCATGAGCATTTGATAAAACATCGGAATTAAAATCCGCTACATTCGCATCACTGATAGATTGATTCTCAACGTCATCAATAACAGCATCAGTTTCCAGTTGATTAACAGAATTAACAGCATTAGCAGCCAAATCAGCATTAACATCATTAACTGCATTATCATCATAAATACTTAATTAATATTAAATTTGAAAACAATTAAAATTTTAATTAAAATAAAATATACGATATTATTTTCTGTGTACGTTGCTAGGTATTTTTATACAATACCACATCACTGTATATTTATTCAAAATTGGATTTAGGATCAAGTGAAGAATGTGTTTGTTAAATTAATTCGTGTGTCTGTAGTTGTTTGTGATGTATTCATGTTTATTTATGTAATTACAGTGTATTCATTACAATAAGCTAATCTAATTTTATTCATTGATTGTATAATATATATTTCTAATTTATATTTCGTTAGCTGATGTGTACAGGAACATTTAAACCTGAAAAGTGGAAATTGAAATTTGGATTGAGAAGTATAGCTGTTGCTACCGCTTTTCAGGGATGAATCTTGTTTTTGAAACAGTTGAGATTGGAAGTTAAATGAATTTTTGTATTCAAGAACAAAACATTTAATGGATAAAGTTGATTTTTTATGAATTTGTCAATATGCACACCATATACTTAATATAAAAAACTTATACGCCAAGTTGGTGCAACTTTATTCAATAAAATAAGAAATATAATGACTTTTAAATCGGTTGTTACATCCTTTTTCATTTAAGTTAGCGCAAAGTCTAATTGGGTACGCTTTATATATCAGTTGGCTACTGTATCATATTTTAATTAATATGTATAACAATGAATGTAAATTTTGTAATTATATTGAACTTCCAATTATGAAAAACTAATTTAATTATGAATTAAACTCCAATATATTTATATGTTCAGTATGCACTCAGGTATGCTTCAGTCGAATTTACAATTACATCATTTTAACAATTTAACAATTTAATAATGATGAAAATTTACAATTTTTAAATCTTAAACTTACTATTTTCAGGGAAAAACATAGATGGAAAAGTTTACCCAAAACAATCCCCTTCAAAAGACATCCACCCTAAAAAATGTTTATGCATTTTTGTTCATTTTTTACATGTTGGAGGTGTATAAAATTCTGCACATCAGAACTTGGACGTTCACTTATTTTAATTAGCATCAACATTTTTTCAAAATTCATTGTTAAATAAAGTTGTCAACCGATTAAGCCCCTATGACACTACATTTTTTTTGTATTAATGGAATTTATGTGAACAGTGCAAATATATCACCATACACTGAAAAAAATAACTATACTGAAATTAAATAAACACTGTTATTAATTTAAGTACACATTTTTTTTTATAATTTACTTCAACTTAACTTAATATAAGGTGGTTTTATTTAAAACAAAGAAAATAAACTTGAAGATAGTACATGCAAATACTTAAAAAAGCACAAAAGTTTTCCTTAATTTGTTTTTTTAAATTAAGTTAAATATTCTTTACATTAATGGCGAATTGATTGCATTTAAGAAAAAAAGGGTTTATTAAAAAATTTTGTTTTACTTAAAAGAAAAAAATTTAAATTGTGTGCAAAAAAAATAAATAAGTACGTAACTTACTTAAAAATAGTATAGACATTTTCAAGACATTGAATCAAATAAGTACTAATCTTTAATTCCAAAACGCATTTTCTTTAATTTAATCAATTTTTATTTTAAGTTAAGAAAAAAGTAACCTTTATTTTATTGATTTCATTGACTTTATTTGAATCCATATCTTCATCAGTTTAAGAAAGAATTGACTTAACTTAAGAAAAAAAATACTTGAGGTATTTTGGGGACCCCATCTGGGGGCCCCATCTAAAGACCCCATGAGACCCTAACTTTAAATCCAAATTTCGATTTCGGCGGAATTTTCAAATGCCTATAACTCTGCAAATACTGCAGATACGAAAAAAATTCTAAAGGCATTTTTGTAGTCCTTAACTTGTAGAATATGACCGCCGAAGACCTGAAAGCTTTCCGAGTTATAGTTTTCGAGTTATTTCATGATCAAATTTCTCAAGACCCCATTCCCAGATCTCGAAAACTAAGCCAGATAGAGCGATTCTGACCAAAATTTTGGATCAAAAAAAATAGTGACCATTTAATAGTGTACGCACATACTCATGGGCGGACCCCATATATTGGGGGCCCGTAGGGTCCTCACATTGGGACTCCATAGGGTCCACTGAATCCGTAAGTTTAAGGAAATTTTTACTTATTTTAAAAAAATATTTTTCCTCTGGATAAAAACAATTAAACTTATAATAAGTACAATTTTACTTACTTTTAAGATATATTTAAGTAAATGCATTACTATGTTTTAGGAAAAAATATACTTGGAAGAAGAATTAATATCTTTGGAGCCCTCGCATACCCTTCTTTTTTTTAAATTAAGTTCAACATGCTTTAAAAATGGTAAAATTTTTTTTCAGTGTAGGAAATCTGAATAAGTGTGAATAGTAAAAGCATACTAAAAAAAACAGTAAACGTCAAATTTTATTCTTGTGTTATCGATAAATTTGGTTATCAAATGATTGAATGTCAAAAAAAATGTAAAAATTTTACATTTTTTTTTGACATTTACGCATGAATGATATTAAGTGTTGCCAAATTTTCTGTTTTTCATTAAATGAAGCGATTTTTTTTGTTTTTTTTTACGGTTTTTGGTATTTATTAAGCGGGTTTTTATTTAAATAAAAGTAATCATCACTATTTGTTTGTTTATTTTATGTTTCTTTTTCATTTCTTCTTTTGCTGTTTCATTCTATCAATTAATAAAAAATAAAATACAAAAAAAATGTAGTGTCATAGGGGCTATAAGAATAATTCGATTAATCGATCAAACAAAACCAAACTCTTGTTCGAGTAATTTAAAAATTACGATTTTCGAATAACGAATAAATCGATTAATTTATGTCAATTAATCGAACAATTATTTTTGTTATACCCTCCAACTACAGTACCGAAATATCGGTTTCGGACCCCATAAAGTATATACAGTGTCGGACAAAATTATTATTATTACCAGACCTTTATTTTATCAAACGAGTATTTTTCTTATATGGTGTTTTGTAGATAATTTATTAAGCTTTAACATAGGCCTAATAGTGTCTGGATTAAGTTTATAAAAAATGAATTATGAGGGTCGAACTGGAAAATGATAATTTTTATAGACATTTTTAAAAAAAAATTAAAAAAATATTTTTAAATCCTATTTTTAGTTTTTAAGTTTAAGTTGGAAATTTTTTTGCTCAAAAAAAATTTTTGCAGGGAACTTCAGGTCGAATTTGAATCATTGGATAAGGTTTTTTAGTGTTAAACTATTGTTTATAATGATTTTTTCTCTAGAAACATTTTAAAATTTTAAAAATTTATTCCTATAATAAAAAAACTTAACGTCCAAATTCATAAAAATAAAAGCGTTTAATAAAAGATTTATTAATTAAATTTCCATACAAAAATTGTTTTATAAACCTCTTATAAGCCTCTTTTAACTTTTATGAATATGAAGATAAATGTTTGATATTTTGAAAAATGTCTCTTCAAGAAATTTTCAGGTTCTAAAGCAGTTTTCTGACAGCAAATGACCCAGATTCTGACATAATTTTCTGATAGAACTTAAGTCAGGTTTAAGATATGTTTATTAACAAAAAGTTTTCTGATTTGGAAATTTTTCCGATTCATTTGCTTAAAGAGAATTTTTATGATTCTGAGACGTTATCGCAATAGAAAACTTCAGTGGTTCTGAGGCATTTTTTTTCAAAATTTATTTATTTCAAAATTTATTATTACATTTTCACATAACTAACCCTTCAAAAAACAATAGAGAGATCTCTGGAATTCAGAGAATTTACTTTGGCCGCTTTTTATACCCTCCAACTACAGTATGGGGGTATACTCACTTTGTCATTCCGTGTGTAACGCATCATAATATCGGCCTAGGACCCCATAAAGTATATATATTTATGATCAGTGATCGATTCTAAGACATTCTAGCGATGTCCGTCCGTCCGTCCGTCCGTCCGTCCGTCTGTCCGTCTGTAGTTAACACGATGCAGTCCAAAATAAAAGAGCTAGACTCCCGACACTTGGCACAAATATGTCTTATGTTAATAGGCAGGTTAAGTTCGTAAATGAGCAAAATCGGACCAGGGGGAAAAAAGTTCCCCCTTGAAGAACTGAACCAACCTCTGAAAAAATACACTTTTTTTACATGTTTTTTTGTATTTTTGTTAAATAAATGAAACATTTGTTATATTTATCTGGATAGGAAGGTGCTGTCAACGTCCCCCACTGACCCCAATCACCCCCCCCCCCCCCAAACAAACGCCCCTGACAATTTTTTTTTTTTTTACATTTTGGTGGGTATAAAAGATTCGGCACAGCCGAATTTAACACTCTCACTTGTTTAGACATAGAAGGTGCGTTCAACAATGTAAGTATGGATGCAATCATTAACGCTATGGACAAGGCTAGTATAAATCCAACCATCGGAAAATGGATTGGCTGCCTACTATCTTGTAGGGAAGTCACAACCGAATGGGGACTTGAAAGAGTCACAAGATATACGTCGAGGGGAACGCCACAGGGAGGAGTTTTATCACCATTACTCTGGCTCTTGGTTGTGGATCCTATTCTCAAAAAACTGGATACGCAAGGAGTATCAGTTGTTGCATATGCAGACGACGTGACAATTATGTCAACTGGTAAATTTTTGGCCACGTTATCCGAGCTGCTGGAGCGATCGCTGAAACAGTTATGGAGTTGGGCAAAAGAAAATGGTCTTAACGTTAATCCGCGGAAAACTGAAATGGTACTGTTTACACGAAAGTATAAGATCGAAAATTTTAGAAAAGTCAGGGTCAATGGCGTTGAAATCCCACTTTCAAATCATGCGAAATTTTTAGGAATCATCCTGGACAATAAGTTACCATGGAACCAAAATACAGAGGAACGATTAAAGAAAGCAAATAATGCATACTATGCATTAGGGTGGTTCATAAAAACAAAAGTTGGATTTTTGAATGGGGCACCCGGAATATATATTAAGCACCGTGAAAAAATGACACGTGATTTTTTTCAAATTTTTATATTAAGGTTTAGGGGTCGCTACCGGGCCCTGAACTTTGGGATATAAAAAAAAAAATTTCACACAATGAAAAAAAAAAAAATTCGTTTTTTTTTATATTTTTTTTTATTATAGTTTAACTTCATTAGCTTATTAACGGCAAAAGATTTCATTTTGTTGGGACAAGTTTTTCAGTTCCAAAATTGACCATGAAAAAAAAAAATTGAGGCTGGTTGGGGTCTTACTCTAAAATTTTTTTAAAATTTTTTTTGTGAAAAAAATCGATTTTTTTTTTTTTAATTTTTAATTATAATTTGATAAGCTAATCCAGCTTATTAACGGCAAACAAAAATTCGATATGGTCGGAAAAGTATGTAATTTCCAAAATTTACATTGAAAATATGTTTTTTTTTTTTTTAATATCCGTTTGATTTTCGCCGCATGTTAATGATGTTTCGGAAAGAACAAAAATTTTTACGAAGAATGTAGTATCAAGAGGGACTAAAGACCTATAGCGTAAGCTTATCAAAACTAAAAAAAAAAAAATTTTAAAAAAATTTTAGAGTAAGACCCCAACCAGCCTCAATTTTTTTTTTCATGGTCAATTTTGGAACTGAAAAACTTGTCCCACCAAAATGAAATCTTTTGCCGTTAATAAGCTAATGAAGTTAAATTATAATAATAAAAAAAAATATAAAAAAAACTAAATTTTTTTTTTTTCATTGTGTGAAAAATTTTTTTTTATGACCCAAAGTTTAGGGCCCGGTAGCGACCCCTAAATGTTAATGAAAAAATTTGAAAAAAATCACGGGTCAGTTTTTCATGGTGCTTAATATATATTCCGGGTGCCCCATACAAAAATCCAAAAAAAAAAAAAAAGTGCCATATATGAACCACACTACTATGCATGCAAGAAAATGTTCGGCAAAACATGGGGACTTGAGCCAAGGATCACGTACTGGATATATACTTCTATAGTAAGACCTATCTTACTCTACGGGGTTATGGTCTGGCACAAAGCACTTGAAAGGGATGTGACTCTTAGGAAATTCCAAAAGGCCCAACGGCTTTTAGGCCTTAGTCTCACTGGAGCCCTAAGGACGACATCAGCTGCATCCATCGACACATTACTGCATCTGCTGCCAATTGACATCTTTGCTAAAGGTGAGGCTTATAAGGCATGCCTCAGACTCAAGGAATCAAATTGGCTCAGGCGCCGAAACTTTGGACACAGTAGCATGACAATTTGGAAAATGTTGTCACTGACTACAAAGTGCCCAAATTACTTTTCGACCGGAAATTTAAAGTTGAATTTCCGACTCGAGAATTTTGGTCGGACTGGCGTTGCGCTCCAAATGACGATATAAATATTTTCACAGACGGCTCCAAACAATCGATGGGAGTTGGAGCCGGTTTTACTTCAGACGTTTGTGATATAGAGAAGTCTTTCAAATTACCTTTACACTGTAGTATTTTCCAGGCTGAAATAGTTGCTATAGATAAGGCAGCCTCACAGTATCTTGGGGAAACGGGTAAAATGATAAACTTTTACGTCGACAGTCAAGCTGCACTAAAGGCTCTAATGAGCTTTTGTATTAAATCAAAAGTCGTTTTTAAATGTTACGAGAATCTTCAGAAACTATCCGGGAATAATACCGTATCTCTTGTATGGGTACCTGGGCATAGGGGAGTAGATGGGAAGGAGAAAGCTGATGAGCTCGCTAAGCTTGGAGCAGATGGCGTAGGAACTTTTGTTCATATTGAGCCCCGGATTCAGTACTATAGGACGAGAAGTGACTGTCGTTGCATTTCTATTGCAAACAGGAAATGGAGAGAGCTAAGCACGAGCAGTATCACCAGAAGAATCTGGCCGCATTACGACCTCGGGAAAACTCGCTACCTTCTCTCTCTTAACAGAGAGGATTGTCGTTTACTCACGGGAGTGGTCACAGGACACTGCCTAATTGCTTTTCACGCGAAAACTATGGGACTTATCTCGGATGCCAATTGTAGAAAATGTGATGAACCTAATACAGATGAAACAGTTGAACATATTCTGTGCAAATGCCCCGCATTGGCCAGACACCGCGAGCGAATACTAGCTAAAGCAGAAATTGAGAATCTGGATGATATCGCCGCTACGGACCTTACGCAACTAAAACTGTTCGCAACATCGACTAACGCGTTTTATCCTCGTCGCTGAAGGAAATTGTGGTATCGCTATGGACCAGCCGGTCTATGCGAGGAGTCTGAACTTTAGGCTCCACCACCCCTAACCTAACCTTACCCTACAAAAACACTAAGGTTTGTCTAAGGTTTGATGTAGAAAAGCTTTTAAAATTTATACAAAAATATTTTAAGTAGGTTTATTCTAGCTCGAGGCCATTATTTCCTTTACTTATTACAGCTTTGATATTCTCATAGAGTAATTTTCAAAAAATTATTCTATGAGAATATCTAAGTCTAAAAAAGTAAAGGAAACAATGACCTCGAGCTAGAATTAATCTACTAAAAATGTAATATTTTTAAGGTCGAGTGTAACGATTTTTATTTTTGAATAAAAATTAATCTGAAACTATAAGAAAATTTTTCAATTACTTATGCAATTCTCACACCAAAAATTTCTATATTTAGAAAGAATTTTCGTAAAGAAAAATTCTCAGATTAAGTGAGTTTTTCTCATTGAATACTTTAGGTTCTGAAATATTAAAAATTTTTTTCTATTCCATTTTTCTACAACAACATTTTTTGGGTTTGAAAAAATATTCCGTAGGAATTACCTGAGATCCCAGGAAAATTTTTCAGAACCGACTCTGACAACACTTGTTCTAGAACAGGTTCTTCGGTAACCATACACTATTACACTTTAGTTATTAAGAACAAGTTAAGTGAAAATTACTGTGAAGCTTGTTCTCTGCAATCAAAGTTTCATAACATTTTGGTTCTCAGGAACTAAAAAAAAAATGATGTGTCAAAAAAATTATAAAATAAATATCAATTTATTTTTGTTAACCAAGAAAAAAACACGAAATTCCTGAAAATTGTTGAAACAGAGGTGAGTAAATTAAATTTTCATTGTCTGGGTCGGGTCAAATACTAAAAATATTATGTTTTTTATTTTTGTTTGCAGAAAATCCATGTTCTGGTATGTCATTATTGCAAAGCCAAAAATGCAATTTTGGAGGCTAAAAAGGTTAAATGTGTGTTAAAAAAATGTTAATATTCCACGTTATATATGATTGTCTTTACCTTTGTTTAATAAAATAATGCAATTCAATATATTTCTTTTATTCTCATTTCTGTTCCAAATTTTACTTCTAGAACCGATTTTGCTTTTGGGACAATCCCTTTGTAAAAAGAACCGGTGTTGCACAAGAATTATGGAGGTATAAGTTGTTCCACAATCGGTTCTTTACAACAGAAAATTTTGCTGGGTATTAGTCTTAATCGCTTAAATTGAATAAAAAACAAAAAAAAAATAAAAAATTAACTCTTATGAAAAAAACTTAAGAAAGTTTTCTTGAAAAAGGATGGCAGCGAACTATAACTGTAAAATTACAAAATAGTCTGCAAAAAATATCATTTTGATTGCATAAAAAACAAAAAATAAAATTACCACTTTGAAACAAAAAAATTTAGAAATTTTTTTTGAATAAAACTATTTTTTATAATTAAAAAATAGTCTGCTAAAAATATGTTCAAAAATATTTTGAAATTCAACAAAGAGAATTCCCGAGTAAAAATAAACATATATAACAATATGTAATTTGATACAAACATAATATATCATATATGATTATATATCCCGTAGGATATTTTTTAAATTTTTAAATGAAATCATATGCAGTTATATATAATTTAATCATGATTCGGATTAAAAGGTGTACGGTTGATATAATTATATAAAATTATATGAGGGTCAATACAAAATTTGATTTTCTGTATAATTTAACATAAAATTATATATAGCTTATTCTGTTCCATACAAAACTATATATATGTTTCAAATTAACCAAAAAATTTCTAAGTTTTTTAGGCAAAGTATAAGAAACTTTTTAAAATGTTCCTAAACATTTCCTTGTCAGGGTTATGTATATCACCTATCTGGTTCGAAGCGTACCCAAACATTTTTTTTGTTTTAGAAAATTATATGTTTGGTGAATGTATCGTTGACCTGTGGTGTATCTCAAACCAAACCAAAAAACACCAGGATTTTATATGTTTTTATGCAATTAGATCTAATTAGATCCACCAATATATGACAATGTCTGGTCAAAACTCGGATGAAATTAAATCATATTTTATACAAGTTGATCTTTTTTAATGCAAAAAGATCCACCATTATTCGGATCAAATTGCGTATAAATATATATTGTGTTACATATGGGCACTTCCACCGAAAGGTCTACCAAGACCAAAAAACCAAAAGTTCTTGAAACGAATTTGTTTTAACATATTTTCATAGGAAAACAATCAAATTTAACTAACGTGAACAAATTTTACATTTATTCATAACCCATTTTGAGATATTCGAATATAAAGTCGAGCAAGCCAATTTTTTCTCATTGGGACATTTCTATTGCACCTTTTGTTTTGATAAAAGTTCTTAAAGAGAAGCATTAAATGTTGACTTTTGCTTTTAAAAAATCTTTCTGGAGATACAAAGAGCTAAAAAAATGCATAACAAACTATGCATTTAAAAAATAACTGTAAGTTTTTGCTATGCTTTAATCACATATTTCGATGTCCCGTGCGACATAGAAAAACAACATTAGTTATTAGTGCGTCAAGTAGACATGACGAAAATTCATCAAATATTCAGAACAAACACAGATTTTTATTACAATTAAAATAAAAAAAAATTTTTAAAAAATAATAAAATCTGTGATCTTGGTTCTCATATAAAGTTGGTCACGTGCGACATGGTAAGTGTGGATTTTAAAATTTTGAAAACATATTTTTTTCTGAAATAAATGATTTACTTATTTTAATACATTTTTTTAAATTATTTAAATATAGATGAGTAGGGATGAGATTTTCATGCACTAAAAAATCGAAAATATGCGCTTAAAATATGCGCTAAAAAATTCAAAATATGCACTAAAAAACCTTAAAATATGCACTAAAAAATAAAATGTAGGCAATAAAAATCTTGTTTTCATACGAAAAACTTCATAAAAAGAAAAAAATAACGCCGGCTTTAAATTGTAACATTTAAAACTTTATGTACCATAATTGTTTTAAAAATTAAACAATCTATAAAAAAGTTAAAAAAAAAATGTTTTTCTTATTTTCAAAATAAATTTTTAAAATTTTAAATCGATTATGAAACAAATCAATTTCAATTTGTGTTTTTGCTAATTTATTCCAAAATATGCAAAAATATGCACTTGAAAGTTGAAAATATACACAAAATATGCATTTAAAACCAAAATATGCAAAAATATGCATTTAAAACCAAAATATGCAAAACAAATCGATGCCATTTTAACGCAAATTTCTTGATTCGGAAAGATAATAGGTCGATATCGTTTTTAGACGATCGACAAAAAACATGCATTTGCATGGGAATCACATCTCTATAGATAAGTATAAACGGCGAAAAAAAATAAAGAGTGATGCAAACGGAGAGAAAAGTTAAAGGAAGATGAAATAAAATTACAAGACAATAAATTAAAAAACAAGGAAATAATGCGGAATGCTAGACAAAAGTGGAAAGCGTTGGCTGAAGGACGTATTGAAATAAAATGAATGAATAAAAATATGTTTTTTAAGATTATTTATTTATAGTTTGTTAAAAAAAGAACAACTTAAACAACATAAATATGATGATGGAAAAAATGTCCCGTGCGACAGTGATTAAAGTTAAATTAAAAAAAAAGTAGAAATAATTTTGAGGTAAAATTTTACAACTTTTAAGAGACATTATTAGCCAACATTCTAAAATTAGTCGCATTGTGATATTGCCTCAGGTTTCGCTAAAAACAGAGTTTTAATTGATAGTCGCGAAACCCACTTCTGTTTTTTGTCCCGTGCGAATGGTTGTGTTCTTTGCGATTATCTCGAAAAGTTGAAACAATTTCCTAAATCAACCTGAGCAACAATTATAGAGCTAGTTAAGAGCTATAAGTTTCCCCTTTTGTCAAGAAAAAAATTCTTTTTATTTTGACTTTTATTTCAACTTAAATGTGTTCAACGGTCACGTTCGACATGATGGAATTGCCCATATCATTAAATCATGCATCATGTAAAAATTTTTACTCGGGTTAGTAAAAACGCAGTAAAATTTCTGTTATTTTGTTAAATTGAATTGAGTGAGCGCTTAAATTGTAATGTGCTAAAACGAGACAAAGAGAGATTAATGAAATACGAACCAACTGCAGCTGTTAGTTTGTCAAGCAGAGCGATAGCCCAGATGGTAGAGTGCTTGCTTTGCAAACTGATGGAAAATTTCAAGAACGTGGGTTCTATTCCAATCAGAGTTAAGTCTGTTGATGAAAAAACATATAGAAAAAACAGTCTTGCAAAAATGAAGCAATTTAAATCTAATGTAATTTTCTTCACTGATGACGTAGAGGTGGGTACAGAAACCATGGTCAGGAATAAATCCACATTAAAAATAATATAGAAATAGAAATACAATGTTTTCTTCTTCAATCACAAACCCTTAAGAATGAAAGAGATTTTAGTAATAATATCAATTTTAGCATAAAAATCACCTGAAAGTTTATTGGTAATTGTGGTCAAATTAAAATATGTATAACGTACTGCAAGTAGAGAATGTATCCCGGGATTTCCCGTCCCGGGATTCCCGTGAAATTCGTCAATTTTCATTTCCCGCATTCCCGGGAAATTTGTGCGGGATTCCCGGGAATTTTAAAAAATATGCATAACAAGTTAACTGCTATAATTACGTCAATATATTTTTATATATAAGGGCTCCGATTTTCACGCACTACGAAATCGAAAATATGTGCTTAAAATATGCTCTTAAAAATCAAAAATATGCGCTAAAAATTAAAAAATATTTACTAAAAACGTAAAAAGTATAAAAAATGGTTTTTCATTATCAAAGGTTTTAATATTTATTTACAACTCAAAAAATTGTTTTTATATTAAAAAAAAGTATTTTTTATTTGTACACAGAAAAAACAAATTGCCAATAAACCACATTCGTAGCATTTATGAACAAATTCTTAGAAATGTATGAACCTTTCATAAAATTTTTGATTTTTTTATTCATTAAAAAAATTATAATACCTAAGACAAATAATTATATGTGCACTGTATTATATTGAGTTATAGGAAAGAAAACAAAATATTTTTTCAAGTTTGGTTGATATTTTGTTATGTTTTTAAGTAAGCTTTAAAATCATAAAAACATTAATTTTAAACTTTATTTTTTAATACAGAAAATAAGGAATAAAAATATACTTCATAGAAAATAATTATATGTGCATAAAGGATAATTCATATATTTTCTTTTTTAAAACAATATAATTAGGTTATATGAATATTTAATGAATATTTATACTTGCTTTAGACTACGAGGCATAAAACCAATCAAGTTTTTTAATGTGGCAATACCATTTTTCCCTCGTTTCGTCAATATCGTAAATTTAAGTCCTTATCGCGTAGTGTACCGCTTTGACCTTGAAACGACCTTGGCAGAAAGAGTCCTAAGGAGGAATTTAGTTAGGTTTATGTCAGGACTAATGCCTGGCCATTTCAATACTGGTATGCTGGGCGCATTAAACAAGTTTTTTGTCAATCCAGTGACATGGATTGGGGCGTTGTCTTGGCGGAATGTCCAATTATCTCCACACAGTTCGCTAGCAAAGTCTCTTAAATGTTCCCGAACAAGTAAAATTATATTTTTGCATTATTTTTAGTATGGGCAAATCATATTCGGAACCGTCCTCCTGATCCAAATGCATCCCATACCATAACGGATTCGCAACTGTGGTTTTGCAAATAGCACGTTTTACGCGGATGTCCTAAATCGCTCCAATATTGGTGTTGACCATCAGTGCCATCCAAACTAAACTTTTTTTGTCACTAAATATGACGAAAAAAAGTTAAATTAAGACGGCGCTGATGGTCACCACTTCTCTTGTAGAGATTTAAGACATCTCCGCCAAACGTGCTATTTGAGAAACCACAGTTGCGAATCCGTCATGGTGTGGGATGCATTTGGATCATGAGGAAGGGTTTGAATATGATTTGGTTCCAATAAAAATAATGCAAAAATATATTTTTACTTGTTGGAGACCATTTCATAGACTTTGCTACCGAACTGTATGGAGATAATTGGACATTCTCACCTGATAACGCTCTAATCCATTTCCCACTTTTGACAAAAAACTTGCTAAATGCGCACAACATACCAGTATTGAAATGGCCAGCCATTAGTCCCGACTTACAAACAATTAAATTCCACTTTAGGATCCTTTCTGCCAAGGTCATTTCAAAGTCAAAGCCGTACAAGACCATTAAAGGACTTTAACTTTAAATACTGACAAAACGGGGGACAAGGGGTATTGGTACATTAAAAACCTTGGTGGGTTTTATGCCTCCTAGGCTTAAAAAAGTTTAAATATACAAGGCGAACACAAATTTTCACAAAATACTTAATTACATTGCAAATCAAAAAGAATATTTAGGAATTTTCTTTTATGCACATATAATTATTTTCTATAGAAAATATATGATGTATTTCCTGTTTCGTTATTTTCAGTTTTAAAAAATAAGGTATAAAATTAAAATGTTTATGATTTTAATGCTTATATATAAACATAATAAAATATTAACCAAACATAAAAAAATAATTTCTTTTCTTTCCTATAACTCAATATAAAAAAATGCACATATAATTATTTGTCTTAGGTATTCCACATAATAAATATTATGAAAAAGTTCATAAATATTATGAAGAAGTTATTAAACTCTTATCAATTAGTTCATAAATACTATGCATTTTTTGTGACTTTTACTTATTTTCAATGTTTTTAATTTAAATTTGTGTAATTTTTTCAGTTTTCTTATTTATGTAATTTTTATGTGTATTTTTTTGTTTTCTTATTTATGACAAAATATGAAAAAATATGCATTTTCGTAAAAATCTGCAATAATTTGCAAAAACAAATCTTTTTCTCTTAGTGAAATGTCAATGACAAAAACAGCCCATTCTAGTAAACAAAAATTTCTTAAAAAAATATAACAGGACATTGTTATTTTTAGCTTATTTTGTTATTTTTTGTTTTATAAGATTGAATTATTATTTAATTTGCTTTTAAATGTATCAGGCATTGTTAGACGTACAAATTTTTCAAAAAAAAAAATTAAAAAAAAAAAATTTAAAAAGTAAAAAAAATTATTAATGGTTTTTAGTGCGGGATCCCGGGAATCCCGGGAAGTTCAAACATTTTTCCCGCTTTCCCGGGAAATGTGAAAGTGCGGGAAATTGCGATCCCTAACTGTAAGGCATATATTTTTATTTAAAAAAAAAAAGTCCACTCTAATGTACAGTATTAAAGCATACATATGAAGGTACTTATGAATAAGTTAATTAAGTGCATTAAAAATAAAAATTACTGATTTTTTTTTTTAATATTTAACAAATGTTCAAGTAGCTGCAGTTAATATACTAGTTTTCATTTACAGCAACTAAAGGCTAGACTTTACAACACTTGCCAATGCCAGTAATAACTGTAAAAGCTGCTTCAAAAGACCACGTCCACTTGCCAGTAATGCAAAAACAAAAACAACACAAAGCAATAAAGTTCTTCATAACAATTATAACTTAATTAGATGCTTGCTCACAGATTAACTTGAACAATATTGTAACTGTTCAAATACATACATAGATTTTTATACACACTAACACACAGATACACAATTATCTGCTTCAATGGAATAAGGTAAAGGAATAATTATGAAATCATAAAATATGAGTAGGTATGTATGTATTAGTAATAGTTGTGGTTCGATTGTATTTGCGGCATTCGATTTTGAAAATGTTTCACATACACAATTGAACACAAAATGTATGCAATACTAATTGCATAACACTATTAAAAGACAAACATATTAATGCACATGTACGCACACACTTAAACTTTGTGTAATAAGTATTTGTACACGCAAAAGAAACCATAGCTGAGACAACCAGAGGGTCAAAATTCTTAAATTTTTGGACATTTTTTCCATAGAAAAAGACATGGATTGTGAGACACCTTAATTTTTAATTCCATTAAATAAGTATCAGAATCTAAAATATTTTTTCTATTAAATTTCGCAGAGGATCCCCTTTGATCTCTTGTTTTATTTACAATAATTCAGACACTTTTATCGGCATGGTGTTTTTATACGCAAAACAAACAAAACCTACGCAATAATATACTCATGCGTATTATCAAACATAAATACTAACACTATTCAAACATAATATTCAAAACGGAGGAAAAACACAAAAACTTTCTCCACATATGAGAGGTTTTAAGTATGGCATTCCAATTAACAATAGTTTGCGTTATGATTGGCAACACCACCAAACCCAACGCAAACAATTAATATAGAGGAAACTTATACGAATTCGAGATACACTGCAAATCACATCAATAAGGAATCGTGTTTTTCAATTTTTAATCTAACTATTTCAGCGAATAAATGGAAAAATATAAAAAAATAACATTGAAATTTAAAGGTTAATCTCTTATTTTTCTTACAGAACAAAAATAAATGACTTTAAAAATTGAATGCTAATGAAAGTCTTTATTTCTTATGTAGTTATTTTTGAAACAACTCACAAAAGTAGTCATTAAAAAAAGCTGAACATAAAATAAATATTTTTCTTAAAAAAACATCAAAACGTAAAACTTTTTAAATAATCTACAAACAGTTGATTATTTTTTTATAGTTTTTTGAGTGTATACAGATAAAATGTTTCATACTGTACTGCAAAACATTAATACTTATAATGTAGGGTATACAAGTGTATGCATATGACTACTTGCATTCATTTGTTAATGTATGCGTGCGTACTTAAATGGCAAATTTCAAAACAAATATACTAATAGACAAACTTAAATATCCTTTTGTATTTATGCGAATATGTTTATATCTGTTCTATACACAAATACACTCGCATACACGTACAAATTACAAAATGATCTTAAGTATGTATTTTCATAACGAATCAAACGTCAATTGTATGTAAATGTTGAAAACAAGCGAGCAAATTAACACAAACTTAAATCCAATTACATCAATGTTCATATTGTAACTACGTGTTTGTGTGTTTGTATAACATGTCTATTACAACTTACACTTATATACAAATAAAGTAATTAAACTATAATTAGTTTATCAATATTGAATATTTTCATGATAAAATCTCTTATCATTTTAGGATAATATTAAGATTAATTTATTTAAAAAGTTGTGTATTATATTTTGTATTTAAATTAATTAATTTTATCAAACTCATTGGCCTGCAAATTAAATTTTTAGTTTAAGATTTTGGGGTTAATTACACAGTGATACAAATCCGATCTTTCCGAAGCGGAATGGGATGAAACCGAAAGCAAATGAAATATGACATTTTACACAACAAAACCCTCAAGATTTTTTTTAGTTCAGAGCTAGATTTTTTACATGCATTTAAAGTTGATGATTTTAAAGCATTTCAAGTTTTTTTTAATGAATGCACAGTGGACGGTTTGTATGGAAAACGCGCGCATCGAAGTTTTTTGACTATATCTTCTAAACGGTTAGGAGTTGTAAAACAAAATTAGGCATTCTAAAAACTAGGGACCTTAAGCAATTAAGGCTGTGATCAAAGTTTGTTGTCCTCCTTGCACCCTACATATAAATGGAATGCAAAGTTGGTTAATTTTTTTATATGAACAAATGCTAAAAAATGTTAAGATCATTGATATTTTTGATATATTATTACTGAATATCGTTCGGATAGAGTAAATATATATTATTAGTTAAAATACATATAAAAAATTGAGTTAAATTATGACCAAATGTATCGACTTTTTTAGTTAACAAATCTGACAATATAAATATATAAGTGGAATTGCTAGTATCAAACTTATTTAAAATTACACAAAAAAGATTAATTTAATATTTGCAAACATTACCTTTCACCCTACACTAAAATATCCGGCACGTATGACTTTTTTATCAATTTTATTTTATTGATTTATAATAAATAAATAGTAGTAATAAACCAAAAATGAATAATAACAGGATTAAAACATTAAAAAACAAATTAACATAGACACGATAATGCAATATCGTAATAAATAAAATAAAAAAAAAATAGTTCTTTTGTATTAGTTGCAATAGATCCTTTGGATAAGGAACCTTTTTTACGAAGTTCGATGTTTCTTCACGTAAAATGAAAATTTTTGGATCTGATTCTACCATAAATTTTTGAAAAATATCTTTTAGATTGTTTATTCTTGAATTTTTTCTGCTAAAATTGCTTTTGTAAATCTTAAAATATTTATGCGACCTTTCTAACGATTTTTCTGATAACTGACCTAATATTTAAATTGTATAAGTAAGTTAATGAATTGCTTATATAGTTCAAAATATTTTTATTACCAACTGGTAACACCGAATTTTGAATAATCTCACTTCCGTGTATCAGGACCTTATGTACAGTAGAGCGACTCAAAAAAAAAAAGTGATTTAGTTACCCCTCTGAAAATAAAGCTTGATATGTTTTATGATGATTCCCAAAATATTTTGGTTTTAGCGTTGACCATCCGTGAGCTGGACCATTTTTAAAAAAGGTCCTTTTTTCAGTTTTTCGAATTTTTTTGTACTTTGCTCCAAGACGACATAAATAAAATTTGGTGTCATCGAAAAGAGTTTTTGACGCAGCATCCAATGGTATATAAAACTTGACCACTTGCGACCTACAAATTGCGATATTTAGCTAAATACATATTTTCGTTTCGGGTTTTCGTACAAATTTTACGTATTTGGAAATAATGTTCTGCTTTTCAAATTGAATCTGTTTTAAAATAATGTTTATTAATTTTTTTTTGTAATTAAGTATTCACATTAAACGCGAAAATCGCGATATATTTTATATTTTTTCAAATATAGGCAATATGGGTATCAAAATTTTTCATTTTTCAATTATAATAACCTGGTGATAAGTAAAAGATCTGTTTTCAAATCGAGGATGCTGTGAGATAAATTTAAGTTTTTAAATATTATTTTTTTACCAATGTTCTGCTTTTAAAATTAAATATGTTTAAAAATAATGCTTATTTATTTTTTATTATTCACATAAAACGCGAAAATCGCAATATATTTTCTCTTTTTTTAATATAGGCAATATGGGTATCAACTTTTCTCATTTTTCAATTATAATAATCTGGTGATAAGCAAAAGATCAAATCTAGGATGCTGTGAGGTATATTTATGTATTCAAATTTTATTTTTTTAGTTGAATACATATATAAAATGAGAAAAATAGTAACTAACAGAACACCAGATTATTATAATTGAAAAATGAAAAAATTTGATACCCATATTGCCTATATTAAAAAACATAAAATAAATCGCGATTTTCGCGCTTTATGTGAATAATAAAAAAAATAATAAATTGACATTATTTTAAAACAGATTCAATTTGAAAAGCAGAACATTGTTAAAAAATTAATATTTAAGAACTTAAATTTATCTCACAGCATCCTCGATTTGAAAACAGATCTTTTACTTATCACCAGGTTTTTATAAATGAAAAATGAAAAATTTTGATACCCATATTGCCTATATTTGAAAAAAGACAAATATCGCGATTTTCGCGTTTTATGTGAATAATTACAAAAAAAAAATAAATTAATATTATTTTAAAACAGATTCAATTTGAAAAGCAGAACATTATTTCCAAATACGTAGAATTTGTATGAAAACGCGAAACGAAAATATGTATTTAGTTAAATATCTCAATTAGTAGGTCGCAAGTGGTCAAGTTTTATATACCATTGCATGCTGCTTCAAAAAATCTCTTCGATGATACCGAATTTTATTTATGTCATCTTGAAGCAAAGTTCAAAAAAATTCGAAAAACTGGAAAAAGGACCTTTTTTAAAAATGGTCCAGCTCACGGATGGTCAACGCTAGGACCAAAATATTTTGGGAATCATTATAAAACATATCAAGCTTTATTTTCAGAGGGGTAACTAAATCACTTTTTTCTCTTCCATACAAGTTGAGTCGCTCTAATGTACAGTAGGACTTATTGTCCACCATCCATACATTGAGATTATAAGTTTTGCTGTGTCGAATGCATATTTTTTAAATTCGGTTGCATCTATTTCTTCACTTGTGTTAATGCACGTTAATATAATATATACTCGCTTTAATATATTTTTGTCTATTCCAGTAATATCGGATGATATTGCGTAGTTTTCAAAAAATGTTCTGTCTGTATTGCCATCATTACTTGTGCCATAACCTTATGTTGAAAAATAAATGAGAAAGTTTATCGAATTTATATGTAAATTTTTACCATTTGTAGGTATAAATTGTAAGGTGTAAATTTTTACCGTTTTTAGGTATATCGATTAATATTCCTAATCGTTTTCTGAACTGTTCTTGCACAAAGCGTTTTCTCTCCTTTACGAGTTCCTTACTACTTATTAACATTTGTTCCGGATTACAAATCCCATTACTAGTAATGCCAAATTTTGCTGGGTATTTAGTTAGTTTCTCAAACCTATGCAGCATCACCAATTTTTTTTTGTAAATATCTAAATAGGTTGAAGCTGGTATTTAATAATTTCGAAAAATAAAAATTTAAAAAAAAAAATATATTTAATTTTTTTTTTTTTCTTTTTATGGACCCTACTTTGGAGCCTTATCCTGAATTTAACTGCAAGTTACTGCAGACGAAATAAAGTTTCTCGTTTAGATAAATACCTCTAGTTTCACCCCATATTGAATTTGTCTGTATCCACAAGGTTCCACAAAAGATGCAGTCTATAATTAAGAGTCTTTTTTACACATTTCTTAAAAAATGACAACATTTGGCAGTTAATTAACGAATAACGCAGTTTAAAATTTTAGCTTATAATGGCAGTTTTAATTAGTTACATATATTGTCAAAGCTGTGTTAAAATTTCAGGATGTTAGCTTACTTAGAAATAGTTTTACTCAATCATTTAAAAAAGCTTCCCGGCTAAAAATGTTGTATATAATCATATTTGATATCATATATGAGACCATATACAGAATCATATATAGTATCAAATATGGTCTCATATATGAACATATTCCAAAATTGGCGCTTATATAAGACACGGTCATATATGATCCAATATATGTGATCATATATTAGATAATATATTGAATCATATATGGGATCATATATGATGTTGTTTTCAATTTGTTTAACATTCTTTTTCATATTAATTTTTATTTTTTTAATTTTAAACTATATGTAATAGATTATTATGTATATATTCACCAAAATTGCAAACGGTGTACATAAGTATAATTTAAAATTACAAATATTTTTTTATTAATTTTGGTGTTTTCATAACCCTTTAATTTTATGATTTTCATTTTTTAGTTACTATCGTTTGCATTTTTGGTGACCATACAAAAATAAATAATTTAACTTATAGATATGAGAATACATTTTGATAGTCAACAAAATAAATTGAACATAAAAGATCTTATATATCAAGTTTTTCAATTGATATCAATTACGAAAGATGGGAGTAAAGAGCTTATTAAAGGAACGTTGATTTCCATTGTGTTTTCTTGTTTTAGTGTTAATTCCGATTATCTTCAGACTTTGTTATGGTATAAGCCTCTTTTTTACAATATTTATAGTCAAAATCTAAAAAAGGATATAAAATAATAATGGAATTCACGTCAGAAATTTTAGTCTTGCAAAATTGCGCAATGTCAAAATTGCAACTTTTTTTGCTTGTTTCTTTGTGAATAAAAGCAATTGTATTTATATTAAAATAAATTGCAAATCTTTTCTTGCAATTTCGCATCATATAAAAGGTAATAGAAAAATAAAAATTTTGATAAAAATTTTTTTTTAAAAAGAAGTTGCAATATTGCACTGTTGCAAGGGTAAAAAAATTCTGAAGTGAATACCCTGAATATTAATATTTGAGATATTTCTAGAATTTTTATTGTATTAAAGTATTACCAACGATAGCATTTGGTGCTAATAGGTTAATGATAACACGGATGTCATTTAACGAAGCAACCATCTACCTTTAAAGATTGGCTTGATACTGCTAGTTACATACATACATGTTGGAGTGTATTTTGTTAAGACCATGGGATGCTTAAGTCCATTGGATGCTAGAGACTATGGAATGCTTTTCAAGGAAAGATATATTGTCTTTCAGAAACACATCTGAAAAAATATTAAAAATTATTACACATTTCTTTTTTTTTCCAGCAAAAAAGAACTTGCTACTACTAAATGCATGCATCAAAATTCATAGCAAGCAAATAACTACTTAAGACTTCGATTAAAAGTAATATATTCAGTAGTATGTATTTTATCTTGCTGGGTTATGTTTGTAAGAATATTTGAAGGATTGGGATAAAAACTATTTCTACTTACATCATGTTTGTAAGGATATTTGAAGGACTGGGATAAAAACTATTTCTACTTACATCATGGTGACAATGTGCCAGATTGTCACTTTCGCTTATAGACAGCTTTCTTGTAATTGTATAAAAACATTGTCCTTCCTAAATCGTTACTCAACCTTAAAACTGATCGTTCTTTTTATTTCGACTTGCGATGGCGATAGTAAGCGATTTCAAAATAGTTTGTAGTGTTGGAACCGTAGTGATAACGTTATGGTCGTGCATGTGCCCTCTGCTCCAAGTTAAGCGAGCTTAACGTACCTCCGCATGGTTGAATTTTCTAGTAACTCGGCCTTCGAACTTCTTATACACACGTTCTTTCCATTTCCAATTTGCTACAGTAAGGGATTTCAAAATAATTTATAGTGTTGGAATCGTAGTGATAACATTTCTGGTGGTGCATATGTCCTCTTCTCCAAGTTGAATGAGCTTAAAGTTACTCGGCCTCAAAACTGCTTATACGATCTATCATTTCCAATTTGTTATGGCGACATTAAGGGATTTCAAAATAGTTTGGAGTATTGCAATCGCAGTAAAAACATAATGGTGGTGCATATGCCCTCTCCACGAAGTTGCACGAGATTAACGAAG
The DNA here is from genome assembly GCA_963921195.1 of Pegoplata infirma. NCBI lineage: Eukaryota > Metazoa > Arthropoda > Insecta > Diptera > Anthomyiidae > Pegoplata > Pegoplata infirma. The sequence goes on from OY992540.1 coordinate 88,923,081, forward strand.
CTGCGTAGTTTAATTTTCTTCAACATCAAAGCAATCTATATTATTGTATTTGCTACATATGTTCATTTACTCATTTTGAATATGATCTTGTTTTGGAATAAAATTTCCACGCTTATACTTGTTATGACGATGAACTGGAAAAAAATAATACATATCATTTTAAAATTCTAAATTCATTTAAAATTCTAATTAAAACTTACCTTTTCCATTTTCTTTATGTAAAAGTAACTTTTTTAATCAGAATATTTTGCAACTAGGAAACAATATTTTTTAAATTATTGATACGAATCGGTATTAAGATATAAATATGGTAATAAAATATAATTTCAATCGTACAAAACTTTTATTTTGTAATTCCGGTTGATATTTTCATACACATGCACTAAAATTTAACATTTTATGATAACATATATGTTTCCATATATGATATCATATATGGCACATATTTTATATACGGCCACATATATGGGATCGTTTCTTGCATATATGGTCACATATATGTTTCCATATATTTCATATATGATCATATAAAGATCTATATATAAGCATATATGAACAAACACATTTATTTTTAGCCGGGTTTCCAAAAAATTTTCATTTTTTAAAAAAACCTGAAAATGTTTGGATTTTGGAGAGACGCCCTGGTCAAAGTAAATGACATATAAATATTTTATGAATGGTTTTCTATCCCCTAGGATGTCTTTTACCAAACCCATGTTCAACCGATCAAATCGCTGACAATTTTGATTTTGTTACGATGCGCGTCCATCTTCCACTGTGGAATGGTCAAATTAATAAAAATAAATCACTGTACAACGTTGCGTATAATTGTTATTTAAAGGCAATTACAAAATAATCATACGTCACCTATACAGTTTTCAAGCAGTTATTATTATAACTAAAATGAAAGCTCACCAACTTCAAATGCGTGTAAAAAAAAATCTAGTGCTGAACTAAAAAAAACCCTTATACCCTGTTCTCACGAGCATCTAAAAACGGTTTTAAACGACATTTGTTTTAATTAAAAAAAATGTGTTCACACGTAATTTCACTCGTTTTATTTTGGTTTTTATGTTTTTATTTTGACATTTGCATTATCAGCTGATAAACATGTACACATTTCAACAACAAACGAAATTAAAATATTAAAATTATATTCATTAATTATACATATAACTGTTTATAATGTTCAAGAATTGTTTAAAGATAAAAATAGCACGATTTTTTTTTGTATTATTTACATTTTAGTAATAAACAATGCTGCCAATATTAATAAAATGCTTTAAAAACGCTGAACATTCAAAAATACTCAATTCAACCCCTGGAATTCCGCTCGTTTTAAATCGTTTTAATTTTAAAACGAGCTAAAAACATTTTTATTTTGACATATTACAACAAAAAAATGTATGGTAAAACGAGTCATAAAAATGGGTTTTTAGCATAAAACGAAAAATGTTGCTAAAAATGGTTTTTAGCTGTAAGTGAGAACAGGGTATTAGGGTTTTGTTATGGAAAATGGCAACTTTTTTTTGCTTTTGGTTTCATCCCATTCAGATTTTGATAGTTGCACTGTGTTATTTAATAATATTCTAATATCTAATTGTCCCTAGTAAAAACCATTTCGTATATAGCCATGAAGAAATTTATACAAATATATCTTTTTATACATATTGAGATCTTATTATATTTAATAATATAAAAAATCAATCAGATAAGACCAAATTTCGTATCAAATTATATAAAATTTTATATAACTCCCGATAAAATTTTATAAAATTTGATACGAATTTTGGTCTTATCTGAGAATATTTTTATATAATTTTATATAATAAGATAACTTAATGTAAAATTAGATATATTTGTATCAATTTATACATGGATATATACAAAACCATTTTTACTAGGGTAAGTAAAATTTTCTAAAATAACACGAAGGGACAAAATTTAAGAAATTTGATGCTTATGGATTGCCATATATAATTTTTAGTAGATTTTGGCATGCTGATTCCGAATCTGTGTCAAAGTTAGCTCTGGTTTTTGAGATATTCGCAAATTAATTATAATGATAAATTCAGACGATTTTTATTTTATTTTTTTTTTTTTGCAAATTGACTTGAAGTTGCAGACTGTTATAATTTTTATTAAATTTTGTTTAATCTACATACTATACACTATCATTTCGGATTAATAGCATAACAGTAAGTTCCAGAATACTCCTTATACATGTATTGGAAAGTAAAACTTTAATTTTTTTAAGATATCGCGAATATTTCCATTTCTAAGAAGAAATTTTTTAAACTTTGGACATGGACCTTTAGGTAACATCTTATATTAGTTATATCAGGGAAAATATTGCTTACTTAGTGTCTCCTCTTTTTTTAATACAAGCGGAAGTTGAAAAATATTGGCAAAAATTGAGATTTTTTTTTTCAAGAAAACCAAAATGCGTCTGTCTTGCGACCCAAGTTTTCCAATAGTTTTTGGGACGTAGATTACAAATATGAACGCCAAATATAAAATTAGAATTTGTTTTTGAGATATTTGGAATTTTTTTTATTTTAAACTTTTTTTCTATTTTTCTTTTTAATATCCTGTTATGCACTGCTAATGCTTCTATTTATGGAACTATACACCTTAAATAACCAAATCTAATGTTTTTCAATAATTTTACACTATTCTTAGCTATGTGCTTTTATATTTTGCTATTAAATAACACTGTGATACAAGAAATGCTGTGATACAGTGGAAAAAAAACTTTTGATGCCACATTCCAGCAAAGCTTTGATTACCAAATAATGTATAAAATAAGGTATAGGATAGCTTATTTTTTAATACACTGCAGCATTGATGATTTTAACATGAGATGAGACTCAAAGCAATGCATCCATATTATGACAAAGAATACTAGTCAGGTATAAAATAATTGATCAAATTTATAGAAAAGCAAACGAGTAAAGTATAAAATATTGCATACGAGAGCATAATATATAAGGTGTTACGAGTAGCGAAAAAGCAATTTTGTATTAAATTTACTCACGTGATTGTAAGTGAGTGTAAAGGTGTGTTTAGATCATCCCACCGAGTCTTTGGATTTTAAGAAAGTAAAATATTACCAAAGTCTTAATACTGCCAAAAAAATCATAAACAAAATCAAAAGACATTTTTAAAAACAGATGTTTGTATGCAAATCTAATAACACTCAGCCATTTTTTGAAATATTTCATAAAATCAAAAGTCTTATTGGACTGTCAACAAAATCATACACACGATTTTTTGACAGATCTAAATACTCACCCAGCAAAATTTTCGGTTGCAAAGAACCGATTGTGGAACAACTTATACTTCCCTAGAACCTGTTCTAATTCTTGTGCAACACCGATTCTTTTTACAAAGGGATTGTCCCAAAAGCAACAGGTGTTTGTAAGCAAAATTAGAACATATTTTTGTTCCTCGGAATCGGTTCTAGAATTAAAATTTGGAACAGAAATAAGAATTAAAGACATATTTTGAATTGCATTAATTTATTAAAGAGAGATAAAGACAATGATTTATAAAATGGAATATTAAAATTTTTTAACACACACTTATCCTTTTCCGCCTCCAAAGTCGCATTTTGGGCCTTACAATAATGACATACCAGAACATGGATTTTCTGCAAACAAAAATAAAAAACATAGTATTATTAGTATTTGATCCGACCCAGACAATGAAAATTTAATTTACTCACCTTTTTTCAACAATTTTCACGATTATAATCTGCTATTTTAATAGAATTTCGCGTTTTTTCTTGATTGACAAAAATAAATTTATATTTATTTTTTTAATTTTTTTGACACATAATTTTTTTTTAATTCCTGAGAACCAAAATGTTATGAAACTTTGATTGCAGAGAACAAGCTTCACAATAATTTTCACTTAACTTGTTCTGAATAATTAAAGTGTAATAGTGTATGGTTACCAAAGAACCTGTTCTAGAACAAGTGTTGTCAGAATCGGTTCTGAAAAATTTTCCTGGGCATGTCAGTGGTATGATATAAACACAACTTAAGTAGATAAAATATACTCGTGAGTGAGTGTGTGTCACAAGAAAATTCCTGTCGTGAGCCCATCTCTAGTTTAAACTAGAGATGGACTTTTTTTTTAAAATATTTATTTTTTATGTTATTGTAATGCATTATACATCCAATTATAAATAATGCATTATTTCAAACTTTGAAATAATACGCAATATAACCAAATGTAAGTCATCCATGATAAAATGTTTAGAAATAATAAATATGATATACATTTTTTGGAATAATCATGCATTACGTAACAAATTATTAGTAAAGCATTATTTTTCACTTTAAAATAATACGTTATGGAACAAATGTTTAGTAAGACACACTCTAATTAAAACGATTTCAGTTTCCTACTATAAATTGGGTAAATTTACGCAAAATGCGTAATTCTACTTTAAAATATTGGAAATTTACTCCATTTATAGTAGTATAAGTATTTTTTGAATTTGTTGTAATTTACCCAATTTATAGTAGGATTAGGGTGCATCCTAAAATAATGCTACAAATAAGTGATATACATTACAAGGTAATGTGTTATATAATCACCACCCATTACCAAAGTTTTGCTGGGGTGTAATCGGAAACAAGTAAAAACGGTAAATTCGACCTCGCCGAATGTATTGATACCCTCCACAATGTAAAAAAGCTTTATATGCAAAAAAAAAAAATTTTTGAAAACATAAAAAATCCGCGAAAAAAAATTTTTGGTAAAAAAAAAAAATGCCGAAATTCTTTTTTTTTTTTTTTGTAAAAAAAATATGTTATTACTTGTTTAAATACCATTCGGTGATCAACTCTGTTCACATGTGTCAACTAGCAGCCGAATTTAAGCATTTTGTGTTTTTGGGTTATGTTGAATAAACCAAAATTTCGAGGTGTCCTTACATTTTCTTTCATTACTTTTGAACTGGTGAACCGATTTCGCTCAAATGCAATACCAAATTACTTAGGGCAACAACCAGTAAATATAATAAGTTTTAGGCATATCTGTTTAATACTTTGTTCGTGATCACCATTTCCACAGACAGACAGACGGACAGACAGATGAGTCCATGGAAAATTTAACTGACGGATCACCGATTTTGCTTATTTTTGGTTATTTGATAAATCTTCGTAAATGATAAAAAAACATATTTTTTTTGGATCAATACTTTGGAAGATATTGGCGTTTAAAAAAGCTTTTTTGACCATATTGACTTTTAGACAGTTTTTTAACATTTTTGTGCTCGAAAACCGTAAGTTGTACGAAAAATCTTATAAAAAAAGTATTGTATATAAAATTATGAAAATTTAAAATTTAGAAACAAAATTATTTTTTATTTAATTTCAACAAAAAAATTTTGAAAATCATTTTGAATGTCTTTTTTTTTTGGAAAGGACACCATGGATTCGTGGATTTCCAAAATGAAAATAAAAACAATGTTGCATATAAAATTATGTATGAAAATTTAAAATTTAGAAACAAATTTTTTTTTTTTTAATTTCAACAAAAAAATTTTGAAAAATGTTGAAATTCATTTTGATTTTTTTTTTTTCTGGGAAGGACACCATAAACTTCCAAAATGAAAATAAAAACAGTATTGCATTTAAAATTATGAAAATTTAAAATTTAAAAACAAATTTCTTTTTTAATTTCAAAAAAAAAAAAATGTTGAAAATCATTTTTGAATGTATTTTTTTCTATGGATTTCCAAAATCAAAATTTGGTTTTAAAGCCTAGAACGTCCTTTTAACGCAGTTAAAATTTCAGAGATATGTTTTTTCGAATTGTTGGAAAATTAATTTTTAAAGTTTGCTAGATCGCCAAATATTTAATTTATTTTCAAAATTTTGGCAAAATATCCAAAATTTAGCTTTATCACCAACTTAAAAACTTTTTTGCTCGACAACGCGAAAAAACACATCCCTGAAATGTTAACAGCGTTAAAAGGACATTCTAAACTTAAACAAAAAATTTTGGTTTTGGAAAACCACACCCAGAAAAGTTTTACAGTAAATATTTTCGGTTATTCAAAAAGTTTTTAGGTAAAGTTGTTTTAAACGTTTTATCGTTTGTTTTTCAAGGAACCTAAAATATTGAACGATTTAAACAGTTGTTAAAAAAATTAACTACAAACTTTACGGAAAAATATTTTTATCAGTTAATTTATTTCTGACTAATTATACCGTATAATTTTACAGAAGTATGGATTTTGTAGTTTGTTATTAAAAAAAAAAAATATTTTTTTACTCCACAAAATAAAAAATTGTAAACAGTTAAAATAACTAAAATATCATTTGTTTTTACGGAATGTCTAGTCATTTAATAACGTTTAAAAATAAATGAAAAGTATGTTGTTTTAAATAAGTAGTCCGTTTTTTAATAGGAAAAACGATTGTTTTAAATGTTTTTTCAGTTGAATTTACTTACAAAATATTTTGAGTGCATGGTGTCCTTGATAGGATAAAAGGACATTCCAATATTTTTTTAAAAAATTTTTGTTAAATTTTTTTTGATTTTTTTTTTTTTTGTTTTTTTTTTTGTTTGTAAATTTAAAATCTCGATAATTTTATCAACAATATTGTCACAGAAAGTTTTTTCGTTTAACATACGGTTTCCGAGTAAAAAAACACAAAAAAATTGTCTAGAGCCAACTATTTGATTTTTTGCCAACATTTTGGAAAAAAATCAAATATTCGGCTTTCTAAAAAATTTTGAAAATTTATTGCTCAGCAATACAAAAAACACCTCTCCGAAATTTTAACAGCGTTTAAAGGACATTCTAAGCTTTAAAAACTTATTTTTTTTGAAAATCTACTGTGTCCTTCCCAGAAGAAAAGGACATTTAAATATAGTTTCAAAATTTTTTGTTGAAATTTTTAATTTTTTTTTGAATTTAAATATATTTTGACTAGGTTTATTCTAGATCGAGGTCATTATCTCCTTTACTAATTGAAACTATGATATTCTCATAGCATAATTTTCAACAAAAATTATTTTTCTGTTTTAAATTTATTTAGATTGGTATTTTTTTGCAAGACTTAATCGACACGTGTTTCAGGATTTGTCAGATCCCATTGTCAAGACTATTTAGCAAAAATAAAAACCCTATACTACAAGTAGCAAAGGGTTTTTAATGACAATCGTTAATGATCAAATCGTTAATGATCGATTCTAATACATTCTTCCGATTTCCGTCTTGGGAGGGCACGATACTGTTCAAAATAAAAGAGCTATACTCCTGAAGTTTGGCATAATTATATCATATGGTCATAGGCTGGTTAAGTTAGAAAGAAAAATCGGACGGCGGGAAAAATGTTCCCCCATGAAGAACAAACACCACCATTTTTTATTTATTTATAGTAAAGTTTTTTGTATGAATTATTTAGTTTTTAATAAAATAATTTTTTAACCACTTTTTTATTCGTTATTCTCATCAAATAATTTTTTAGATTTAATCATTTGATCGAACGAATAAAAATAATTATTTGAATTATTTGAACTAAGTTAAAGGCGAATAATTGACAACTCTAATATTTAGACACATTTGGTCTTATTAGTGATTTTTAAAATGCTTTTAACCATCACAGTTTCGCTTGCAAATCTAAGTTTATGGAACAATTAAATTGTGTCAACAAGAAATTTTTCGATATAATGCTACAAAAATACTTTAAATATTTGCCATAAAGAATGTTGTCGACTGGCTTGCAATAACTACTAAGAGCATTTTTAAAAAATTTTAAAATTTTCTTGGTAAATGTTTATTAAACTAATTGAGCTTTTCAATGGCACAGTTTCAAAAAATATAATAAATTTTGCACATAGGACTTTTTGCAGGCCAATCGATAATATGTAGCTTGCATACGTCAAAAAAAGAAAACAAATCACCGTATAAATAAATCCATTGTAATATGTGACATGTGATTATTGCAACATTTTCACATTTCATTATAAAGACATTCAATTCTTTCTAACGATGGATAGCGATAATGACAATAATGATGTTGATAATATTGTTTGTATGTTTAAGTATTTATGCACGTGGATAAGAATACATATAGTATATTGTTGCTACTGTTGCTATTGTCATCCAATACAACAAAGTATTTATGTATATGAATTGTATACACTTTCACCTTGTCATAAATCTTTCATTGATGACATTAATGGCGAAAACGAAAAGTAAAAAAAAAGAAGGAAAATACCATTTGATATAAGAATGGTTTTGTTGATGTATGGATTTGTGTGTGTACAAAGTAGTGTATACAATGTTTTCACGTTTTCCATAATAATTCAAAGACGACGACAAAGGTAACAAGAATTTTAAATGTCTGTGTGTCAAAGGAAAATGGTTAAATGTAGAAGATACTTATTGTTATTATATTAATGCTAGTTGTATTGGTTTATTTATTATCATTGTTATTATTATTATGTTTATAACAGTTATAATGGTGATAAATTTACGTGATTTTTAAGCAGATACACTGCAAAAATTAGTTAGAATACTTAACAAAAAAAAAAATTAGGTAAAATTGATTTTTGACAGTTTATAAGGATAATCCCCATTTTAAGTTTTTTTTTAATCCAGCACCGCCAGCCATAAAGGGCAGTACATTTTTTGAAAAGTTTTTTTATTGTTTTTTTTTTTTTTTAAATACAGATACAATTTTAGTGTTTGGTAACAAAAACAAAATACTCTAAACAGTATTTTTACAGAGAAATCAGTTTTGAACTATGAAGTTAAGATAACATAGTAATAATCAAAAATACAGATAAAACTTATCTGTGAAATAAAGATTACAAAGTTAAAAGTAAAATAACAGATAAAACTTTGTTTTTTTTTCAGAACAAAATACAAAGTATATTCTTTAAATATGTGTTTTGCCTGAAAACTCTTTAAAATTTCTGTTGAATTAAGATTGCAGAGTATTTTACATAGTTATTATTTTGAATATAGTCAAAATTACGTGCTTTTTTGTAGTTTTACAATAGTTTTACCAACAAAATTGTAAATTTACGACTTTTATGGTGCAAATAAATTACAATGAACTCTTGCGAATTTACTAGATTTTGAAAAAAGCATTGGAAATTTGTAAAACTACAAAAAAAATTGTAAAACTATACAAAAACAAGTAAGAGTGTTAAATTCGGCTGTTCCGAATCTTGTTTACACTCCAACATTTAAAAAAAAGGGTGTAGTTTTTGGGGGGGTATTCGGGGGGCAGTGTGGGACACCTCCCCCTCTCGAAAAATTTTTCTAATTTATTTATAATGCTTTTTGCACTAAAGTTATACAATTTTATTATTATTTAAACTATTTTTTTATATCAACGCCCTAAAAAGGGGGCTGGCAAAAAAAAAAAAATTTTTTAGTCCCCCCGGTACTAGTGCAGTACTCTGAACTTCTTCTTGCATAAACTTGTTTCATTTTTTTAACAAAAATATAAAAAACACGTAAAAAATCGTGTTTTTCAAAAGTTGGTTTAGTTCGTCAATAGGGGAACTTTTTTCCCCCTGGTCCGATTTTGCCCATTTACGAACTTAACCTGCCTAGGACCAAAAGACATATTCGTGGCAAATTTCATGAGGCTAGCTATTTTATTTTGGACTTCATCGTGCCATCTACAGACAGACGGACGGACGGACATTCAGAGAATGTCTTAGAATCGATCATGGATCAATAATATATATACTTTATGGGGTCCCCAGCCGATATTTCGATGCGTTACAAACGGAATGACAAAGTGAGTATATCCCCATACTGTGGTTGGAAATTATAAAAATGTAAATTTCGATTAGGGCTGTCAATCACGAAATCCCGAATCCCAAAATCCCGGGATTTTTTGTCATAAAATGAACCCCGAATCCCGGGATTTTTAAGCTCAAGTCCCGGGATTTTTGATAAATTAAAAATTTATGAGAAGTTATTTTTAAAAATTCAACCATGTTCAATTACACTGTAAGTAAAATTTAAACTTTTTAAAATGACACAAAAAACGCCTAAACACCCCAACTTATTTTTGGGTCATAGAATCCAGTGGTATACTCCGTTTTAAAAAGTTAGCTCAAAATAACGAGATATTTCGATTTTAAATTTGCAATTGTAAGAGTAAAAATTTAATAAATCCAAAAAAAATTATAAAATTCATCAAAATAAGAGCAAGTACTGCTGCATGTCCGATTGAAAATGGACGTCCATTATTTCCTAGATAAAAATTTTGATAAATAACAAGTTTTCAAAAAATTTTTTAAGGTTTTTTATTCAAATAAAATGAAAACTCGCATTAAATCTACTATAAATTTTATATCGAAATATCGGGATTTTGAGCTAACTTTTCAAAACGGGGTACAGCGTTGGATTCTACGGCCCAAAATTAGGTTGACGTGTCTAGTCGTTTTGGTGTGTCATTTTCACCTACTTACAGTGTCATTGTTACATTTACATCAACAAATTAAAACTAAAACTTTTTTGAATTTTCAAAGTAGCTGACCACGAATTTGGCTGAGCTGAGAATTCTACCCAGGCTAGCTGAATAATAGTCTAACGAACTAACGATTAATCCACAGTCACGGAGCCCTTTGACCAAAGTTTGCAGGTTTTGGCTAACATTTTCTAAAGAACCGAAACTTTGATCGAATGGCGCCACTGGTAAATTTAATCCGATTGGCCTTTAATTTGTACCACATAATTTATAGTTCTAGGGGAATAAAAATTTTCCCGGACGTTCAAAATTGCAAGAAAAACTTTTTTTTTATACAAAAAAATGCAAGTCTTAAGTAGTATATTATTACCTTTCTCCTTTAAATGTTATTATTGCTTAAAATTTTCTTTAAATAAGTTATAAAATTATACACTGCAACAACCAAAATCAGAATGGGATGAAACCAAAAGCAAATAAATGTTGTCATTTTCCATAACAAACACCTTAAAGCTTTTTTTAGTTCATTGCTAAATATTAATAATAATAAATATTTGAAAGCTGCATAAGTGGCGTATACTTAATTTTTTCATTGCTTTTAAATAACAATCAGAATAATTAGAAATCATTTTTTTTAATAATTTCACGACTCCCTGCTTAATAGGCTAGCATGCTACAAACTAACACACAGTAGCCCCCTTAATATGCACAATAAAATTAAAACATAAAGAGTCAACTATTTTTTTACTTTTATAATCAAAGAAATTTAATCCCAAAAAAACCCGGGATACCGAAAAATCCCGGGATCCCAAAAATCCTGTGATCCCGAAAAATCCCGGGATTTTAAAAAACCGATCCCGTTTGACAGCCCTAATTTCGATCGAAAATTTGTTGTTAAAAAACAAGGAAACCTGTAAAATATTGGTAAAATGGGATTACGAGACTTTTTCTAATAACACTGCACAACAAAATCAAATTTTTTCCAAAATTACAAGGTCAGACCAAAAAATTTTGATAGAAGAGACAAAAAAAAAATACACGTGTATCGGCGTTTTGAAAGTTTACATCTGGGTTTCATTTTAGGGGGAGGTAAAGTTTCCCCCAAATGTAAATATTGTATTGTAAATCGTCTTTGAATATCGAGTGAAGCTTACGTTTAAAGTATATGGTGTGTTCAGCAAATTTATATAAAATGATAGGGAGAACATTTTTGTGGAATATATTAACCCTCTAGCTCCTCACGATAAGGGTCTTTTTTGTCCTTCTTTTAAAAAAGAGCAAAAAACACCATTAAAACAGGGATTTAAGGGGTTTAAATGTTCCGAAAAAATATTCGCCGTAAAATTTTACTATAAGTCCTTGAATACACCAAAACGGAAAACTCAACCAGAAGGTCAGAAATAAGACACAACAAAAGACATCTTAGGGTTAATTTCGCATTTATTAAGAAAATCGAGTAAAGCTTACGTTTAAAGTATATAGTGTGTTCTGCAAATTTATGTAAAATGTTACGGAGAACATTTTTGTGGAATATGTTAACCCTCTAACTCCTCAAGATAAGGGTCTTTTTTGTCCTTCCTTTCAAAAAGAGCAAAAAACACCATTAAAACAGGGATTTAAGGGGTTTTAATGTTCCGAAAAAAAATCCGCCGTAAAATTTTACTATAAGTCCCTGAACACACCAAAACAGAAAACTCAACAAGAAAGTCAGATATAAGACACAACAATAGAGAGCTTAGGGTTAATTTCGCATTTATTAAGAAAATCGGGTAAAGCTTAAGTTTAAAATATATGGTGTGTTCAGCAAATTTATGTAAAATATTACGGAGAACATTTTTGTAGAATATGTTAACCCTCTAACTCCTCAATATAAGGATCTTTTTTGTCCTTCTTTTAAAAAAGAGCAAAGAACGCCACTAAAACAGGGATTTAAGGGGTTAAAATGTTCCGCAAAAATATTCGCCGTGAAATTTTACTATAAGTCCCTTTCACGGCAAATATTTTTGTGGACCATTTTAACCCTTTAAATAGCTGTTTTAATGGTGTTTTTGCTCTTTTTCAAAAGAAGGACAAAAAAGACCCTTACCTTGAGGAACTAGAGGGTTAATATATTCTACAAACATATTCTCCGCAACATTTTACATAAAATTGCTTTGCACGCCATATACTTTAAACGTAAGCTTAACTCGATTTTCTTAATAAATGCGAAATTAACCCTAAGCTCTTTATTTTTGTGTCTTATATCTGACTTTCTTGTTGAGTTTTCTGTTTTGGTGTGTTCAGGGACTTATAGTAAAATTTTACGGCGGATATTTTTGCGGAACATTAAAACCCCTTAAATTCTTGTTTTAATGGTGTTTTCTGCTCTTTTTGAAAAGAAGGACAAAAAAGACCCTTATCGTGAGGAGCTAGAGGGTTAATATATTCCACAAAAATGTTCTCCGTATCATTTTATATAAATTTGCTAAACACAAAATATACTCTAAACGTAAGCTTCACTCGATATTCAAAGACGATTTACAATACAATATTTGCATTTGGGGAAACTTCACCTCCCCCTAAAATGAAACCCAGATGTAAACTTTCAAAACGCCGATACACGTGTATTTTTTTTTGTCTCTTCTATCAAAATTTTTTGGTCTGACCTTGTAATTTTTTTTTTGTGTTGTACAGTGTAATTTGACAAGATTTTTTTGAGTGTATTAATATGATAGAGATCTTTCCATAAATATGTACTCAGTACTATATAAAAGTATAAAACTTAAGTTTTTGAGTTTCACACATAGATACCCAGCAAAACTTAGATTACCAAATAAGGTATAAAATAAGGTATAGGATCTCTTATTTTATACATTGCAGCATTGATGATTTTAACAGGTGATGAGACTCAAAGTAATGCATCCACATTATCACAAAGAATACCAGTAAGGTATAAAATAAGTCATAAATTTATAACGAAGAATACGAGTAAGGTGTAAAATATATGATACTAGCTGGCCCGGTCCGCGTTGCTGGCCCAAATGTAAGATAAGTGTTATATTTTGACTCGCTTCAAATACACAGGCCTGAAAAAATGTAATGAATTTCTTGACGCAGAAAAATTTGTGGGCGTGGTTTTAAAGACCCGATTAGGCAGATAATCATTTTGCAAATTATATTTTATTAGGAACTTAAAAAAAAATTATCATGTCTTCGACTTTGCGAACTGTACAAATTTAAAACTTCTTAGTGTCATTACGAACAACAGAAAAATAAATTAAGCAAATCCTTCGTTCTTATCGTGAGCAATTGTCTTGAGTTCAAACAAATCTTTATAGTTTTCCCGAATTTTCCAATTTTTCGGGACACTTTTCTCATTTATAATTCCTTTAAAACTTAATAAGAACTATAATTAACATAAAAAAATCGGTCCGGTCCATTAGTCGACCTATTTAGACAAAAGTGGGTGAAAAAATTTGTATGGTAAGTTAAACTTGTACATGTGTTAACAATACCCAAGGTTATCTTTTAAGAAATATTTTTTTTAATAGATCGAATTAGAATAAAAATTTATTTTATATATGTTGAAAAAAAGTGGGCTAGGACAATTTTTCTTTCCGAACAATTATATGGACTATTACGAACATTTAAAACCAAAAAATTAGCCACATCGATCCAGTCGTTCTCAAGAGTTTGCAAATTTTAATGATACTAAGAAATGTGTGCTTTGAAGTGGGGGAGGACAATAATTATTTCCGTAAAATCCTTATCTGAACAATAATGATCATTAAAGACAAAATTTACCAAATCAGGCCAGTTGTTCTTTGATTTTAGATGTATTGAAAAAAGTGGACAATTTTTCTTACCGTAAAAACCTTAGTTGTACTGTCACGAACATCAAAAAATACTACTAATGGCCAAATGGCCCTGCCGTTCTTCTATTTTAGATATATCGAAATAAAATTGGGCGTAAAATATTTTTATTTCTGTTTAGACCTAAGTTGGACTTTGACGAACATTTAAAAGAAAAAGTTTGATCCAGCCGTTCTCCAATTTTAGATACATCGAAAAAAAGAGGCGAAAAAGTGGATGTGATTAATTTGTTTTCCGAGAAATCCTTAGACGAACATGAAAAAAAGACGAACATTTATAAAAAAATATTATTCAAATCGGTCAGTTCTCAAGTGATGCGATTACCAACGAACTACATTTGAGTTTTATTTATATTTTATTATTCTATATTTTTTCTATGGAGCAAATTTTATATAGATCGAAGAAAAGAGTGGGTGGACAACTTTTCTCACCGTAAAAATCTTATTTGAATTTAACCTACTCGGTCCATCTATTCAAAAGTGGGCGCAGGATTGGAAAATTGTTCTTTCCGAAAAACATTAGTTGGGCAATGACGAATATTATTAACAAAATTAGACAAATTGATCCAGCCATTTCATGTTTTGCAATTTATGTATCAAGAAGAATGAAGGTAAAAGTAGGCGTGGAAAGTTTTTCTGTACTTAAAAATCTGTTGCGGACTATAACCAAATCGGTCTAGCCGTTATAGATCTTTCAGTACATAGAAAAAAGTGGGCATGGGAAATTTTACTATCCTTAGTTGAATTATATAGAACTTTTTTAATAAAAATTAGCCAAAGTAGGCATGGTCACTTTCTTTTTTCGTAAAAACCAAAATTGGAATATGGGTAAAATTCATTAAAAAATTTTTTTTTTGTCAAATCGGTCCAGCCATTCTCAGATTTTTGATAAATTGAAAAAAGAGGCTTTGAATTGGCCGTGGTCGATTTTTCTTTCAGTAAAAACTTTTATTGGGTTACTACGAACATTTAAATAAAAAATTACGCAAATCGGAGCAGCCGTTTTCCGATTTTAGATAAATCGAAAAAAGTGGGCGTAAAAGTGGGCGTGGCCAATTTTTCTTTACGTAAAAACCTAAGTTGGACTATGCCGAACATTTCAAAAAAAAATTTGTTAAAATCGGTCCAGCCGTTCTCAACTGATGCTGTTACCAACGAACGACAATTGATTTTTATTTATATAGATAGATTTTATAGGTTACGAGAAATGAAATAATATAGCATACCAGAAGATAATATATAAGGTGTTACTAGTAGTGAAAAAGTAATTTTGTATTAAATTTACTCACGTGATTGTAAGTGAGTGTAAGTAGATAAAATGTGCTCGTGAGTGTGTGTCGTTAGAAATTTCCTGTCGTGAACCCATCTCTAGTTTAAACTTATGCATTTTTTTATAAAATAATTATTTTTTATGTTATTGTAATGCATTATGCATCCAATTATAAATAATGCATTATTTCAAACTTTCAAATAATACATAATGTAACCAAATAGAAGTCATCCATGATTAAATGTTTAGAAATAATAAATATGAAATAAATTTTTTCCAATAATCATGCATTACGTAGCAAATTATTAGTAACGCATTATTTTTCACTTTAAAATAATACGTTGTGGAACAAATGTTTGGTAAGACATCCTAAAATAATGCTACAAATAAGGTATACACATTACCTGGTAATGTGTTATATAATCACTACCCCTTACCAAAGTTTTGCTGGGTAATATTAAACTTTATGAGGTTAAGTGTTGCCGAATTTTTCGTGGGTTGGTGGCGTCGGGATAAATAAATATTTCAGTTGTGAGGCTGTTGGTTCGACTGCCAACAAAGGATTTTTAAGTTTTTTTAAATTATTTTATTTTTATTTTGTTAATTTCAATTGTTCTTAGTATTTTAATACTATTTTTTATTAATGTTTAAGATATTTTTGTGTAATTGTAATGCATTCTGTAACACATCACAAGTCAGTCAATATTATTCATGTTGAAATAATATTTTATCAAACCGATGTTTGGTAATACCTTTCAAAATAATGCTACTAATGGTATACATACATGACCTGGTAATGTGTTATATAATCACCACCCATTACCAAGGTTTTGCTGGGATAACAGAAACAAAAGTTTTAAAAAAAAAAAATGTTTTTTAATTTTTTTTTTTTCGCGAAAGAAAATCATATCATTGTCTTAATTACAATTTTAAAAGTATTCCAAATTAGAGTTGCCAAATATACGTCAATTTCAAAAACCGATTTTCGAATATTTCGAAAAACCGCCTTTTAAAAAAATCGGTTTTTCGGTTTTGTAACTAAAAACCGGTTTCGAATAATCGGTTTTCGGTTTTTGTTTTTATACCCTCCACTCTAGTGATAGATATATAAGTTTGTCATTCCGTTTGTAACACCGCGAAATATTGGTCTAGGACCCCATAAAGTATATGTATTTATGATCCTCGATCGATTTTAAGTCGATCTAGCGATGTCCGTCCGTCTGTCTGTCTGTCCGTAGAAAACACGCTAACTTTTGAAAGACTTTACAGCGGCTACTGAAGTTTGGCATATATGTTTGTCATTTACCTGGTCAGGTTGGTATTGCAATCCAGCCAAATCGGTCCAGTGGTTCAAAAGTTATGAGCAAAAGAGTAAATTTCGGCAAGGGTGTTTCGCGAATTTACGGGATAAAAAACACGATAACTTTCGAAAGACAATAATGAGACTACTGAAGCTTTGTATCTTTGCCGTTCCCCGGGTCTGTTTGGTATTAAATTTCAGCTCCATCGGTCCAGTGGTTCAAAAGTTATAAGCAAAATTCTGAATTTCAGATTAGTTTCATCTAAAATGCCACGTGTTTTTACAAGTTTTAAAAGCATTGGTGGTAACTAAACAATGCTTTTCAAACTTGTTTAATTTTAAAGCAATGCTTTTTAAACTTGTTTAGTTTTAAAAGCATTGGTAACTTAAAAATTACACTCAAAACAAATTTTACACTCAAAAAAAATTTTACACTCAAAAAAAAAATATACACAAAAAAAATTTTTGTTTTTTTTTTTTTACAAATATGAGAATATTTTGTGTACATATGTACGTGCATTCACTCAGAAATATTGTTACAGTAAAAAAAAATATTACACTCGAAAAAAATTTTACACTCAAAAAAAAATTAGTAATTTTTCTTTTTTTTTTTTTAAATTACAAAAAAAGAGTTTTTTACTCAAAATAAAATATTTCTAATCGAAATTGTTAATTTTTTCAAGTTAAAAAATATACTACCCTTTAAAAAAATGCATTGTGGAGGGTATTCATAGATTCGGCAAAGTCGAATTTAACTTTTCTACTTGTTTAATTATTTATTTGATAAAAAAGTAAAACAAAACGATAAAAAAGGAAAGCAAAACAAGCTATTTGTACATACTTCAGAATAGAGATTGGCACATGAGCAGTTTAGTGCGTGATTCACGCGTGAGTGTGACTGCATTTTAAGTAACTCACGTGATTGTAAGTGGGTGTTAGAGGAAAAAAATTGCGTGAGTGAGTGTGTGTGAGCAAGATTTTTGCGTGAGTGAGTATGCATGAGACGATTTTTTTGCGTGAGTTTGCGTGATTTATTTGTTCTTCATATTTCCTTTCGTCCCAAAAAAAGCAAACAAATTTAAAAATCCCGAAAAAGACAAAAAAAATTGTAGAATTTGGCTAAAATTTAAATTTTGCTAAAAATTTTCTTACATTTTTTAAATTTTAATTTTTAAAAGTTTTTTTTTTGTATAAAAAGTTTCGTGAGTGTGAGTGAACGTGAGTGTGAATGAACGTGAGTGTGAATGAACGTGAGTGTGAATGAACGTGACTGTGAATGAACGTGAGTGTGAATGAACGTGAGTGTGAATGAACGTGACTGTGAATGAACGTGAGTGTGAGTTGTCATAAATTTACTCACATGATTGTGAGTAGAAAAAAATATGCTCGTAAGTAAGGCAAAAAAAGAATACATTTCAAATGATTTGGGGACATCCGATTTCTCAACTTAGAGATGTTTACTAAAAAATTTCAATGAATGCAAAATAACGAAAAAAATAAATACATGAATAAGTCGATTATTCGAGACCAAAAAATCGGTTTCTCGAATACTTCGAAAACCGACCTTTTTAAAAAACCGGTTTTAAAAAACCGGAAAAATAGAAAAAAATCGATTTTTCGAATACTTCGGAAATCGGTTTTGACAACTCTAATTCCAAATGTATTAAAATTATTATTTTTTTTGCTACATTTGCATTACATTTTGAAATCGCAAATATAGCGATTACGACCGAGAAGCTCGAAAAACGGCTAACACCATTGAATTCAGTGTAATTTTAATTTTTATTGTTACTGTAATAAGTCTTTTTACATTTGTGAAATTTCCAGTTTTAAATAATTTTTTTTGTTAATCAAAATTCATAGCGTTAAATAAACTCATCCCCTATAAAAAATTTATTAAAAAACTAACCTAAATTAAAAATCAACCGAAACAATGTCCTTTAGTTAAGTTTTAATGTTATTTAACTTTTTGACTAATTTCATTTTACTAATAAATTTATTATTTTTTTGTTTTTTTAAATGAAAAATCTTTACTGACACCAATTTTCTCTTTAATGAACTTTTGTTTATATAAGTATGTTAGTGTAAAAAAGTTAAGCATTTCCCTGCAAACAAAACGATACGACATCGATTCGCCGGTTGTATTGCCGATACGATAAGTGTTATTGCGGCAATTATCGAATTCGTATCGCCGGCGATACACCTTTCGGGAGAAACTGTTACCCGACGGCAATACATCCCGGCGATACGAAAACGATTCGTCTTGGCGATAAAAGGGCAATATCGCCAGATAATCGTATAAACGAAAAATAATAGATTTGTATATATCGCCGGAATATCACCAAAATGATAAACCGGCGATACAGCTATATCGATTCCCTGAAGCTGAAAATAGACATTATTTTTTTTCATTCATATTTTGGTCATGTTAACAGGACTAAAAACATTTGCATTCATCTGAAAAATATATCCGCAACATTCGCTGAATTATTTATTTTATTTTTGAACGCGCATTTGTGTTTTTCGGCCAAATTTATATTCTTTCAAAGATTTCTTGTTGTGCTTGATAAATTATTTTATTTTAAATTGACAAAGAAATAAAAATGTTCAATATTTTTTTTTGTTTATCGCCAAAATATCGTCCGTATGAGAAAACGGCGATATAATAAAAATACTACTTTGATTTTTTATTGAAATGATAAATTTTCGTATCGCCGCAATATCTTTTCGGCGATATATCGCCCTATTGTTTGCAGGGTTGGTTTGAAGCAAATATGTAGTGCTTTATTTTTGTTAGTATAGGTGGCATTCCGTATGAAAATCAAATGGGGTCCTTACAAGACAGGTCTCTTTTATAAAATAATTTAAACATGTTGTTCAGAATAAAAACTAAACTTTTATTTGAGCTTTTCAGAAGCCAATGTAACCAAATCCCTCACACAATATTTCGAGTTTGACATTGCTAAATTTTAAAGATTTTCCAAAATAACTTGTTAATAAAAAAAAATTTCATGAAAAACATATGTAAACATATTGATGAAAAAAAAAAATAATGATAAGAAAAATATATCAATGAAGAAAATTACTGACGAACAAAAATATTGATAAAAAAAATATTGATAAAAAAAATATTGTTTAAAAAAAATTATTGATAAAAAAAAAATATTGATGAAAAACCAAATTTTTGATGAACACAAAAAAAAGTTATTGAAAAACATGTCTGAAAAAAAAATTTTTTTTGGTGAAAAAAATATTGATGAAAAACAAAATTCAAAAAAAATAATGATGAAAAAAAAAATATTGTTTAAAAAATATATTGAGAAAAGTGATTATGTTATGTTTTATTTAACAGGTGGTGAATATTTGTTTATTTCACCACGAGGTGAATATTTTTTTATTCACTACGAGGTGAATTATTATCCAAGTAACACCCAAGTTACTAAAATGTTTGGTTTAAAGAAAATGAAAACAGTAATTAATTGTGTTGTTTTACTTGTGTTAACTAAAATGACACTTTGCACATAAAAACTTACTCGAATTACTTTTTTTTAAACGATAAATTACTACTAAAAAAAAATGCAATTGGTCAGATTGGTATATTTACAAAATTTAAAATTTTTTTGATAAAATTTCACACTTGCTTTCCTTTTTAAATAACAAAACATGAGTTTAAGACAAAATTCACATGATTTCACTGCATAATTATTACGCTTTATCAGCGCTACGAAAGATTGTGCTGAGAAGACACACGATTTCAATGCATATTCATAACGCTCTAACAGTACTACCAAGGAGTGCTTTAAGCATTGCCCACAAAAAATTATGCTTGCGTTCAATAGCTGCTTTCAGTTTAGCAAAATTTCTTATTTTAAAATGAAATGTCCCACTAGTTGTTGTATGTATATTTATGTATTTGTATACTAACATATGAGTGGTATCCAAAAATGTTTTGACTTAACAATGTGTGAACAAAAGAATTTAATCGTTTTTTATATTAATGGGCTATCGATTGGCACTGTTTGTTTTTGGAAAAAATTCAGACGTATGCCTTTATTAATTTTTTTTCAAAATTTCAAAAAAATAAAAACTCAAGCTCGAGGTCATGAGTTTTGAATACTATTTATTTATTTAAATATTTCTAATAATTTTATATTGTTGGAATAGCATCTTCAGGGATAGTTAAATTTAACAATCCCTGAAGATGCTATTCAAAGAATAGAGAAATATTGTAAATATTTAAATGAATAAAAAAAACATTTAAAACTTCTAACATCGAGCTTGAGTACTTATTTCTTTAATTTTTAAAATATTTTTGAATGAAATCCCTTTAAAATGTCAAACTTTCAGAAAATAGCTATTTTATGGCTTCGAGACAGTACAACCTCTTGCATCGAGTTTGGTAGGAAGTTTATTGTAATATTTCCGAGTAGGGAAGACTGGGGAAACCCAGCAGATCTACTGGAAAATTACACGGATACTTTCTACACGGATGGATCCAGTACCTTAAATGGCTCTGGGTCTGGCTGGTATTTGGACGATGCGACTAAATGCTATATTGCTATGGGAAAAATGGCTACAGTATTTCAGACTGAAATATTTGCTATTTTGGACGTAGCGACCTGGATAATTAGGAACAGATGGAGTAATAGGAGAATCAGTATTTGCAGTGACAAGGAGGCTGCGCTCATTGCACTTGAATCTCCAGTCACTTCATCCAAAATTGTCCAGGAATGTAGACGCAGACTCAATGAGGTCTCATGTGGGAATAGCGTCAGTCTTCTGCATGCTCCGGGTCATAGGGGAATACGGGGAAACGAGATTGCTGATTCTTTGGCAAATCTTGGCTCTGATACAATTCCTTACAATCCGGAACCTCAAATTGGTATTAGCTTGACATGGCTGATGCGTTGGATCAACTCTCATATGAAAGCAACTTTCATGGAAAGATGGTCAAATGAGTTGGCATGCAAGAATACCAAACGTTTTGTGATTAAGCCAGACAAGAAAGTGGCTAACTATCTACTCAGCCTCAGTAGAATAGACTGTCGCAGACTTACTGGCTTAATTACGGGACACAATGCCTGTGCAAGTCATATGACGAGATTAGGTGTCTTATCAGACCCATTATGCGTGGCTTGTCTTGAGGATGATGACACAACTGAACATTACGTCTGTTGTTGTCCAGCGTTCTCAAGGGCTAGACTGCGGATATTGGGTTCTGATATTCTTTCTATGGACACGGTCCATGGACTTCCCTTGTCTGATTTTCTCAAGTTTGTGAAAGCAACTGAGAAATTCTGAACAAGCACTTTTCTTTCTTTTTCTTCTCAACCTTTTATCACCTTTACTTAATCTTTTTTTTCAGAGTACGGTACAATGGACTATTTTAAGTCTGACTATTTAAGCCATGGACTTGCCTAAAAATTTTCCTATTTTTAGGCTTGTACAACCCACCCTCAACTCAACTCTCAACTCAACTCATGGCTTCGAGAAAAAATTTTGAACTTCCATTTTGATCGAGTTTTGTATATGTTATTGATTATCAGTTTTTGTTTTCTCAAAAATATCCGATCTGTTTCTAAATTTTTCGAATTTTATATAAATTCGAATTCGATTTGTTAGTTCAATAAGGTCCAATAATATTTTTGTAGTACGCTTAAAATAAAATGTTCCATAGCTATTACAGCTTTGCTCATAATATCCGAATACCTGGACCGATTTTTTCCTGTACCTGTTTTTTCCCCTTCCTCTACAACTCTTTTTAAATTTTCTAAAATCATAATTACATTCACATTTTTTGATTCCTCCCACATACAGTGATAAATGGCAGGATTTGATGATAAACGGAAGAGTTGAACTGAAATGTTAGTTAAACTAAGAAAAAAAGTCACATGTGCGTTAGAGATTTAAACTATTTATTTTAACGATAGTTTATTTTCATGTATCTCTTTTTTTTTTTTGGTTAAAATTATCAATAGTTTGTGTCAAACTTTAAATAAACTAAAGTAATATTTCTTGTAACACAATAACAGAATTTTTAGTTTATTTTTGGTAGATTTTGTTTTCTTTTTTTAAGGAGAAAGGATTAGCAAGAAAAAACAAAAATATATATTTGAATAATTGAATACCATAGTAAAAATATTTTTTAATGCAATATTTATTTTAATATATTATTGCGTTCAATAATGTATGTATATAAAATATCAATATTTTAATAAAATGTTCTACACTGCAATTTGGAGCTCTATCAAATTTCATATTACATGACCAAAAGGGTTTTACTTTGAAGAGCCATATCTTCGATATTATTTCGTCGCTACGCCTAAAAATGAAGTCATATTTTGAAAATTATTTTTTGAAGAGGCCCAAGAAACAGCCAAATTTGGCTCTTTCGCGGTACTTTTATGAAAAAAAAAAATCACATAAATATTAAACTAATATTACAAATTTAAGGTTGATTAAAAGTTGACTTCTATAAAATACTGCGAAAGGACCTAATAAGGCTGTTTCTTGGAAATTTTCGAAAAAAAATTTGAAAAACACATGGCTCCATTTTTAGGCCAGCGATGATTTATGAAATTTCAACAAACTATCGTCATTTTTTATACCAATGGAAAATATTTTTATATGCATTTTTCTAAGCTTTCTCCCCTTTTAATATTTTTAAAAACTTAATAAATAAAAAAAAAAAAAAATTAATTAAAATATCGTATTAGCATCATTAAACATCATTAAATTCAAGAAATACATTTGAGTGAGAATAGTTAAAGAGCGGAAAGCATTATATAGTGTGCGCACTTAAGCGAAAATGCGTTTATGAGTTAAAGCGCGGAAACAGTATTTTCATGTTATGAATATATCCGGTTATGAAATTGTATAAAAAAAAAATAATAAAATATTGGTTTAAAAATTTTACAATGTACTTTAAGCCCGATGTGATATAACGAGCGCATTTTTTATATAAAATACCCATACTTACACCGGGATGCGGGAGCAGCAGGACATTTTTGATTTTCACGAAAGGAATCATTTTGACTCCCAATAGAAACTTTCTGGACCACTTTCTGCTCAAAAAAAAGAAAATTTAATACGGCCTATTGTACTCGTATAGTATAGTATATTGGGGATTTTTATTTTATCCGTGATGTGGGTGACCAATGATTTTTTTTTGATTTTTATATGACTTTGGGGGGGGGGGCCTTTGGAATACTTGGAGATTCTTTTACCATAGCATATTTTTTTACAGCGGCTTTACTTGGATAAATAGCTAATAAAGTTACGATTTCGCGATTTATTATTGTTAAAAAATCGCATAATTCTCAAAAAAAAAAAATGTCTGGAAATATTTTTTCAATCTTGTCTAGACAGGGGTGACCTATTTTCCATATACAGTGAGCGTTAAAAGAAAGTGTACAAGTCTAGATGTAATTCTTAAACGACAAAGTTGACAATAAATGCCCTTGGTAATATCAATCGACTATTTTTTAACAAAATGCTATGTAGGAAATGTTCCAAGCTTAAATTAAAGCTTGATAGCGTCCAGATTGAGCAAATATTAAATGAGATTAAATAGTACAGTAGTTTAAATTCAGTTATCAACTCATTTTTCCAACGACCCAAACAAAAATCAAAATATTTTAAATGCAGTAAAAAAATATGCATTTTTTTACCTTCAATTATTTTGACCACCAATTTTTTGTAAATAAAGAACATTTTTTAATTATTTTCATATGAGGGGGTTAGAGCACAAGGGGTTCAAGTGCCTTATATTTAATAATGAGAAAAAAGAGGTTAAAGTTAAATTGCGATAAAAAATGTTAGATGATATCTAGAATATTATTTTTTAGTTAATAGAGATCCTGAGATATAATTCAATCTAACAAGTCAAAAAAATACCATTTTTTGCAAATGCAAGAACCCAAAAATTGCCTTTGAAGTAAGTAAGTCGCACTTATACCCCTTGTGCTCTAATTTTTATACCCACCACTTACTGATAGAGGGTACCCAGCAAAATTTTTTGGAATCGTTTCTTTGTCAATGTATTCTAGAATAGATTCCCCAGTAATGTTATTCCATTCCTCTACTGTATCCACGGAATCGATAAAAAAACTTAAAATTTTTGAAAAAAATGTCAAACAGAAAAATAAAATTTATAAAAAAAAAACAATTTATTTGTTAACTTTATGTTGACAAATTTTTGGATTTTCGCAGCACTTATTGTGGTTTTTAATTCATTGCGGATATATTTGGCGGATATTTGGTGAAAATAACGTAAGTACACGTCTTAATTATTATGAACATATTTTGGTTAACGTAGTACTTATAATGTTGTTTTATTGTTGCTTTCAGATTCCAAAAATGTGAGGAGGTAAAAATATACATATTTTAAGCTTTTAAGCTGTAACTTGGGAGTACTGATGCTGTCGGTTGTTCTAATGAAACCAGGAGCGTGGGATAAACTATGCATCTTTCAAGTATGATAAAGATTGTAGTATGTATCCACAGTTTCACACAATTTTTGAAATGTCCAAATTTTTTAAATCCTCGATTTTTTCTTAAGGAAAAATTTCGCGAATTATAGAATTTTTCTAAAAAAAATGTTGTAGATATTTTTCCTTTAGAAAAGGTCTCAGATTCAAAACATTTTTTCTATATAAAAAGTCTCAAATTCTGAGACATATTTCCTATAGAAAAAGTCTCAGATTCTGAGACATTTTTTTATAGAAAAATTCTCAGATTCTGAAACATTTTTCCTATACAAAAAGTATCAGATTCTGAGACATTTTTCCTATAGAAGAAGTCTCAGATTCTGAGACATTTTTCCAATAGAAAAAGTCTCAGATTCTGAGATATTTTTCCTATAGAAAAAGTCACAGATTCTGAGGCATTTTTCCTGTAGAAAAAGTATCAAATTCTGAGACATTTTTCCTATAGAAAAAGTCTGAGATTCCAAGACATTTTTCCTGTAGAAAAAATCTCAGATTCTGAGACATTTTTCCTATAGAAAAAGTCTCAGATTCTGAGACATTATTCCTATAGAAAAAGTCAGATTCTGAGACATTTTTCTTATAGAAAAAGTCTCAGATTCTGAGACATTTTTTCTATAGAAAATGTCTCAGATTCTGAGACATTTTTCCTATAGAAAGTCTCAGATTCTGAGACATTTTTCCTATAGAAAGTCTCAGATTCTGAGACTTTTTTCCTATGAAAAAAGTCTCAGATTCTGAGACTTTTTTCCTATGGAAAAAGTCTCAGATTCTGAGACTTTTTTCCTATGGAAAAAGTCTCAGATTCAGAGACATTTTTCCTATAGAAAAAGTCTCAGATTCTGAGACATTTTTCCTATAGAAAAAGTCTTAGATTCTGAGACATTTTTCCTATAGAAAAAGTCTCAGATTCTGAGGCATTTTTCCTATAGAAAAAGTCTCAGATTCTAAGGCATTTTTCCTATAGAAAAAGTCTCAGATTCTGAGACATTTTTCCTATAGAAAAAGTCTCAGGTTTTGATATATTTTTCCTATAGAAAAAGTCTCAGATTGTGGGACATTTTTTCAATAGAAAAAGTCTCGGATTCTGAGACATTTTTCCTATAGAAAAAGTCTTTGATTCTGGGACATTTTTCCTATAGGAAAAATCTTAGAATTTAAGACATTTTTATTGTGATAAAATAATTTTAAATAAATATGTACTTATTGTATGTAATTTTAGAATTTTTGTATAGAAGAAAAAATAAAAAAAAAAATGTAAAAAAAAAAATAATTTTATTTAATTATTCAGAACTAGTTCCATAATTCATTACATGGAACAGATATGTAACCATTAAAAAATCGCGAAATCCCTTCTTGTACCACTATATGCAACATATTCTAGAACAGATTCCGTAGAACAGATAAGTGTTCTAGTTTGGAGGAAAAGGATGTATTGCTTTCGTGACAATCTCAAACAAAAATCATCGATGATGCAATGCATAGTAGAATCGATTGCAGGGTAGTATAGTTGATTCCACAACCGATTCTTTGGAATCGAACATTTTGCTGGGTATATATAATTTTGTCATTCTGTTTGTAACTCATCGAAATATCGATCTGGGACCCCATAAAGTATATATATTCATGATGCCCGATCGATTTTAAGACATTCTAGCGATGTCCGTCTGTCCGTCTGTTTGTCTGTCTGTCTGTGGAAAATGCTGTCGCGGACAAAATATTGCACAGAAATGACTGAAACTTAAAATATTTATTGGAAGTCCTCCCGAGAAGTTTGGTATTGCATTTGAGCGATATCGGTTCAGCGGTTCAAAAGTTATGAACGAAAATGTAAGCACACCTCAAAAATTTCAGTACATTCAACATAACCTAAAAATACAAAATGCTTTAATTCGGCTTCTGGTTGCCATATGTGAACATAATTGAACACCAAATGGTATTTAAACAAGCACGAACATATTTTTTGGCAAAAAAATAAAAAAATCGCGGATTTTTTTTACAAAAATTTTTTTTCGCGGAAATTTTTTTTTCAAAAAAAAATTTTTTTTAAAGTAATTTCCTTTTAAATAAAGTTTTTTGCAATAATCTTTTTGAAATTGTGGAGGGTATCACTACATTCGGCAAGGCCGAATTTAACTTTTTTACTTGTTTTTTATTAATTTCTAAATTTATGAAAAAAATGTTAGTTATACGTATAAGAAAAACCACATTTTATAACGAAAATCTTTAATGGTTCTTTGTTTCATTTTTTTGTCGTCATAATCAGATTCCATGACATCATCGGGCTCATCTTCATCTTCATTAGGGCGTCCCGTCAAATCTAAACTTTTGAACTTTGTACCGTAATACCTGCCGAACGATGGCCACGGAGTATCTAATTATGGGAAAATTTATGAAAAATGTTTGCGAGGTCATCTTTAGTTTAGTCGGCAACCAGCGGTCAAAGTTTAAAAAAATTAAGTTTTTGGACCAAAATTCATATCCGAATTATTTTACCAAATATGGCTCAAAAATAAGGAACTTTTGGGAACTTTATTAGAAAAATATTTAAAAAATTCCAAAATAGCGATTTTGGCCCACAGATGCTGTTTTTTCAAACATAAAAAATATTTTTTTAACCAAATTTGTCTTAAAAGTCGAAAAATGTTGAATAGTTTATGTAAAAAATATATAAAAATATAAAAACACGATTTTGGTCCAAAAATAGTGATTAGCATCTGTGGACCAAAATCTTTGATAAGCATTTTTGAACTAAAATCGTGTTTTTTTATATTTTTTTAATATATAACATGCTTTACATTTTCAAAGTTTTGAGACCAATTTGGATAAAAAAAATAATTTTTATGTTCAAAAATCATCATCTGTGGACCAACATTTTTTTTTTGTATTTTTTTTGTTTATATTTTTCCTATAAAGTACGCAACAATTCCTAATTTTGGAGCCGGATTTGGTGAACAAATTTAGACACGAATTTTGATCGAAAAACGCTATTTTTTAAAATTTTGACCGCTGGTTACCGACCTAAGATGTTCTTGCTAAATTTTATTACTATTAATACACGAACTTATAGGAATTCAACCACTTTGTTCACGTAAAAAATTTAATTTTAATAATTGCTTGGAGCACAAGGGGTTTAAGTGCTCATACCCCTTGTGCTCCAAGCAAATCAGGTATTTTAGTAACAAGAGCTAAAAATTGTCGCCATATCTCGCTAACGAATAAGAATTTTATATTGAGCTCTTGTGCTCTAAACTTCTGTAAACTTCACCTACTAATTCCATATCGTCGAGCTATATTCAATAAATGCCAACTCGAAAAAGCTTACTGTTCAGGAGAGCTAAAAAACTAGTTATTTCGCATATTATTGCAAAAATAAACAATGTACCTTCCACAAGATGGTTTAAATATTCTAAACAATTTTTACCTATGCAAAAATTTTCATATTTTGCACTTGTTTGCGTATTTTTCAGAGATGGCATTTATTACTATATCAAAAAACAAATATTTTTTTCGAGTTGGCATATTTTGTCGGAAAATAAAAAAAACATTTTTTTTTTTGGAAAAATTTTTATAAAATTTTGTTTTTGGTTTTTGTTATCCTTAGTACGATAATTGCAAAAACTGAAAAAAAATTAAAAATCTTTGCATATTTTTAAAAGTTACTAGCTCCGAAATCCTTTTAATCTCAGGGTGGTCAACTTTGGCACTCTGTAACTCACGCTGTATTGTAAAAGAGTCACTTTAAACTAGCTATTTTGAAAGCTTATGTCATTGACTTTATTTGGCTCACACATAATGTTTCAATCTGATAAATAGTTTGAAAGTTACATCTATATAAGCATTTTTTTTTTTTGCAAACACTATTAACCGATATTTTAAAAATGGTAGTATTTCGAAAACTAGCCATTAGATATCAAAATCTGTACCAGATTTGTGTTCAGCATGGTAAATGCAATAAGATATGTGGTCTAATTTTTGGAAATTTACAATGGGAGTTGGCATTTATTTTCACCAAAAAATTATGTATACAAGAAAATTGGTCTAATTTTTTTAAAAAAAATTTTTGAAAATTTTTTGGAAATTTACAATGGGAGTTGGACTTTATTTTCACCAAAAAAATACGTACTTCGAGTTAGCAGAATAACAAAAATACATGTAAAACGGCAAAAAATTATTTTTTTGCTCTGAAATTTTTACCACAGATAGGTATTGCATAGAGGAGCTATTTGCCATCGGAAACTCATTTCGGTCAAATTTGAGTTGGCATATTTTGAATATAGGTTCACGATATGTTAACTCAATTTTTTTAAAAAAGTCACTTGAACCCCTTGTGCTTTGAGCCCCTCATATGTAGTCATATGTGAATTATATACACCCAGAAAAGTTTTACAGTAACTATTGTTGGGTATCAGATTAGGGGTAAGCTATTTTTAAGTTACTTTTAAGGGTTAGTTTAATTTTGGCTACAATAAATTTTATTTTTTGTCATAAGTTACTCGATACCCGTTCGTTGACTTTGAATTCCATAATTGTTTTTGTTTAATTTTTGTTAACGTAAATTTACTAGTTTGCAGAATTGTATTATTATATTAAATTGCATAGTCTGCTTTATTAAAGTTGGTCAGTTAATGAACGGGAAGAGTTTTAGAATATAAATATGAATGTGTAAAAATAAAAGATTGTCTAATGAGTGAGCGGGCGACAGAAGTGCTGTCGCCTCGCATTAAAAACGTTATTGTTTTATTTTCAGGTTAGTCCCCCCACCGTAAGTATAACTCCTTAAATTTATAATAAGAATTGGGCGTAGGCCTGTAGATTGGAGCACGTAACCGCTCTGTGATCAAAGAGTGACAACAATAGGGTTTTATCTTTTTCCTTTTCAGCATATTAGAGATAAAGGATATTACTTCCCCAGAGGATTATCCTTTTTCTCAACAATAGAGATAAAGGATATTACTTCCCCAGAGGAATATCCTTTTTCTCAACACTATTTACGGTTATTCAAAAAGTTTTTAGTTAAAGTTGTTTTAAACGTTTTATCGGTTGTTTTTCAAGGAACCTAAAATATTGAACGATTTAAACAGGTGTTAATGAAAATGAACTAAAAACTTTACGGAAAAATATTTTTATCAGTTAAATTATTTCTGACTGATTATTAGCATGTCCCGAAATCAGTAAATTTTAGAATTTCTTTAGGGTATACCCCTAGAATGAAGCTTATTAAAGAGCTGATTACGGGAAAAATTATTTAAAAAATTTTGGAGGTCATCTTCAGGGCGCAACCAGCGCTTAAAGTTTGCATCCATAGTGCATTTGGTCAAAAAAAAAATATTTTTTTTATTTTTAAAATTGGTGCCAAAAGTTTCGTTAGGTAGAGTACATTCTGGAAAAAATATTTGTAAAGTTTTCATGGAGCAATTTTGGTCCAGCGCAACGTTTTGAAGCTTCGAACATGCATAATTTATTACATATTTTTTTAAGTTTTCGTAAAAAACAGCTTTTTATACAAAGGCTGGAACATAAACTTCGTTTTATACAAAATCTTAAAAGATCTCTTACAAACTCCAGTTTTTACAAAAACTTCATAAACTACATAATAAATTACACCTTTTCAAAATTTCAAAACGTTGTGCTGGACCAAAATTGCTCCATGAAAACTTTACAAATATTTTTTTCAGAATGTACTCTACCTAGTGAAACTTTTGGCACCAATTTTAAAAATAAAAAAAAATATTTTTTTTTCACCAAATGCACTACGGATGCAAACTTTAAGCGCTGGTTGCGCCCTGAAGATGACCTCCAAAATTTTTTTAATTATTTTTCCCGTAATCAGCTCTTTACTAAGCATCATTCTAGGGGTATGCCCAAAAATTTTTCATTTTCGGGACAGGCTACTGATTATACCGTATAATTTTACAGAAGTACGGATTTTGTAGTTTGTTATTCAAAAAAAATATTTTTACTCCACAAAATAATAAATTGTAAACAGTTAAAATAACGGAAATATCATTTGTTTTTACGGAATGCCTAGTCATTTATTAACGTTTAAAAATAACTGAAAAAGTATGTTGTTTTAAATGAAATATAAGTAGTCCGTTTTTTAAAAGCAAAAACGATTGTTTTAAACGTTTTTTCAGTTGAATTTACTTACAAAATATTTTGAGTGTATGACTTACATTTGAAAATGAGGTAATGTCATCCGAATTTATAACAAAAAGTGCTCTGAACATCACGGCTATTTAAAAAACATGTGTTTATTATCCGAAAAGTTTTCTAAAAGAGAAAGATATCAGACTTAAGGAAATAAGTCCTCATAATCTGAAAGATATCCTTATTTTGAAATATTTATGGGTTCTCGTTATTTTTTCTGTACTGAAAATAATTTTTCGGTATAAGATTGAAATAAAGTTGTCTAAAGAAAACCGAATTTTCTGCAATAAAGCGACAAATGCTTATGGCAGTTGTTTTCAACAGTTGTTTTACTAAAAAACTATTTTAACCCAAGTTTGTTAGTTAAACCGAATATGTTTGAGTGTGAAAAAAATGATCTGTGTTTTCCGATAGAAAAAAGTTTTTAGAGAGTTATAAAAAAAACTTAAAAATGTTGGTGTACTGATTTCAGTTCAGTAAAAATTATCACTCCAGTTATTATTGGTGTATTTGTAGTTAATTTTACTGCATTAACCCTTTAAAAGCCAAATTTTTTTGGCTAGGAATTTCTTGACCAAACTTTGTGAAAATGTTGATCCATACTAAAGAAAACATTTTTGTTGATTTCATTGGTCTACTGCGCCCTCTAGCGGAGATATATGCAATCAAACTTAAAACTTTCACATACAATATCTCCCGAACAAGTTAAATTTTTTTCAAAATTTTAATTTTGTATTTTTTGTACAGAAAAGTACTACACAACTCGCTTTCGAGAAAGCTTTTGCAACTATTATTCAATGTTTTAGCATTTTTTAACGTTTATTTTATTTTTAAATTTTTTTACGTTATTCGAAAAATTTCGGTTATGCCAACAAATATTGCGTCTACCCTTTCGGTTTGCAAATTTATTTTTCGGAACACATATATCGTAAAGATAACCCTTCAATGATCATTCTTGTCCAAATAAAACATAAAAAT
Organism: Pegoplata infirma; assembly: GCA_963921195.1. Lineage (NCBI taxonomy): Eukaryota > Metazoa > Arthropoda > Insecta > Diptera > Anthomyiidae > Pegoplata > Pegoplata infirma. Next base: position 88,955,576 of record OY992540.1, read on the forward strand.
GCTGTACGTTTAAATTTTAATGATTTTTTTAACGACGTGTACACGGTTGGGTACAGTGGCCAGTAATGGGTTAATATAAAAACATTTTTACTAGGGCAAATGTGCAAAAAAAAATTGTATTGAGAGAAAGTATTTTCAAAAGTTTAACAATTTAAATGTAAATTTATTTATGTATATTCTACACTTTCTTTTTGACAAAGAAAGATTTGAAGGAGGAGAAGAAAAAAATATCCTTTTTCTGCATAATAAAAATAATAATATTGTGTATGTGTCACTTGTAAACAGTTACTAATCCTGTCAAGTTTACAATTTTGTTTATCATGTCAAATTTAATGCCATGTTCTTTTTTTTTTTTGTAAAATATTTATAGAACCAACAACCAACAACATTGCATAGAATATTGTATTATGGAATACAGTACAAAAACCCCATTAAAATTTTACAAAAACCAAACAACAACAACAACAAATAGCACAATCAAGTACCAAGCAACATTATTGCAAAAAGATAAAATCTTCAATGGGACATATTGACAAACGACGACCAGACAGATATTTAAATTTAAATTGTATGTGTACTCCGTACAATAACCAAAAAATATAAACAAGAATACTTACCTATTGAGCATGAAGTAGATGCTCGTTAACTGTTAGTGTTGGGGGATAAGAGGGAATTAACTTAGGAACGGCTATTTGCGATATATTTTGAAAATTTTAGAAATGTAAACAAAAAAATTATAGCTGGTTTCACCGTATAAGGTTCAGATTCGCTTACAAGTAATCCAGGTTGACTCTTCTGGTGCTGATAAAGTCTATATTAGCACTACACAAAAAAAATGCAGGGGTTCTCACAGTGACGTATGCATTTGAAAGGGGGGGGGGCACAACTCCCAAAAACCTTTTTTAGTCATTGCATATCAGCGCTTCAAATTTTTCTAGAATATTCCGTTATTGCGATTTTCTCTTTTCTTTTTTCTCAACTGTTACATATTATTGAGTAGGTGTCCATTTTTAGGTCTGAATTTTAATAATTGGGTCTCTGGATTCAATACGTCATTTATTTTTGACGTGTTAAATATATTTCTTGTCGTTTTTTTTAATATCTTTCTCGCACTCAGAAGAAAAACTTTGCCGAAAAAATCAGAAAAATTTTTAAAATGTAAATAAAAGTCTGCAGATTTTTTTGCTAGTTTAACAGAAATATTTTGTTATGCTGTTTTTAAGAAAATTTTATAAGTTTTTCATTTAAAGCTTTAATTTTTTGAAAAAAAAAACTTCGGAAATTTTTGTTGCATAACCATTGTTCAAAGCATGACATTGTTCATCTGAAATCAGCAGATTTTTCTGTTAAATTCAGCATATTTTCATAAAAAATCAATTGTAATTGGACTGTTTTGCCAGATTTTTCTGCTGACTCGACCCATATTATACAGACAGAAATTTAGCAAACCGCGTCTGCTAAAATCAGCAGATTACTCACATTGATCAAAATGGGTGTATTTTCAAGAAAATTCAAAACTGCATTTGTGCAATTCAAACCCGAGAAAACTTCTAGATTGAAATTATTAGTTTATAATCCCAAAATTGTTGTTAGAAATCCCAAATTCGTATTTATAAAAAAGTCTGGTGGTCGCGCTATTTTAGATTTAAGGTTGTTCCGTGGTAACTTGGGTTTGTAACTTGGATATTAATTCACCTCGTGGTAAATAAAAAAAGATTCACCAGCTGGTGAATAAACGGTAGAAAAATTATTTTTCATTAATATTTTTTTCATCAATATTTTTTTTATCAATATTTTTTTTTCTTCAATATTTTTCTTCATCAATATTTTTTTCATCAATATTTTTTCATCAATATTATTTTTTATCAATATTTTTTTTCATCAATATTTTTTTCATCAATATTTTTTGCATCAATATTTTTTTTTTTCATCAATTTTTTTATTTTAATCAATATTTTTTTTAATCAGTATTTTGTTTTTTCATAATTATTTTCTTTTTATCAATATTTTTTTCATCAATTTTTTTTTCATCAATATTTCTTTTTTTATCAATATTTTTTTTTTTATCAATATTTTTTTTCATCAATATTTCTTTTTTATCATTATTTTTTTTCATCAATATTTTATTTTTTTATCAATATTTTTTTTCATCAACATTTTTTTTTCATTAATATTTTTTCGTCATACACTTTTTTTCATAAATATTTTTTTTTCATCAATATTTTTTTCACAAATATTTTTTTTTTTCATAAAAATTTTTTTTATCAATATTTTTTTCATCAATATTTTTTTTTATCAATATTTTTTTGTCATACATTTCTGTTTTCATCAATATTTTTTTTTTCATCAATATTTTTTTTTTCATCAATATTTTTTTTTTTTTCATCAATATTTTTTTTTTTCATAAAATATTTTTTGTATCAATAATCTTTTTTCATTAAAACCTTTTTTTCATCGTTTGCATGAAATGACAAATTAAAATAGCGTTATTTTTTTTAGAAAAATTTTGCTTTGGAAAGAACCCCTATTTATACAGCAAAACATTATCATGACTCAATGGTTTGCGCAAGAGTACAAACTTCTCAGACATTTTTACATAATGCATTAATCCATTAATGCAAAAAATTCACAAAAATATTAGTTTTTAACCGTTTTTGAATGAAAAAGCATGAGTTTTAAACAAAGACACATGATTTGACTTCATCATTATTACGCATTAATCGGCGTTGCAAAGAGTGCTTCAATCTTAACATTTTTATCACATTTTGAATAATGGTAAAAAGGCCATCCAAAAAACAGAAAATGCTTCTCTGTTATTTAAAGGAATAAATAAATTTCCATTTATATTTCAGAAATTTCTATTTTCAGAAATTTTCATTTATAAAAACAGAAATTTCTATTTTCTAAATGCTTTACAGAAAATTTCTATTTGGATTTTAAAATTTAAGAAAACTTTATTCTAAATAAAAAAAAAAATCCATGAATATTTAAGAAATTTCCAATTGTTTATTAAAAATAGTTATTTGTATTTCAAAACTCTTTACACAAAATTCATTTATATTTCCATCATTTATAAAATTTTGAAATACAAATGGAAATTTCTTAGTTGAAAATTTCTGAAACGTAAATAGATGTTTCTGAAATATAAATGGAAATTTATTTATTCTTTGAAATAATAATTTGCTTGTATTTTCTGAAATAAAAGTGGAAATGGTGTAGAAGTCCTGACATAAAATGTTTTATTTTTTTAACAATACAACAAAATAAACTAAAAAATACGTTTTTAGAGGAATATTCAACAGAGTTTCAGAAATAGTTACTTGTATTTAAGATTTTCCAATTGTATTTCAGAAATAGTCAAATAGAAAAAGAAATAGTCAGCACGTTTTAACGCTTGTACAAGCATCCGCAATGTTTTAACAACGCTATTGCAAATGTATTTTTCCACCTGGGAAGTTGTATGGAAATAAATTTCGACTTAAAATTTTGTTTTCGATTTATTTAAAATTATTTTTGTACAGATAAAAAATAAACAAAAGAAAAATATCCCTTTGGCCTACTCAGCATACGATTATATTCGATAAGACTTTGTGGTAAATAAATGCATATGTGGCCAATACATGTTGCTAATTTAATTTTATCTATAAAGTAAAATCATTAAAGAAGAGACAATACTATGATCGCTCTTATCCCCTCCAAACAACTTTGCATTCTTCTTGGAAAAGTAGGTCGACTGAGTACTTTTCCTATAAAAAAGGATTTTACTTGTTATGTTACCACGAACTTTTTTCTCTTTAAAATCCTATCCGCTTATTAGAGTGGCCTCTTTATTACATATTTATTTTTTGTGTAAAACTCATAAATATTTATTGAATTTTAAGAACAAACAACTTTGTTTTTTAATAATATTTACAAATAAAAGTTTTCTCCTTCGTTGGTGTCTTTTTTATTTATTTTTTTTGTGATTATATTTTTTTCCATTTCACATATGAATAACTTTCTCACAGGATTCACAAGAATGACGATAGTGATAGTGATGATGATGACGGTCAGTAAGTAATGCTCAATCTGAGTTGATTTTATAGTATGAACAAATAAAAAACAATATTCCAGAATATCACAATGCCTGGCAACACATTTCACAATTGTTAGGTGTATATTTTTTTAAATTTTCTGAAGTAAAAAAAAAAAATAAAAATAACGACCATCGAATTGTATGATATGAATGAAATTATTTTGTGGGAATACTATCACATGCTTGTTAATTATAAACTATAGGTATGGGCATTTCGTAGGTATATCAAAATGTTAACTCAGCGAGGAATAGTTAAACTTTAAAAAAATTGTATTTCATAGTAACAGAAATATTCGGACAGAATAGTTCTCAGATCCTGAGAAATACATACATCCGACAGAATAAAACCTTTTCTGAATATTTCTCAAACTATGAGTATTTTGTTCCTATAGATAAGGAATCAGATTGTGAGAAATGTTTACTATAGAATCAGTCGTAGATTTTGAGAAATGTTTTCTATAAAATCCAGATTCTGATACATTATTTCCTATAGAAAAATTCTCAGATTCTGAGATATTTTTTAAAATGATAATCTTTTTAGGCTGGTGTCTAATTTTAAAAAAGTTGCAGGACGCCACCTCAATTTGAGTATATAAGCTAACGATTAACAAAAAAGAAAATTGGAATAAATGTTTTCATTTTCTTAAAACCAAAAATTTTTGTAACTTGGGTTCGTAACTTGGATAATAATTCACCTCGTGGGGAATAAAACAAATATTCACCAGCTGGTGAATAAAACGTAACATTATTATTTTGCATCCAGATTTTTATTTTTTTTTCATCAATATCAATATTTTTTTTTTTTTTGTTAATATTTTTTTTCATCAATATTTTTTTTTTCATCAATATTTTTTTGTTCATCGTTATTTCTTTTTCATCAATATTTGTTTTATTCATTAATATTTTTTTTTTCATCACAATTTTCTTTTCTTCATAATCTTGTTTTTTCATCAAATTTTTTTTCATCAATATTTTTTTTCATCAATATTTTTTTTTCATCAATATTTTTTTTTCATCAATATTTTTTAACAAATATTTTTTTTCATCGAATTGTTTTGTTCATCAATATTTTTTTATCATATTTTTTTTTTTTCATCAATATTTTTTTCATAACTTTTTTTTGGGGAAACACGAAATTAATATTTAAGGGGCTGGGCCTCGGACCCACCTGGAGCCAAAAGAGCCTTCAGGTTTGTGTGGATACTTAAATTAAAGGTATTAAAAAAGAAAAATAAATATATAGAGGGCTAGGTCCCAGGGGCCTTCGAGGACCATAAAACCGTCCTGATGGTATTTAAAAAAAAAAAAAAAATATAAAACTTATCTAAATTATTAAAAAGAACGTCCAGCCGTTCTTTCGGCCGGGCTCATGGACTAAAAAACCCATAAATTAATTTAGTAGCATCGCAAAATAAAGTTTGTCTTGTATCAAGCCTTTTTAGATTCTAAAGCACATTTCTAATCCACTCCACAATCTATGCGAAAAATCAACTTTCGCTATTAAGTTGAAAAAAAAGTATTTTTCTACCAAAATGTATGCCAACACAGAAAATAACACTTTGTCAATACAAGTGGACAACACTAAAATGCTTTTAGTTGTATAAAAAAATATATAAACTAGTGCCTACGGTCAGTACCGTAGTACCGGGAATACCGGTATTCCCGGTTCTCGGTATTACCGGGAAATGGTACCGGTTTCCCGGTTCTTAATTCATTCCCGGTATTCCCGGGAATACCGGTATTCCCGGTTCCGGTTCTGACGGTATTCCCGGGATTACCGGTATGTATATTTTGTAAAATTTTGTACAATTACAATTTTTTCTTTGCTTTTACCAAAAAAAAAATACAAAACATGTGAAAAACACCACTTCCAATTTATTTTTTTAATTTAAGAAAAAATAGTTGCATGATTTTTAAATAATTTTACAAACACAACTTAATATTACTAAAGTACTGATTAAATAGTGTAATTTAAATATTTTATGGTACAGTATTTTTTTGGTTTTTGAGAACCGGTACCAGGATCAGAACCGGGAATACCGGTACTCCCGGGAATATATCTAGAACCGGGAAACCGGTTCCAGAACCGGGAATACCGGTATTCCCGGGAATACCGAGAACCGGGAAATGGGGGGCACTAATATAAACTAATTTTAAAAGTTTTTATGTTTCAGCAAAAATTAAACTATAAAAAAAAATTTTAAGTTTATTATTACATTAAATTAATTTTTGAAAAATGCACACAGAAAATAAACGCACTTAAAAATGTGTATGATAAATATTTAGTAAAAGGTGTGGAAAATTGATTTCGAAGCATTTTCAAATTCGATAAAAAAAAAATTCGAATTCGAATACACGGTAGTGTACAGGTTAAAATACTTGTAAATATTTTTAACATAAAAAAAAATTAATAGTAATTTGGCAGATGTCATTCAAGATAGTTTTTCTTGTCAATATAACACTTTCTTTTAGCGAACTAACATATGTTCTTCTGTTAACCTTCGTCAATGGGTACGTTCAGCAGAGAAAGCTGCTACTCAGCTGCTACTCAACATTCTGCTGAAAGGTTTGATTTTTGACATTTCAGTCAACATGTTGAGTGAGCGCTTCTCATCACTAGTAGCGTACATAATTTATGCTACATTTGATCACAAACTGATAAATAAGCTGTTTTATTGAAATTATTTAATTTTTTGGACGTTTTTCAAAAAAGTAAACACAACAAATCATAAAAAAAGTATTTTTTACAGCAAAAAATAAATAAAAGCGCCAAAAAAAAAATATTCCAATATTTTAAAACATTTACAAAAAAATGCGTTCAGCAGATTCAACTAATCAAAACATGCTACATCTCAACTGTTGAGTAGCAGGTTTCTCTGCTGAACAAGCTCAATGAAATGAAATTTCATTAAATTCTTTCTATATACAAATCACTAGAGTATTCTATCAATTAACCGTTAATCGGTTAACCGATTTAGTTTGGTCGATTAACTGTTCGAATAATTAAAAATTGCAAAATTTTCAAATAAAAAGTAAATCGGTTAGTTTGATTCGATTAACCGAAATTAAATTTTTTTAATACTTTTACTTTTTTTGTGTATTAATTTTTCAGTTTTATTTAAATAACGGTCTTGCTAAAAAATGTTAAGGATTAAAACAAATTACTAAACTTTCTGGGACGGCATTGTTGTATCAGCATACACTAAAAAAATTATGTCATTAACTGTTTGTAGTTTATTTAAAAAGTTTTACGTTCTGTCGTTTTTAAAAGAAAAAACGTTTTTCAATGTTCAGTTTTTTTAAATGACTATTTCTGTTCTTTGTTTCAAAAATAACAACATAAAAAATAAAGACTTTCATTAGCATTCAATTTTTAAAGTCATTTATTTTAAGTGATTTTTCTTTAATTTTTAATGATTTGTGTGCGTTTTTTTTTTTTTTTAATTGCTGGCATTTTTTAAAGGGAAGTCATTAGTTTTTACCTATTTGTGTGGGATATTTTTTTGAAGACAAAAATTCAAAAAAATATTCGATTAGAGTTTTATTCTAGTTCGAGGCCCAAGAACTAGAATAAAAATCTAATCGAATATATATACATATATAAAGGCCGAAAAAATACATTTTATTTTTAAGTATGTATCAATTTATTTTATGTTCAAAAAAATATTTATAGAAATGAAAAAACATGTTTGTATCAAGTGACTTTGGCAAGATGGGCTGATGTAGTTGATTGTGGGACCATTTCCCCAAAAATTGTATAAAAAAAATTTTAATATAAAATTCAATAGAAAAATTTTAAAAATAACCTACGAAATCAATAATTTTTAATGTTTTCGTAGGTAATTTTTTTGAATTTGTTGGTAAATATAACACAAAACTCAATAATTTTTAATGTTTAAGTAGGTTATTATGACCAAGTGAAACTTATGACCAAGTGAAAACTGAATACCTTTTATCACTTACGAGAAGGGAATGTCGAGCTCTGATGGGAATAATAACTGGTCACTGTCTCATCGGCATTCATGCTAAGAATATTAGACTCATCCCGGACGCCAGTTGTAAAAGATGCGGCTCATTAGGAGTGGATGAAACGATAGAACACATACTTTGTCACTGTCCAGCGCGCTGGAGCGGTGGCAAGAAGTCGCCGGTCGATTACTGGTCAGATAAGCTTTAATACTTTGGAGGATATAACGCGAATGGATCTTAGAATATTAAAGAGATTCGCAATGACTTTGAACGTGTTTAACTTGCGCCGCTAGGGGAAAAAAGTTTTGTGGTATCGCTATGGACCAAAAGGTCTATGCGAGGTGTAAATCGTACACCGCCACCCTAACCTAACCTAACCTTGCCTGCAAAATATTTTGAGTGTAGCAATTAAACAAATATTTCATGGAGGTCCGAAAGAGGTATTTTGGTTTAAAAAAACGGATCTGGTTACCCTGGCCAAATTTCTTATACATTGCCACCACTATAACTTTGTCTTATAGCTTTGAATAAGCTAAATCCGCATCTGCGTATAGAATTTTGTTTTAAGGGATATTAGAGTTACTGAATCAAAATTACTGGCGTCAATTTTGAAAAACAAAATGGCGGACTAAATATGCTTACAAGGGAAGTCTCCTCAGTGTCACCCGTGGATCTTTATGGAATTGGTTTTATTTTGTAGAGCAGAAAAAATAAAAGGGACACGTATTTTTTTTAGCGGCCCAAATTCATATTTAGGGGGTGAAAAGGAGAGGGAGAGGAAAGGCGTTTTTTCAGTTTTTTCCGTTTATCTCCTATATTATGCAAAGAAACCTAGTCATGTTACATACCAAATGAAAGGTCTTTGGAAAACCTATGTGTTAAGGACGTGTCCAAACATGCACAACTTTTCGTCATATTGAGTAAAATAAGTCAAAAAATATTAACTTCTTTGGCCAGTTGTTGTATTTTTAATACCTTTAATCTGATACCACATATGCATATATTAATTTTGTTTAAATAGGCGTAAATCGTAAAAAACTGAAAAAGGTCAATTTCCCCCCGTACAAATCGACCCCCCTAAAAATGAATTTGGGCCACTAAAAAAAAATATGTGTCGAATTAATTTTCGTCCTTAACAACATATCCAAATCTCATGAAGATCAGTGGGTGACACTAGGGAGACCTCCATTGTTAGTAAAGTTTGTTACAAGTAAACAAAGAATCAGTTATATTCCTTTTCTTTGTTGAAGCTAGCTGAAAGTGTGGCCTAGTAAATTTCCGGGTCTGTTATCTTAAAATCGAACTGATAAAATTCAATATGGCGGCTAGATTTTTTAACTTTATCTGATCAAACTAAAAACTAGTTTTAAGAGTATTAAGAATGTCTGAAGTTAAATCTACGCACATAATTTTCATATATATTTTTTTTATTTTTGATATAAATATGGAAATGGTGTAAATTACTTACTTAGTTTCGTGACGACAAATTATTCACTTTTTTTTTTCTTTATTTTGGAAATTCAATAAAACATCTTTGAATTTAATTGGAAATGGTGTAACTGATATTTTCCATAATTCTACAAAAAAGCAAGGAATGTAGATAATTTTACTTTTCCCACACTTAAGGCACTCTCTAACGATAAAAAAACTAATCAAGCCGTAAAACATTATTTTGGGTTAAATTATTTTTTTTTTAAACAAATCTCGGACCACTACATATATAGCTGTAATTTCCCCATTTATCATTTCGAGCAAGTTTGGGCAACTTTTTTCAAAAGATATGGATCCATTCTATATAAAAAAAATATAGACTGATTGTATCGAACTGAGGATCGCTGAGGATTTTTTCGGCGCGAAGTAATCAACTAAAAAATCATAGTTATTTTCACAAAAACGCAAATTGCTGTCAAGAAAATGAGTTATATTTTTGCATATTATTTTCGTTACAAAGGCTAATATATAAGGGTGAACCCTGCGTATCAAAAGTTGATCATTAGCAATTGAAATGTGTAAAAAAAAATAAAAAAGTATCTCCACTTCCAAATTTTTTTTTAACTTTTTTAACTTTAAAGACCTGTCAAAGAAAATGGTGTAGTTGGATCATAAAGATAAGTTCAGGAAACCAGCTCCTATATATGTCCAACAAATTGGTATAGATATTTTTTGAGAAATTAAATATATGGACTTTTGGCCAGAAATCGATCTGGCTGGCCCTGTGTGTACTTCCAAAAATTAAAATTTTCACTGTGTTTGGAAACCTATAAAACCGCAATTTTTAACCTCAAAACTTTTCAGCACATCTAAAAATAATCATTTTTCTCTTCAGAATTCTTTTGAAATCTTTCAGTGATATCGATTAAAGAAACTATTGCTATTTCGGCACTAAATGCATTTCAATAAGAAAACAAAAACTTTTAAGTTGGGCTCATCCGCCAATATTTTTGAAGCAATACTACCTAACATAATTTTTTAAAATATTTTGTCACACTGAAGCCGTTGAATGAAATCCTTTCGTGAGTTACGTCAAATTTTTGATTCGGCGTACTGCGTAAAACATAGGGATTCACTGTACTTAGGGATTTATAAAAAAAAAATTACTTGGGTTAACATTTTGGAGGTCATTTTAGTTAATAAAGTACATAAAAGTGTGTTTGATTTTCAATTTATTTATATTCTTGTTTTACGTCTTTGTCTTTACCCTTTCGCCTTTTAAAGCGTGGGGGGCCTGCTATAAACTTCCTCCAATCTGTTCGATTTTTCGATATTCTCTTCATTTCATTAGGAGATGTTCCTCTTTTTGTTCCAGCTTCTTTTATGCAATCTTCATATGATACTCTCGGTCTTCCTATGGGTCTTCTTCATTCTGGCTTAGCTTTTAGGAATTGCTTTGGTATCCCAACCAAACTATTTAAATTAAATTTAATTAAATAATTTAAATTTTACCGATAAATAACACAGCCCCACAAAAAATAAAAAAGCTTCTGCACCAGAAACCAGACCTACTTGTCCTTTTGTATTTTGACCTTATGCATTCTATTCCGTCATCAGAATTGAATTTTATCGTTGGGTTTTCCTGTAATTTACAAGGAAAGTCCGCAAAGTGAACCTAACTGATTCTTTAAATTTTATTTTTGTATGCTAATTTAAGTCTGATTTATTATGAAGAAAATACTAGGTTTTTAAATCTGTTAAATCTGTCAAAAATTTTAGAACAAGCTTTTTAACAGAATTCAATTCAGTTTTATACAAAAACATTCGGCACACCCGAAATAAAAATGAATTTATGCATTTTTGTTCAAATGCATGTAATTTCTACAATTTTTAACGGATATTTAAAAAAAAAAATTGTTTTCTTCGTAATAAATCTTAATTGAACTTTACATGTAGGAACAGAATTTAGAAATTTTTATATTTACAAATTATGTATGATAAACCAACAATAGAATTCAATTCTGATGGCGGAATCGAATTTAGGAGTTTAAAGTACATAGGGATAAGTGGGTATAGTTTCTGGGTCAGAATCTTTTTAAATTTTTGTGGCGCTGTGTAACCGATTTAATCTGAACCCCGATTAATTATTTTCTCGATTAAAATAGGAACCCGATTAATTGAATACCCTACAAATCACCCATACATATGAGTGTGTTGATTTTAGGGTATTGAAGATTAAATTAATTGCCCCAACCATTTAGTTTTGCAAAAAATAATAGTAGATATACGATACTATTTATATTCCTAAATTAAGTCGGAGCGAAAATTATTTTGTAAGCAATTGTCATTGCGTTGGCATTTCCAAATTATCCGATAAAAAGTATGTACTGGATTAAATATTTAAGTCTTAACAGTCTGTGAATTGAGTCTGCAACACAAACTAAAATCCTTCCTGCCTAATAAAAACATACTTCATAATTTTTTTTTTGATAATGATCCCCTTAATCTTTAAGTTTATGCTAAAATAGTTTTAAGTATATAAAACCCTGACACATGTTTCATACACATGGATGACTGGTTTGTTGAAACATTAAAAAGAAGAAGGAAACATTGGAATTTTTGGCATTTTACACGTGTATGAAAAATTACAATGAATGGTATGTATAGTGGAATTTTCACGATTGATTGCATATGAGAAATGTTAAATGACGTTTTCTTAATTATATCAAAGTCTGACTGTTTCACATATGCGAAGTCTGTGTGAATAATGAACGTGTAAGAAATAAACTCATATTTAAAAGACATTTGGACAAGCTGGGTAACAATTGGGAAAGGAAGAAGATACAATTTTGCCGAAAATTATTATTTTGTATTTTATTACTTGGAAACAATAGACAGTAATTGTACTCAAAATTCGTAGATTCAGTTTAGTTCGGGCAAATGAAAAGAATGCGAATGTTAATAAAAAAAAATAATTCGTTTTTAAATACTTATTTCAAGTACAAATTAATTAAACAGTTTTGTTGATATTTATTAAAATTTTATTAAATTAATTAAAAATTTAATTGAAAATAAAATTTTAAATCTACTAAAATTTTAATTAGTTTATTAAAAATTCTGTTATTGCTGGTCATAATTTTTATTTAAAAATAACGATTGTTTTATTCAACTTATAAAATACTATATTTTAAGTAGGTTTATTGTAGCTCGAGGTCATAATTTCCTTTATTAATTAAAACTATGATATTCTCATAGAATTATTTTCAAGAAAATTATTTTTCTGTTTTCAATTAATAAGTTTTGCAAAAATGACCAGCATAAATAAATTTAAAACAAAAAAATAATTTTATTGAAAACTAGCTGGCCCGGTCCGCGTTGCTGGCCCAAATATAAGATTAGTGCTATATTTCGTCTCGCTTCAAATATAAGTATATACCTGCAAAAAAATGTAATGAATTTCTTGGATTAGCAAACAATTTGTGGGCGTGGTTTTAAAGACCCGATTAGGCAGATAATCATCTTTAAATTTAATTTTAGGAACTATAGAAAAATTACCATGTCTTCGACTTTGCGAACTGTACAAATTTTTAACTTCTTTAGTATTATTACGAACAACACAAAAATAAATTACGCATATCCTTCATTCTTATCGTGAGCTATAGCCTTGAGTTTAAACAAACCTTTAAAGTTTTCCCGAATTTTCCATTTTTCCGGTACACTTTCTTATTTACATTTCCTTATAAACATAATTAGAACTATAATTTACATAAAAAATCGGTCCGGTCATTAGTAGTCGACATAGACAAAAGTAGGCGTAAAATTTGTTTGGTAAGTTAAACTTGTACATATGGTAACAATACCCGAGGATTTAAAATCATTTGTACCAAGTTTAAGCGGAATCTGTTAAGAAACATTTTTTTTAAATAGACCGAATTAGATTAAAAATTAATTTTTGGTATATCGAAAAAAAGTGGGCGAGGACAATTTTTCTTTCCGACCAATTATATGGACTACTTATTACGAACATTTAAACAAAAAAATTAGCCGAATCGGTCCAGGCGTTCTCAAGTGTTGCAAATTTTAAGAGTATTGAAAAATGTAGGCTTTGAAGTGGGAGGGAGGACAATAATTATTTTCGTAACATAGACTATAATGATAATTAAAGAAAAAATTTACTAAATAAGGCCAATCGTTCTCCGATTTTAGATGTATTGAAAAAAGTGGGAGTGGACAATTTTTCTTTCCGTAAAAACCTTAGTTGTGCCATCACGAACGTCAACAAATTCTACAAATAGCCAAATTGGCCCTGCCAACCGTTCTCCGATTTTATATATATCGAAAAAAAAGGAGGCGTAAAAGTGGGGGTGATTAATTTGATTTCCGAAAAAAAGACGAACGTGTAATAAAAAAAATAAGACGAATATTTCAAAAAATATTATCTAAATCGGCCAGTTCTCAAGTAATGCAATTACCGTAAAAATCTTATTTGAATTTACTAACTCGGTCCATCCATTCAAAAGTGGGCGTAGAAAAAAATTAGACAAATTGATCCAGCCATTCCATGATTTAATATATATCGGGAAAAGTGAGCGTTAAAGAAGGTGTGGACAATTTTTCTTTTCTTAAAAATCTTTTCGGGCTAACCCCAAATCGGTCTTGCAGTTATAGTTCTTTCATTTCATAGAAAAAAGTGGGCGTGGAAATTTTGATATCTGTAAGAACCTTAGTTGAACTATGACGACAATTTTAACAAAAATTAGCCAAAGCGGGCGTGGTCAATTTCTTTTTCCGTAAAAACCAAAGTTGGAATATGGTGAAAATTCATTTAAAAACATTTAAAAAGAATTTTGCCAAATCGGTAGATTTAGATAAATTAAAAAAGTGGGCGTAAAAGTGGGCGTGGTCGATTTTTCTTTCGGTAAAAACTTAAATTGGATTACTACGAACATTTAAATAAAAAATTTCCCAAATCGGTGCAGCCGTTTTCCGATTTTAGATAAATCGAAAAAAGTGGGCGTAAAAGTGGGCATGGTCAATTTTTCTTTACGTAAAAACCTAAGTTAGACTATGACAAAAATTTCAAAAAAAAAATTGTCCAAATCGGTCCAGCCGTTCTCAACTGATGCGGTTACCAACGAACGACAATTGATTTTTATTTATATAGATTATTCTATGATAATATTATAGTTTTAATTAGTAAAGAAAATAACGACCTCGAGCTAGAATAAACCTATTAAAAAAAAGTTTATTAAAATTTTTAAAAAATAAATTGTTAGACGTCTTAAAAAAACATTTTTTAATAAAATATTTTAAAATGACATGTTTCTCCAAAGTTTACCCCACATGTTTTTTAAGTTGCTACGAATATTGACTTTTTTCGAATATCATCGAACGGTTAAAGTTTTGCCCTAAAAACGAATTCCATACCAACAAAAAAAATTTATGATTTTTTAGGTTTTATTTTTATTTAACTTGATTAGCTTATAAATGACAAACAATTTCATTTTGGTGGGATAAGGCTTCCTGTTTTAAAATTGACTTCGAAAAAAGAAAATTAAAAAAAATATTTGTTTTGTTTTGACAAGCAACGATTTAAGTTGTCATGTCGCTTTTACATAAAAAAAGAATCTTCTGATCTGTGACAAAATGTACTCAAAAACAGAGCAAAATGTGTTTTTTTACACTTTTTTTTCAAATTTTATATATCATCACTAAAAATAACTTTTTTGGAATATTGGATTTTTCGGAATCTGGAATATGGTCGCTTTCGATATAAAAACTCCTTATCTAAATTCTTAACAAAATCGGACAATTTCAACCCGTGTCTCTGAGGGGATAAAGTCTTGCCCTAAAAAAAAATCAAAATTTAAGGCAAAACTTGAACCACCACCGGAACGGGTTAATATTGTCCTATTTGGCTCAACCTTCTTTTTTTTGCATAAAATGTTAAAAGAATTTGTTTGACGGACTATAAGTCACATTATTTCCAAATAAATTTAAGAGGTAGCACTAAGTCTGATTGAGCTGTTGGGCGAAACCTGATGACACCAAATTTTTGTGGTTCCCACTGCTTTTCAGAATCCTTGGAGGCCCATAAATAGGAATTAGTCACCAATCTAGACAATCCGTTTATAGAGGCTTAATCAAGGACGCTTGAGCATAATAGGATGTGCAGAATAGTGGAATTGGGAGATCAAATGCGTATTCTGCAAAAATAAAATGAGTATGCTTCAAAAAAATGAGTATGCTGCAAAAAAAATTAATATGCTGCACTTTTTTTGAGTATGCTGCACTTTTTTTTAGTATGCTGCACTTTCTTCAAGACGGTTGGTTAAATAATTGACAAAAACAGAAATTAATGAAAAAATTTTTAAAAAAATTCCAAAAAATGGCAAAATTTAAAGAATTTTGTGGGAAAAATTAAAAACTAATTAATAACGACGCAAGTGGTTAAAAAAAATCGAAAAATAAATAAAAAAAATTACAAAAAAAAATAAATAAAAAAGAAATCAAAAAAAGTAAAAAAAAAAAAATTATTAGTGATATAATAAAATATCACTAATAAAAAACAATTTTTTGAAAATGTTTTTAATTTTTTTGTAACAAAACTATTTTAATTGATTTTTTGAAATTTTGTTTGATTTTTTTTTTTTTTAATTTTTTTGACTTGTTTTGATTTTTTTTAGTGGCAGTTTACAGAAGGCGAACGATACATTCAAAAAAAACTGTAAAGTTAGCAAAAAAAGCTTGTAAATCTACAAGAAAATTTGCTGATTTTGAACCCACAATTTTTTTGGTAAAGTTAGCAAAAATGTTTTTCCAAAAATTAGTTAACTGAAATTTTTTCTATTTTAACTTAGATCATACACATTTGAGGACCCCATTGGGTTCGGACCCGATAGGTCCAGATAGGCCTAGACCTAGTTGGGTTCCTTAAAAATCGTCATATTTTTTGATCCAAAATTTGTGTCCGTTTCGCTCTACCTTGCTTAGTTTTTGAGATATGTGATTTTAGGGGACCACTGGGGTTTTGAAAATTAAAAAACTCGATAAATATTACTCGGAGAGCTTTTGGGTATTTTACGTTCTTGTTCTACGTATTGAGAGGTACAAAAATGCTTTTGGGCATTTTGTTGTGTCGGCAATATTTACTGAGATATGAGCATTTTAAAATTTTCGGAAATGCTAACTTTTCTGGATCCAAAGTTAGGACCCATTAGGGTCCACACATGTGAAGAGGGCCGGCGATACTATGGAGAGCCTGAGAACCAAAAATGGCCTCCATTTTGCTATATCTGGCTTAGTTTCCGAGATAGCGCTATTTTAAGTTTTCTTAACCCTTTCACTACCGACTTTTTTTGGCTAGTAATTTCTTGACCAAAATTTGTGAAAATGTAGATCTATGCAAAGTAAAAACTTTTTGCTGATTTCGTTGGTCTACCGCGCCCTCTAGCGGAGATATATCCAACCAAACTTGAAGCTTTCACATGCAATATCTCCCGAACGAGTAAACATTTTGCCAAAATTCGAATTTTGTATTTTTCGTATCGAAAAGTTCTACAAAATCCGCTTTTAAGAAAGCTTGTACGATTATTATTCGATTTTTGAGAACTTTTTAACGTTTATTTTGTTTTGAAATTTTTTTACGTTATTTGAAAAATTTCCTGTTTGCCACCAAATATTGCGTGTAGAGTCCACTGGAATTCAAATTTATTTTTCCGAGCACATCTATCGTAAAGATAACCCTTCAATTGTCAATCTTGTCAAAACAAAACACAAAAATGTTGTACGGTTAATTTTTAATGAATTTTTAAAGATATGTACACTGTAGTGTACAAGGGGAGTGAAAGGTAGCGTGGCCCAAAATTCCTTTTGCTTCGCTACAGGTCAACGTACCTTAAAAAATGAAAGATGGTATCGTAACTAATATTTTGAGCCAAATTGCAGCACCCCACGACGATTAGAAGGGGATGCTAACTGATCACATGTGTTTGCAACCTCCGAAGAAATCTAAAAAAAAAAAATTTGCAATCCTAAAAATTACTACATGGAATGGTATCGTTACAAGAGCAAATAAGTCACATATGGCCATTTTGCCCTAAGGTTGCCTACAAAGGACAATAAGGACATTTTAGTTTCGATTACGAAAAAAAAAAATTTTTTTTTTTGATATTATACTCAAATTTAAGATATTTGTTAATCCTTTCAAATGAACTTTATCGCAACTTAATGGTCCGCATAGTTTTTGAGTTACAGCGGTTTAAGTGAAATGCAGGGTTCCGCTTTTTTTAATATGTATTTTTTTTTTGTTTAAGGACAATCTTAGGACAAAATGGCCACATGTGAATTATGTGCTCTTGTTACGCTAGCATTCCATAGGGTTATTTTTAAGATTCCAATAAAAAAAATTTTAAGATTTCTTTGGAGGTTTCAAACACTTATGATAAGTTAGCATCCCCTTCCAATCGTTGTAGGGTGCTGAAATTTGGCGCAAATTGTTCGTTACGATGCCATCTATCATATTTTGAGGTACGTTTTGTTGTGAGTTATACTTGGTATTTTTCCATATGTTGATGGGCCACACTAGTGAAAGGGTTAAAAAAAAAAATTACAATTTATTTTTGCTAATATTAGCAAAAAAGCTTGTAAAAATTTGGTCAACTTATTTTTAAATTTAGCAAAAAAAAAAAATAGTTCAAATTTTGTTTAAAATTGCTAATGCGCTAAATGAAGTTTACAATATATTTTTGCTAACATGCTAATCTCAACTTAAAATTTGTTAAAGGTTAGCTTACTACTCTCAAAAAAATAAAACTGTAAAGTTAACAAAATTTTTTTTGTTAACTCGAGTTTACTGGCTTTTTAGCAAATTTTTAGTTAAAATCAGCGTTTTAACTACTTTTTTTAGTTAAGTTCAATTTACAAAAATACTAGTTTTGTACAAATTTTGAATTAATTTTTTTTGTTGACTTTAAAACTGAGTTTACGAATTTTTACTAATTAATTTGCTGATTTTTTGTAACATTTTTGTCCTATGCAAATCTCATAAGTCCTACTTAAGCTGAACTTAATGCTGTGAAAAATATAAGAAAAAATAAGTGAAGTGTTATTGTTTAAAACCAATATTTAACAAACTTAACATTTTTTACAAAAATTTTAGCTGAATTCAACTAATAAAAAATGTTACGAAATTTTCAGCTGAATTTTTAGTTAAAATTACGTTTTTTTTGCTACATTCATTCTACGAAAAGTTAACTAAATATTTTTTGTTAAATTAACTAGAAATTTAGTAGGTTCAAAATCAGGTGTTTTTTTAGTTAATATTAACTAAATTTTTTGCTAACTTTACAGTTTTATTTTTTTTGAGTGTAGCATTATCAAGAAAAAATTAGTAAATCTACTATTGTATTATTTTGAGTGTAAAAAACAAGCAAATCTGTTCACACCCCTCTTCAAGCAAGTTTAGGTTTGGTAAAAATGTTGACAAAATCGGGTACTGACATTTCATTCCTCATTATTTAGAACTTTTAAAATCGTTACCACGAAAATCCTAGCTGACTCTGTTTTCGAGTTATTGCTAAATAATTACACTGTTCGACAATAAAAATCTCCAAGTAAATAATCCAACTAATTCTAATAGATTTTGCACTCCTTATTCGAAATCTGTCATCCAAATTTTTCTACCGTTTTTGAAGTCATCGCTGTTAAAAAGTCAAAAAATCAAAAAATTAGCACTTTTGGCTAAAACTACAATCCAAATTTTTCTAGCATGTTCAAGATTTTCGCGTAAAAAAAATTTTTAAACGCGAATATCTCGACAACGGAACATGCTAAAAAAATCTTAAGTTATGTGCGCAGCTTTTTTTCTGATAGCAGTGATTCGCTCTAGATTTCAGCATACGAATTATGTGAACAACATATTTGCATCTAACGGAGAACCGTTTTGGATTTGCAAAAAGTCATCTGATCCCAGCTAAATTTTCGGTTGCAAAGAACCGATTGTGGAACAACTTATACTTCCCTAGAACCTGTTCTAATTCTTGTGCAACACCGATTCTTTTTACAAAGGGATTGTCCCAAAAGCAACAGGTGTTTGTAAGCAAAATTAGAACATATTTTTGTTCCTCGGAATCGGTTCTAGAAGTGAAATTAGGAACAGAAATGAGATTTAAAGAATTATTTTGAAATGCATTAATTTATTAAACAAAGATAAAAAAATCAGATTTAACATGGAATATTTACACATTTTTAACACAGATTTATCCTTTTTCGCCTCCAAAGTTTGCATTTAGGGCCTTACAATAATGAAATACCAGAACATGGATTATCTGCAAACAAAAATAAAAAACATAACACTATTAGTATTTGACCCGACCCAGACAATGAAAATTTAATTTACTCACCTTTGTTTCAACAATTTTCACGATTATATCCTGCAATTTTAATATAGAATTCGTATTTTTTCTTGGTTGGCAAAAAAAAATTGATATTTATTTTTTAATTTTTTTGGCACATAATTTTTTTTAAATTCCTGAGAACCAAAATGTTATGAAAATTTGATTGCAGAGAACAAGCTTCACAACAATTTTCACATAACTTGTTCTGAATAATTGAAGTGTAATAGTGTATGGTTACCGAAGGACCTGTTCTAGATTAAGTGTTGTCAGAATCGGTTCTGAAAAATTTTCCTGGGTATATTTACTTCTCCAAATTATTTATACAAATCATATTCATTCACTAATATGTAATAATAATTTTTTATTATTATTCACATATTTATATTACAACATAAACATGTTGTAATTAAACATTTTCAATGATTTTAGTTAACCACCAAAATAGTTTTTAATTATTCTCTTATCTTACCGATTTTACAAGAACATAATCATATTTACAAGTACAACATGTGGATACAACGAATGTAATGATGCATTTAACTAATAACATTGATTATAAATATAAACACATGTGTTTTTAGAGGAGAATGGTATAATGCAACAACTACTGCTACTACTGCTACACACTCTGAACTGAAAAGTAGCAACATTTGTCAGTAATTATGACAGTTTAGACATACACAATAATACCGCAGAATTATGTTTGTGTTTTGTGTATACATGAATGCGATTTAGTTTAACCAAAATGCATAAAAGATCCAATATGAAATCCCTATAGTCGAAACACATCATATAAACGTATAGCAAACACGAGTAGGCGTCATGGCAAGGGAGCCACAGGGGTACGTAGGATACATCATAGTTCGCAAAACAAATTATGAGCCAGAAGAATCGATTTCCTAAATAAAATTACAACATGTTTTGAATAATATGATGGCATGCATGTACAATAGAGTGTCAGTTTTTTTTTACTTTTGATTTTTTCTGAATGAGCAAAATCGAATCTAAGACATTCTAGCGATGTTCGGCTGTCGGTCCATCTGTGGAAAGAACACTGCAGCCCAAACCAAAAGAGTCAGACTCCCGAAATCCGGGACGAATATGTCTTGTGACCAAAGTCTGGTAAAATACTCAATTGGTTGAAATCGGACCAGGGAGAAAAGAAGCTTTCATTTGAAGAACTTAACCAACCTCTGAAAAACGACAACTTCGACCCAGAGGACCTACAAATTTAGCTTGTTCCTTACGTCCCTTTTGTGGGCGTGGAAATAAACAGTAATAAAATTGTATTACATAAGTGTAAAAAAGTTTTTTTATTTTTTAGGTATAAAAGATTCAGCACACACCAATTAAACTTTTTCACTTGTTTTTTATAATTTTTTTAAACAAATGCAACATTTTCATGTCAGAAGAATTTCAAATTTGGTAAAAAAGTATTTTTGATAATAAATAAAAATAAGAAAAATAATTTAGATGAAAAAAAAAAATTGAGGAAAAAAAATTTTAAGAAAACCTAAATTTTTGATAAGAACAATTTTATCAAAAAAATTTGATAAAAAAAAAATTTTTTTTGATAACAAAAAAAAATTTTTAAATAAAAAAACTTTTTTGATGACAACAAAATTTTTAATTAAAAAAACAGCTACAAAAAAATTGATGAAAAAAAATTTTATAAAAAAAAAATTTGATAAAAAACAATTAAAAAAAAATAAAAATTTGATGAAAAAAACTATTGACAAAAAAAAATAAAATATAAAAACTTTTTTGATGATAACAAAATTTTTAATAAAAAAAAGCTACAAAAAAATTGATGAAAAAAAAAAATTTATAAAAAAAATGTTGATAAAAAACCAATGTTGGCAATCGATACCTTTTCAATACCGTTATCTGTTTCAAAACCCTTTAAATTGAATACCGGTACCAATACCGAAACTCAGTTTTGGTATTGGATACCGGTATCCAAAAACCTTTTCTTTCGGTACCGGTATGTACCGGTATTAAAACGGTTTTTCCTAAAAAAACATGTTTTTTTACAAAAAAAAAATAATAGAAAATTTGTAATTTTTTTGGTTTTTTAAATGAAAAATCGTACCCCAAATGCCTCCCCAAAGTCTCATAAAAATCAAAAAAATCTTGGGGCACCCATATCGAGGATTAAGTAAACATTTTTAAAAAAATCATACTTTAACCGCTATGCGGGAGCAGAAGAAAATTATTGATTTTCACGAAATTTTTTTGAAATCATTTAGATACTCAGTATAAACTTTCTGAAAGCCTTAGTATAGTTTAGTTTTTTGGAGGAGGATTTTTTTTTTGATAGGACTTCGTGGTTCAAAAATTATTAGCAAAACCGTGAATTTCAAATTGGTGTTGAAAAACGAAAATTATTTTACAAAGTATTTTTGTCACTCACAAATATTTTTACAATTAAGTAAAAAAAATGTACACTCGAAAAAAATTTTACACTCAAAAAAAAATGTTGTATTTTTTTTTTTTTTTTTTAAAATGACTAAAAAAATTTTTTACTCAAAATAAAATATTTCTAATCAAAATTGTTAATTATACCCTACACCACTCTGTGGTACAGGGTATAATGAGTTTGTTCCGATGTTTGTAACTACCCGAAATATTGGTCCTAGACCTACCTTCAAGTATACCGATGGACTCAGAATTACTTTTTGAGTTGATTTAGCGATGTCCGTTCGTCCGTCTGTCCGTCCGTCCGTCCGTCTGTCCATCTTTCGGTTTAATCACGATACAGGTCGCAATTTGCAATCAATTGACTTGACTTATGCATCTTTTGGCCCAAGGACGAAGCCTATTGAAGTTGGAGAAAATCGGTCCATGTTAACCTAGCCCCCATACAAACGCCCCATTTGGATTCGGCATAAATGACTCTAATAACCGTATTATAATAGATATCGCTTTAAAATTTATCAAGTAATCAAATTTTGTATGCACGAACCACCATTCTAAATTTCAAAGTCCTTCTGGTAGCCCCCATACAAACCACCCTTCCGATATTCACATAATTCCCTCAAAATTCATAAAAATGGAAATATTTGATGAACATTTTATTTTTAGGTGTTAAACATGTACTTTAGTAACCTAATCAAATCGAAATATAATTGGACCATTTTTGGAATTAGTCCCCCATATAAAAATTTCGACCGATATTCAGTTAAATCGGTCTATTGACAAAAAAATAAACCAATTCCACTAAAATTTGATCTGTGATTGTTTTCTACACTAAATAAAGATCTTACAAAAGACAGATCCAATCGGTATATGTTTGGACTTGGGACCCATTTTCCGGAAAACGCTGGTATAATATGTTCGGTCTTAACCGACTATAACTTTCTTACTTGTTTTTTGTTAAGTTAGAAAACTAACTATCATTTTAAAAGGGCACCGTGGATATTCATGGATTTTGCTAAGTCGAATTTAACTCTTCTACTTTTTTTACATATTTTTTTTCTTACTTTTCTTTAACAAATGAAACATTTTTATGTCAGAATAATTTCAAAGTCCTGCACTTTGATCAAGGGGATAAGAAAGTTACAGTTTTCTCGACCAGCCCCCTTTTGTAAGTGTGGTCCGGCAACGTCCCAGCCGACCTCCTAAGAAAACGCTATTTTAATTTTTTTGCACATTTTTAAGGGAATTTTATCAAAAATGCTAAAAAAAATATGTAAACACGTGTTTTAGTATTAAAATTGAAAAAACAATATATTTTTTAAAGTTTTTCTGCGATTTTATATTTTTGCATTTTTTTCGATAATACCGGTACGTACAGGTATCGACGTTTCGGTATCGGTAATACCGTAACCGATTCAACTCAAATACCGTAACCGATACCGAAATAAATAAAAAAACGATGCCAATACCGATATCGATACCGTTATTCGTTTCGATTGCCAACCTTGTAAAAAACAATTTAAAAAAAAAAAATTTTGATGAAAAAAACTATTGACGAAAAAAATTTAAGAAAAATAAAAAAAAAATAATAAAACAACAATTTTTTTATGGAAAAAAGCTAAATTTATGAAAAATACAAATTTCGATGAAAAAAAAATATTTGTTAAAAAAAAATTTTTTTAAAAAAAAATTTTATGTTAAAAACTGGTCTGGATAAGTCTATTAGTTACAGTCGGCAAAAAATAATTTAAATCGGTTAAAAATTTGAGTTAACACATGGGAGACCTTTGTGGGTCCATTTGTTAATTTAATCCGATTGACCTCAAATTTCAATCAAATAAGTTTTTGGCCTTAGAAAAATAAAAATTTGCCCAGACCTTAAAAATCGGAAGAAAAACTTATTGGCCCTACAAAAAATGCCGGTCTAATGTATAACGACGACTGACTATTTAAAATTTCCTATAAACGAATGAATGGAAAATGTTTCATTTGAGAGGAGATGTGCATTGGTATGCATCTGTAATCAGTACAAAATTGTACAAATATACATTTTACAAACACCCATCAAATGAATTGAATGAAATACTTGCAGTTGGACATGAGATGAGCACACACGATAATTGTATGAAAGCA
Organism: Pegoplata infirma; assembly: GCA_963921195.1. Taxonomy (NCBI): domain Eukaryota; kingdom Metazoa; phylum Arthropoda; class Insecta; order Diptera; family Anthomyiidae; genus Pegoplata; species Pegoplata infirma. Next base: position 88,979,999 of record OY992540.1, read on the forward strand.
TGCTAATTGAAATGACAGAATTGACAACTTGGCTTCTTTTTAATTTTTTATACATATTTTATTGTATTTTTTATTTTCTTTGATGTTTTACGCTGGAAAATGTTTATATTATCTTAAAAAATTTTAGAGATATTAAAAAAGGTGCACTAAAAAAAAACTATGTAAAATTACAAGAAAAGTTTTTTCCTTTTTTGCTACCTCCTATTTGACAAGAATTACTACTAATTTTACAAGCTTTTTATAAAAAAACTTACAAGGAACTCTCGTGAATTTACTGGATTTTTTTTTTTTGTAAAATTATTTGGAAATTTGTAATTCTACTAAAACAATTGTAAAATTATTAAAAGAAATGTAAATTTCGATCAACATTTTTTTATTATATTTAACTTCACACAAATTTGCGGGTTAGTTCAGTTTCAGACCCCATGAGTTTCTGAACCCATGGGTCCATACCCCGTTATATTCAAGGTTTGCCATAAGCTTTGATCAAAAACTTTTGTCCGTTTTGCTTTACCTTGCTTAGTTTTCGAGATACGGGAATTAGGGCCGTGATGGGGAAGAGAATAAAAGAAAAGAAGAAAAAAAAAACTCTAAAAAAAATTTCCAGAGGATCCGAAAATTTTCAAAGAAAAATCTGAAATTTTTCATAGAAAAAAGTTAAACATTTTTCATTGAAAAAATCTAAAAATTTTTAAAAGGAAAAAAAGTATTTGTCGATCTGAAAGTTCTTATTTAAAAAAAAAAGAAAAAAGAAAATTCTTTGATAATTTCCCGGATTTTAAGAATTTTTCTGAAAAAATCTCAAAATTTTTCAATAAAATTTTCAAAGCAAAAATCTTAAAAGGAATGTGACTACATCTTTTCCAATTAAAATTCAGAATTCAGAAATGCCAATTGAAATTCGGAAAAGCCTTATTGAAATCGCAATAGAAATCCTAAAAAATTTTACTAAATCTAAATATTTTCTATGAAAAAATAGCTGTCGATCTGTGAGTTGTTATTAAAAAAAAAAGTGGGAAAAAAGTCGAAATCAGAGAAATTTTTCAAAGAGAAAACCTGAAATTTTTTCATTAAAATTTTCGTAGGGAAAATCTTTAATCGAAAATTGTGACTTCATAAATCTGAAAAATTTCTATGAAAAAGTACCTACCGATCTAAAGAAGATAATTTTTTTTTTTGGTAAAAAATGTTTGTGAACGTGCCAATTTTGGTATAAAAAAAATTCTTAGAATATGTTTTTTTTTTGCATTAAAAATGTTATATGGTCTGAACTACATAAGAATATGAAAAATATCTAAAAATCTAAAAAATGTTGATAGTCTAAAATCAGTAAAACTCTTTTCGAAATTTTTTTCAAAATTTCACTGAATCGGAAAATTTTTGTTTAGCAAAATGTTAAAAAAAAAAATCTGAGAATTTGATAATTATACGTAAACAAAAGTCTTATAATCTTATCTTTTTCTACAAAAAGTGGCCGAATCCTAAAATTAGATGAAGAAATACTGCGACTCAGCTTTTTAAAGTTATTACAAAAAAAAAACTTAAAAAATATAAATGATTACAAATTTGTTGTTTTTGAAAAATATTTCTGAAATAACCAGTTACAACTTAATCTGAAAAATTAATTTAAGAAAAATGTTTCTGAATCTTGTATTAAACTACACTCAAAAAAATAAGTTTGTAAAATGACATAAAATCCCCGTGATTTTACGGGGCAGGTTTTGTAAAATATGTACTAGCAAGAATCCCCGTAATGTTACGGGGATAATTTGTAAATTGATTTAACAAAAGAAAAAAATAAATTTACAATTTTTTTTATAAAATATTAACATTGAGGTGAACATTTTTTTGTGGAAATTTACAAAAAATTTGGTAAATTTACAAAACAAAATTGTAAACTTACAGAAAAAGGTTGTTATTTTACAAAGAAAAAATAGAAAATGAAAAAAATAAATTGTGGACTAACAAATTATTTGGTTAAACTACTGTTATTTTTGTAAAATTACAACTTTTTTCTGTAAGTATACAATTTTGTTTTTTAAATTTTCATATTTGTTTTGTAAATTTACAAAAAATTTGGTTTATTTACTATTTTTTTGTTAATTTAAAGGTTTTTTCCATTGGTGCATCATATTTTTTCTTCTTCGGCAGCTGGAGTAGCACTTCAACAACTTGAAATGATTTTTTTTTCACTTGAACACTTTTAACAAACTTTTTAAAGTATAACACTGCACTTTTTTTGTTTTTTTTCGACATTTCGTTTTTCTTAAGTAGAACATATGAGAATTGCAAAGGAGTCTACACAAGAAATTTCTTATATTTTCAGAAAAAAATTTGTCAAAAAATAAAAAAAAAAAAAATTAATTTTTAATTATTTTCACAAGTATATTTAAAAAATCTGAAAAAAAAATTTTGGATATTGTAGATTGGATGTTTTAGTACCTGCTTAAATAAGAAAAACTTAATTCTTCATAATTGACAGCTTTTTATTGACATTTTAGGTGACAAATTTAAACAAGAAATTACCAAAAAAAATATGGTAAAATTACCAAAAAAATGGTAAAAATACAAAAAAAAACTAGAACAAATATATAGTAGAAACACATAAAAATTGTGGTATTTTACTTAACGCAAATTACCAAAAAATGGTGACAAAACTCAATTTTTTTCTAAAGTTTACAATTAGTTGAAAAATGTTTGTGTCTGGAACTTAAAAAATTTCCAAAAAAATTTTTCATGAAATCTTTTATTTATAAAAAAATTATTTTTAACTAAATTTTTTAATCCAAATCGCAAAAAAAATCTGAACTTAGAAAATTTTTGCGTATCCTATTGTTGAATAATTCTTTTTTTTTGTAAAACAACATTAATTCTAGTAATAAAATAAGTTTTGTAAAACTACATTGGAATTTTGTACTTTTCAATACATACATTTCAAACTGAAAACCTTGTAAACGATCTTAAAAAAAATGTTTGTAATAACACATTTTTTTGGTAAAAAGACTAAATAACATCAATTAAAATTTTGTTGTATAATAACAGTTTTCTTGTGTAAAAAAACTAAACACCTTGTAATATTTTTTTAATTTGTAAAATAATTCACTTTTTTGTAAATTTACCTAAAAAATTTGTAAAATAAATTTACCAACATATAATAGAAAAATTACAAAGCCAACTGTAGTTTTCGTTTTATTAAATATACAACAATTTTTGTAAATAGACAAAAATATTAGTAAAATAGAATTACAAGACCTTTTACTTGTAGTTTTACAAACATTTTTTTTTGAGTGTACTTAACCGATTTTGATTATTTTGTATTATCACTTTTTTTTCAAAAAAATAAAAAGATATGCTCGTCCGTCAATGGATATTTCCAATTTTTTAATGCCTTTTCGAGAAACGGAAAATTTCAATTAGCAACAATTTTTTTTTTCGACGAGAATCGATGATTTTTTCATATAAATTTCATGAAAATATAAAATTTTTAATTAAAATTTTGTTTGTGTGTGTTTACGGCGTACTTTAATAACCTAATGAAATCTGATTATGACCACACCATTTTTGGACTTAGGCCCCGTATAAAAATTTCGCACCATACACTAAAAAAAATATATAACTAAAATTTTGGAAAAAATTTCTTTAAAAATAATTCATAAATTTTTCTAAAATATAGTTAAATATATCTAAAAAATACAAAGTTTTCTTTACTATGACGAAAATAGTTAAGGCCATTAACTTATAAATAGTTCATAGTTTTTCTTAAATGAAGTTCTTTAATATAAGGAAAACAATTATTACTGCCAAAGAAATTTCCCCAAATCTATGAAACATATGTTTTTTTAGTCATATTTCTTAAAAATATGTTTACACACAATTTAGTTAAAGTTTAGTTAAAATTTACTAAAAATAACTTCATAACATCATCAATTGAAGAAGCTTACTGCTTAGAATTTATTTAATAACTTGCTAGAATTTAGTTCATAACTTCTTCGAATTTAGTTCAAAATTTAAAATGCCGATTTATCGAAAACTAAGCGAGAAAGAGCGAAACGGACGACATTTCAAATGTAAGTACTACAATGAAATTTATGAAATAGACTAGCTCTGCATATCTGTGGGGGTCTCTAGACTCAAATTTCGGATCTAAAATTTGACATTCCCGAGATTTTATACATGCAATTAGAGATGGGCGCTGGTCACGTGATTTGCGTGATTCACGTGAATCACGCGTGCATCACGCGTGAGTGTGAGTAATTTTCATTTCAATCACGTGATTGTGAGTGAGTGTGAGTTGAAAAAAAATCTGAGTGAGTGATTAGTGAGTGAGTCATTTATTTTTTGCCTGAGTTTGCGTGATTAGATTTTTGGATTTGCCAAATTTTTTTTTTTTTAATTTTTTGTAAATTTTTTTTTTTTGGATTTTTTTTTCTTTTTGGTAAGAAAATTTTATTGCGTGTGTAGATTTTGCGTGACTCACGCGTGAGCGTGATTGAATCTGGCGTGATCCACGCGTGAGCGTGAGTAAGTTTTTTTTTACTCACGTGAATGTGAGTGAGCGTGAGTGAAAAACAAAATCGCGTGAGTGATTAGTGAGTGATTCGATTATTTTTTGCGTGAGCGTGAGTGAGTGTGAGTCAAAATCCACTCACGCGCCCATCTCTACATGCAATATCTCGGTAAATACTGCCGAAATCTCTCTTTGTAATAGTTTTGAGTTTTTAATATTCCCAATACAATGTCAGGACCGAATTCCCGTATCTCAAATTTCAAATTCTCCTCACCTAATTTTCATATCAGGAAAAATGAGGTAAGTAACGTCCTTTCACAACTTTTTGATAAATGACTTTATTCACATTCTCTTTTCCTGATCTGGCAAAATAAAAAAAATGGAAAAATTAGGGGAGATCCTCCTCGTTTGTTTGTCATCACCAGTGTCATGCTAGGACAAGTACAAATTTTAAAGCAATATTTTTTTTAATTTTTTTTAAAAGGAAACAGATCACGAAATGAAAAACTGTAAATTCAGTTTTACTCCATTTTATCTCTATTTTCAGACGTATTTCATCAAGTTCATGTTTAATATTGGCTGTCGGCAGAGCTTCGAAGAATGAAATTTTCGAATGAATTCTCAAAAAAATCCATTCAATTTTGATAGTCGGTGAATGCATTCGATTTCATAAATCAACATTGAATGCAGTCCTTGAAATTCATTCGATTGAATGAACAAAAATGAATGCATTCGATTTCTTATGCATTCGACTTAGAAAAATCGAATGCATTCGATTTTTATCGATTTTTTAAATATATAAACCAAAACGTAGGCAAATTTTGGTTCATAGTATCGCCTACTCTCTTTACATATGATGACCTAAATGGGCTCTAATTTTGAATCCAAAAAAATTGGTGTTCCCAAAAATTTTAAAAATGCACATATTTTTACTGCCTATACGACAAAAAAATGTGAAGAGTGTTAGCGATACTATGGACAAAAAATTGGCTCCGTTGTGCTGTAGCTTGGTTACTTTTTTTTAAGTTTTTTATGCAATGAATGAATAATCCATTCGATTTTTCAAATTGAATGAAAAGAAAATCGATTGCATTCGTAAGTGAATGCATTCGATTTTTAAAAGTCGAACGAAAAAAAATCGAATGCATTCGATTTTTGAAAGTCGAATGAAAAATAAAGCGAATGCATTCGATATTTATAAATCGAATGAGTCTAAAGTGAATTCATTCAATTCGCTAAAATGTGATTGGGGAATGCAATCACTAAATTTTCACTCAGAATGACAAATCGAATTAAGGTATGAAATCCTTCGAAGCTCTGGCTGTCGCACGGTGTAAAAATAGTTTTTTTTTTTAAGTATTTTGCAATAAAAAAAAATTTAAAAAAAAAACCGAAAGCAATACGAAAGTAAAAGTATTTCGAATCAATTTACTTGCAACATCTTCCCACACACGCTGTAATTTGTTACGCAGTACAGCGTGTTGCGATGGTATAACCAAAACAACAAATAAAAAATTACGCTCCCGGCAGTATAACATAAAGTAGCAAGAATATTTAATGAACGTAATGCAAAGAAAAATATGTCTACACACAAATCTCATGGTGTGCAAAGTAATTTTCATGTTTGCGTTAAATTGCATTGATTTATATCTTTCTCTCCCATCGATAACCGACACATAAATCTGTTTTAACATGTTTGCATGAATATAGGGCCGGCTACACCTACCTAAATAGATATGCCCGCATAAATGTGCTCATGCATTCATGCATGCATGCGTTTGTACAAACAGGTTCCTAATCAAGCATCACGATCACCATAATCGGCATATAAATAGCAATGCTGATCGCCCAAGTGACGTTTTAATATATTGAAATGTATGTTTGAAATTCTGTTTTGTAGTATTCCTTAACGTTTCATTCAATTTATTTGATGGCACATCTTTTACTCAGGTCTTTAAGAATAACAAAGCCCTTGTAGGCTTTATTTTATTTTTTGCAGTTCAATAGTCGTCTAACCAGTCATTCTGTCTGTTGGCTCTGATGTTCGTTATTTTTTTTTTTTTTTTTTGTTTAAAGTGTCTTCCTGTATAGAGAATTCTATACTTTAGCTTAAACACTATGATCAAAAAGACTTTGATCAAAATGACTTTAAAAATTACAGTAGTTTCAATTTAAAAATTACTTTAATGTCAATTATGAAACTAGCATGTCCTTCGGTATCAGATTTTTTTGAAATTTTTTAGTACAAAGGGGCGTGTCATTTAACGATTTTTTATCGAATCGTGATACACAGAAAAGAATAAAAAATAAATTTGAGTAAATTTGTAATACTATTGAGAAAAAATTACTCAATTTTGCACCAGTAAACGATTTAATAGTATTGAGTAAATTTTTAATTAAAATTTATTAAATGTTTTAAAAAAAATTTTAGTAAATTTTTAATTGGCACAATTTAAAATTTACTCAAATTTTATATATTTATTTTTTTTAAAGTTTAAAAAAGTTTTAAATTTTTTTACAAAAAAAAAAAAAACAAAATCTTGTTTTTTCAAACTTTACCAACATATTTATGTCTCAAAAACATAAGAAAATTTTAAAAAGACGATTACAAACTTCAAGAATTCAAAAAAACTATGAGAGTTTTAAAAAATAAAAAAATATGTTAATTTTTTATTAAATTATTTAATTAAATTGTTTTTAAAATTTTTAAATAAATTTTTAATTGCGTCAATTAAAAAATTACTCAATTTTTGTTTTTAAATTTAAACAAGTGATTACTCAAATTTGTTTCCTCCATATTTTTTTATTTTTAGTACTATCTGTGCTGCAAATTTCGTTGACATCAGTTTTGCCGTTTTTGTGTGATTGCGAAAGAGGAGGAAATAACTTTTTATTTATGAAAAACGGGAGTGACATTTTATACCCTTTTGCCTAATCGCGCTCTACATATGACCTACAGTTCCCACTCGATTAGTTCTATCAGTAGTGACAGATTCGGCTTATCAGTTTTTGCGTGATTTCAAAACAGGCAGATATAACGTTCAGTATAAAACAAAGGGGAGTGGCAATTACCGCCTCTTTGTTCAACCGTGGTCAGTATAGTAAAAAGGGCGTTGCAATTTTGATCCCTTTTTCCAGTAACGATCTTATATGGCCTACATATGCACTTGGATGGCACTGTATGTAGTGAAAATATAAAGAGAAACGGTTCAGCTGTTTTTGCGTGATTGCGAAACAGGCAGACAACGTCCAGTATAGTACAATAGGGCGTGGCATTTTACGGTCCTTCTTTAATCGTAGTATAACATGGCCTATAGTTCCGCACTCGGTTAACATTATCAGTGCTGAAAATTTAATTAAAATCGAATCAACAGTTTTTGCGTTATTGCGGAGCATGCAGAAATAACATTCAATTCAATTCAACAAAGGGGCATGGCATTTTACGCCCATTTGTCCGATCACACTCTTATTTGGCACATAGTTAGTACTTGGTTAGTACTATCGTTGGTTTAAATTTCATCAAAATAGGTCTTTTCATTTTGTATATATAGATATCATTAGTGGTGCAATGTAAACATTCGATTTTGCCCTCCCCTCCGCCCACAGGCATAAAACCATGGCATTTTACGCCCATTTGTCCGATCACGCTCTACTTTGGCATATAGTTAGTACTCGGTTAGTACTATCTTTGGTTTAAATTTCATCGACATCGGTCTATCCATTTTTTACATATAGATGTCATTAATGGTGCAATGTAAAAATTCGATTTTGCCACGCCTCTCCGCCCACACTCAAAAAGTCAAAAATCTTACCGCACATTGTCACTCCCTAGGCTATTCTGAATATTCCCTGAAAATTTCATCAAGATCGGTTCAGTCGTTTTTGAGTCCATATATGCAAGAAATGGACAAAAATACCGTTCTAATGTGCATAAAAACAGTAAGATACGATTCGTACTTTTGAAAATATAACGGTTTAAAAACATGTCTTTTTACATGATTTTGGTATTATTTAAAAAATAAAAATTTTTATAAGGGAAACTTAAGGAAGTATTTTTTAAAAAAAATATTAAAAATAGCATTCATTCTGGGTCCATTGTAATGAAAACAGTTTTTTTGTAGCAAAAATTCTAAATTTTCCAAATATGCTAATTAAAAAAAAATTAAAAGGGGTATATTTTACAGTAATTTTACAGTTTCAACTACAAAGTCAGTTGTTTTTGTATGAAAAATATCAAACAACTATTTCTGTTAGTTATTTTAAGTCGTTTTTTTGAACAACTAACAGAAAAGTACTGTGATGTAGTATCAGTTATTTAAAGTAGTTAATTTTATTTTTTTTTTTATCTCTGAAAAATTTTCAAAATTTTTTTCCAAAAAATAAAATTAAATTTTCGTTTTTTTTGTTATTTTTCACAACTTTAAAAAAAAAACTTGGAAAAAATTTGGTCTTCAATTTTTTTTTGAAAAATTTTTTGAATAAAAAAAATATATATTGATTATTTTATTTTTACTACATTTTAGTTGTTTTGACTACAAATGTAAGTAGTTTTTACTACATAAGTCACTTGTTTTTTTGTCAGTTAAAATAACTCACATTGTTAGTTGATTTAACTGAAAAAGTAGTTATTTTAACTGACATTTTCAGTTGATTTTACTAACATAATTTTTTGAGTGAATGAAAATTACAACCGTTTATTACTCTAATAAGTATTAATTTTCATTAAAATATAAAGAAAAATTGGTGTTTTAATTAGAAACAATTTAGATTCAGGACATCAACTTTATGACTTTATTATGTATCATATAATAAACTTTAACACAACCCAGCAAAAACATGGTAATGAGTTGTGAAAAGTTATCATTACCAAGTACATTATTTATAATGAGTACCCATTACCATTAACATTATTTTAAGCCCAAAAGTAATTACTTTTCAGTAATATATTATAAAAGTACTTCTAAGTAATAATATCTCCTTGCACTTCCAGTTTTTAACCTTTACAATTCAATTACCTTAAAAAGTACTTAAAAACTTAATAAAAATTACGAAATTTTTAAGTTTTAGTAAAAACAAGTTAAATTTTAAATGTTTCAATTAACAAATTATTTTACTTCTTATTGTTAATGGGTTTTTACTCCTTATTAGTAATCTGAGTCAGTAATTACTTATTTATCTCCATACTCTTCACTACTTATTTTTGTCTCACGCCCTTGTTAAAATAACACAGTGATACAAAATCGAACTTTCGGAATCGGAATGGGATGAAATCAAAAGCAAATGAAAGCTGATGTTTTCCATAACAAAACCCTCAAGGCCTTTTTTTTAGGTCAGAGCTAGATTTTATTTTACACGCATTTAAAGTTGGTGATTTTAAAACATTTAAAGTTTTTGTTTAGTTAACATGTCCTACTTTAAAGGCCCCCTGGTGGTGCCCTTATTGGACATGTAGGGTCCAGTTTCCAAACTTAAGCTCAAAATTACTTCAGCTATGACTGGTATGAATTTTGCTGCAATCGGTCCAGTACCTATTTACTGAATAGCCAAATTATTAAAATAAACCACTGTACACCGTTGCGTATGATTGTTATTTAAAGGCATTATTAATATAAACCAGTGGACACCGTTGCGTATGATTGTTATTTAAAGGCAATTACAACATTAATCATCCGCCACTTATACATTTTTCAAGCATTTATTATTAGAATTATAATAAAAGTGCACTAACTTCAAATGCGTGTAAAACAAAATCTAGCTCTGAACTAGAAAAAAGCCTTTAGGGGTTTGTTATGGAATATGTCAACTTTCATTTGCTTTTGGTTTCATCCAATTCCGATTTTGGGTGTTGCACTGTGTAATTAGTGTTTCATTCAATAAGTAACTACTTATTAACATCTGTTTCGGATTACAAAACCCATTACTAGTAATGCCAATTTTTGATGGGAAGTTGTAACGTTTTTCTGTAGCATCCTATAAGATGAAAATCTTATTATCTCAAAAACCCCACTAACAATTTTTTTTTTTTCAAATTGTGTTTAAACTGTTCGTACGGATGTCAACTACCATAATCTGCAATAAATTTTCATATGCAACGAACTTTTAATTAAACTTGTTCAACCACACGTGAACAATTGGACCTTTTTTTAATTTTTAATGTTAGAACTCGGAAAAAGTCAACTTAAAAATATTTTTAAAAAATGTTCTAAAAAATATCTATAAATAATTTAATTTTTCCGATCAAAGAACATTTATTATTTACTCAATCTGGACGCTAATAAGCTTAAATTAAAGCTTTAAAAATTATCTACATACATTTTTTATAGTAATATTCGTTTGATAATAATAACGTTTAGTGTTGTTAACTTTGTCTTTAACAAATTGCATCTACCATAAAAAAGTTTCCAATGTATTGTCGTCCACTGTATGGGGTACTCAACCGACATTTCAAATGACAAAGTGGTCGGAGGGTACAATAGGTAGTTTTGAATAATTTTTGACCACACGTTAAATAAGTTTGTCTCAAATTTTCATGAGCTGCACATTAACGTTTATGTTTTTTTCTTCTCCAAATTAATGCAATTTCATTGTTTCAAATTTCAATGCGAGCGCAACAGTCAACAACAACAATAACAGCAGCATCGTCATACATTGCTAGGTATGAGCATTCGTATTATTATTGCATTGCTAGCAATTACTTTTTGGCATAATTGTGCCCTCGAGTTAAAGTTAATGTCGTTGCTGTTGTTGCATACTGTTGTTGCCGGTTTTTAGTTGCAACAATACTCAATTTCAAGTTTGCCAAAGTCACACCATTGAATTCATTCGAATAAGTACTAAAGTCATCCATTCATTCATTTTGTGTCTTGTGCATTTTATAGGTACTAAATATAAAATTTAAAGGATTTTGTTATTATTGTTTGTTGTTGCTGTAATTTGCCAATCGGCATGGGAACTTGAAATTGTTAACGTTTAGTTTTGAGTAGGAAGTACATTCAATTTCAATTTAAAACTTATCAATTGTTATTTTTTGCCAAGAAAATTTAAATTTTTACAAAAAAAAAAAATTTTATTTTAGCCAAATAGAGCAGTAATATGAAGAACAAAAATGTGAAGCAAAATAAAAATGTTCTGAAACACAAAATTGAAATAATCATGTTTATTTGACCGACTTACATAATATGGGCAGAAATCTTGTAAATTTACAAGAAATGCTTGTTATTTTTATTTTTTGCTACCTCCTATTTGACAAGAATTCCTTGTAATTGTACATGCCCTAGTAAAAATATTATGCTAATTTTACTAAATAGATCTAATTTGATCCATAAAATGGTTGTATCAAATAATATCTAATTGTTTTACTTTAGATCAAAAAGTTTAAAAATTAATACAATTTGATTCGGAATTTGGTCAAATCTAATTATATCAAATTGATCATATAATATCTATTTTTATATAATTTGATGAGCAAAACCAAACTACAAATCTATATATGGGGCATTCCATGTGAAATCGGACACTTTGAAAAACTTTTTTTTTAGATTTTCAAAATTTGCTTACAGTTTTCAAAAAATCCTTCGTGGTAAATTTTAAATTTTTTTTCATGACCCGTTCAAAAGATATCGAATTTTTAAAAATTGGTAGTTTGTTCCTTTACTCAAAATTCTTTTACTCATAACTTCTTCAATAATTTTCCAAATTTAATTTTTTTTTTTCAAAATTTTTGTTTTTAAAAAAAAAAATCCCATAAAATTCTTAAAAGCGCTCTAGTATGCGATTTTTAAGTTTTAAAATTTAAATCTCATTTTTGAAAATGTTTGTACCCTTAAATTTTTTTGAAATTTTTTGTGTAAAACATCTATCAATTCTACAAATTTTTTGCCCAGTAGGGTCTTAGAATAACGCTTATTACTATTTTTTTTTTTTTTTAATTTTATTGTAATTTTCCAATCTTAAAATCATTTCTACTCCTTCAATGGTGCGTCATAGAGGGGTCATTTCCTAGACCGACCCCCATTAATTTTTACCTCTAATCATTTCTTTGGAACAAACTAATACCCTATCTCCATTTCTAAGGGGGGCTCCCACACAAAACGACATTTTTTTTAAATTTGCTCCAACCGCTCTAACTGCCCTAATAGTACCCTTAGTGCAACAAAATGTATGACCGATCCACAATATTTTTGTAGTCCAAACATTTTCTCTGAACTCACCTAGCTACTATCTTTAACTGGTAAGGCGGTCCCATACATTTTTTTTTTTATTTTTTGTAAATTTGTTTTATTTAATCAGCTTCTACCGGTCCAATGGTGCGTCCGAGTTGGGTCATTAGTGAGACCAACTCCCATTTATTTTTACCCTACAATATTTTTTTTAAACATACCTACGCCCTATCTCCACTCGTCAAGTAGGCTCCCATTCAAATAACAGTTGGATCAAGTTTTATAAAAATGTAATTTTGAATGGACGCCTACTTAGGGAGTAGAGATAGGGCGTAGGTATGTTTTAAAAAAATGTTGCAGGGTAAAAATAAATGGGGGTCGGTCTCACTAACGACCCCTTTCGGACGCACCATTGGACCGGTAAAAGGTGATTAAATAAAACAAATTTACAAAAATAAAAAAAATTGTATGGGTACCGCCTTAACAGTAAAGATAGGGGGTAGGTGTGTTCAGAGAAAATGTTTGGACTAAAAAAATATTGTGGGTCGGTCATACATTTTGTACTCTAAGGGCACTATTAGGACAGTTAGAGCAGTTGGAGCAAATTTTAAAAAATGTCGTTTTGTGGTGGAGCCCTCTTAGCAATTGGAGATAGGGTATTAGATTGTTCCAAAGAAATGTTAAGAGGTAAACATAAATGGGGGTCGGTCTAGGTAATGACCCTTCTATTACGCACGATTGGAGCAGTAGAATTGATTTTAAGACTGAAAAATTACAATAAAATTTTTTCAAAAAATTTAAAAAATAGTAATAATCGTTATCCCATGATCCTACTGGGCAAAAAATTTGTAAAATCAATAGAAGTTTTACACAAAAAAAAATAAAAAAAAATCTAAGAGTACAAACATTTTCAAATATAAGATTTAAATTTTAAAACTTAAAAATCGCATACTAGAGCGCTTTTAAGATTTAGTTTGGGGATTTTTTTTAAAGTACTACGTAAAAAACTAAAAATTTTGAAAAAAAAAAAATAAATTTCGACCATTATTGAAGAAATTATGGGTAAAAGAAGTTTGAGTAAAGGAACAAACTACCAATTTTTAAAAATTCGATATCTTTTGAACGGGTCATCAAAAAAATCAGAAAATTTTCCACGAAAGGGTTTCAAAGGGTACTAAAAACTGTAAACAAATTGTGAAAATCTAAAAAAAAAATTCGAAGTGGCCGATTTGACATGGAATGCCCCATATGTAACTTTCAAACTATTTATCAGATTGAAACATTATTAGTGCTGCAAATAAAGTAAATGATATAAGCTTTCTAAATAGCTAGTTTGGAGTGACCCTAATACAATACAGCGTGAGTTACAAAGTGCCTAAGTTGATCACCCTTAGATTTACAGGCTTTCGGAGCTAGTAACTTTTAAAAAATGCAAAGATTTTTATTCATTTTTAGCTTTTGCAATTACCGTACTAATGATAACAAAATCAAAAAAACAAATATAAAAAAAATTAAAAAAAAAAATATTTTTATTTTCCGACAAAATATGCCAACTCCAAAAAAATATTTGTTTTTTGACCTAGTAATAAATGCCATCTCTGAAAAATGCGCAAACAAGTGCAAAATATAAAATTTTTGGCATAGGTAAAAATTATTTAAAATATTTAAACCAACCATAGAGTTGGCATTTATTGAATATAGTTCGACGATATTAACCTTCTAACTCCCTCTCACAACAGTATTTTTTGGCTCTATTCTGAAAAATCGTTAAAAACACTCCAAAAGAGGGATAGGACGGGGATGAAAAGTTCTATACAAGTGTTGGCCATAAAATTTTACTGTATATGTCAGAACACACCAAAGCCCAAAACTAAACACAAACACCAAAAATCAGTCAAATTCCAGATTGCCCACTAAGGGTTAATTGTTTCTGTAATTTTTTTAATTGGCAATGTAGAATTAGACTATAAAACTGTGTGTTATTTATATTTGATGTTTAGGGTATGTTCAGCAACTTTGTAGAAAATGGCAAATATTTTTGTCAATCATATTAACCCTCTGACTCCTCCACATAACGGCAATTTTTGGCTCTATTCTAACAAATCGTATAAAACACCCCTAAAATGGGGTGGGGCGGGTATGAAATGTTTTACAAAAATGTTGGCCATAAAATTTTACTACATATGTTAGAACACACCAAAGACCTAACTTAACAGAAACACCAAAAATCAGTCAAATTTCAGATTGCCCACTAAGGGTTAATTGTTTTTGTAATTTTCTTAATACGCAATCTTGAACATGACTCTGTTTTGGTGTCTGTGCTAATTTTTGGGCTTTGGTGTGCTCTAATGTATACAGTAAAATTTTATGGGCAATATTTTTGTAGAACATTTTATCCCCGCCCTCCCATTTATTCGGGGTGTTTTTTACGATTTGTTAGAGTGAAGCCAAGAAATACCGTTATGTGAGGGAGTTAGAGGGATAATATGTTCCATAAAAATATTTGCCGTATTATTTTCTACAAAGTTACTGAACATACCATACACCTCAAATGTAAAGAAAACATGGTTTTATGTACCGATATGCTGCATTTTTTTTAATTTTTTAGATTTGGTCTTGAGGGGGTGGGTTGGTTTTCATTATTTATTTTAGCTTTTCCACACGCCTTTGAAAAAACTTCAGTGGGTCATAAAAAACTGTAAGTACCTTACCAAAACCCTTTGTGGGTTTTAGTCTACAATTTAGTTACTTTATTTTTTTACACCCTCCTTTCTAAGTTTGTCATTCCGTATGTAACACCTCGAAATATTGGTCTAGGACCCCATAAAATACATATGAGCAATTGTCATTAACTTTTAATATTTAAGAAAAAAAAAATTGCGATTTTTTTTTCGTGGCACATTGATAAGAGTTTGTAGGTAAATAACATTATAAATAAGTAATTCAAATCCGTCCGCGTGCATTAATTTGAGCGATCGCACCCAAAACTATGGCGGTTTAAAGTTAAAATTTTTAAAAAAATTGTCAAAACTACATTTTTTATCCGAGGTTAACCAAACGTTCCATTTTGTATTATGCTTACCCAGAGCTAAAATACATATTCAAACATGCATAAAATCTTTGCTAAATATCGAGATATTTGCATTTAGCCAATTTTTTTTCCGCACATTTTCCAATATTTTGGAAATAAAAATGTTTCCAGCGGTTTTATTTTTTTTAGAAAAATATTACCAAATGCATTAACAAAATCTCAACAAATTCTTAGTTAACACCATTATTCTATCTCTAATAGGTAAGAAACAGCAGTGGTTTAAAGGGAATTATTTTTGAAAAAAAAATTTATTAATTTTGAATTTATTTTTTTTTTTTAATATTAAATGTCAGATTTTACAGTGTTGTCCTTCACTGAATATTGAAACTATTCAAAGTATGATTAATAATGCTAATATTAAGGTTACTACGAAATATATTAACGTTATTACTAATTTTATCAAGGTTATAAAAAATGTTAGCGATTTTTCGCGATTTTCGCGACTGCAAAAATCAATGGACTAATTTTGAAATATTATTTGAATAAGACATGTCAAAATCTATCAAAATACATTTCTTTTCTACTTTATTTAAGTAATGTAAGATTTTATATAACCATTAAATTTAAAGGTATCAAAAATTTAAAACCACCGAAAAACCGCTTAAACGTTAAATTTTTTCGGGTGCGAATTAATTGAAGATAGAGAATTAAAAAGACTACCAAACGCGCCTTTCACCGACCATTTTCTATAAGCGGCCTGGATGTGCCTTACAAAAAAGTGAAAACTGAAAAACACCGCGGAATTCGCCAATATTAACTTTTGATCAATGTTGCTTTCCATGATTTATTATATTTGCACATACCATTGTTTCTACATGTTCAACTTTCAGCCATGCACATTTGGCTGTCAAATAATGCAAAACTAAAATATCGAAATTTTGCAAAAAATTTAAAAAGTTCATAAAATTTTTGCAATTGAATATTTTTAGGGTGCGTTTGTAAATCAAGTGGGAAATGGTAAATTATAAAGTTCACAAAGCATTCGGAACCATTCGGAATAAAACTGGGAGTGTGCCTCGCAAAAAACAGACTTTTTGAAAAATTCACGTTTTTTCTTCCCATCTTTGGAGAGCTGCAGCTTCGTAACCATTGCGAGCACATCACTCGAATCGGTCTCAGATTGTGCATATTTACAAGGGCTTTTACTATATGTATTTGAATTTTAAAATTAAAGTTTGCACCAAAAGCTACAATCAAAAAACCTCGAAAAATTGAAATTTGAAAAAAGTTGGTTTCAAAGATTTAGGTCCATGTAACTTTTTTCTTATTGATGGCACATCCACTGAACCTACACCAAATAATTGCCCAAGTCTACTGATTAAACTATATTAAATTTGGAGCAATAGCTTTAACGCACCCAACAATATGGAACTTTGAACGAAAAATTTCATGAGAGTATCAAGCGATTTTTTTACATTTTTCAAATTTGCACGTTCCTTACCATGAGATAATGAGACTATTTGCGCTGTGCCTTTGCAGAATTACTCATTATGGTTCCCTTAACATATCTACATTCACAGGTACCACCTAGTTTACAAATAAAAATGTTATTGCGAAATTAGTAAAATATCACAAGCGTTAAAAGTTAATGACAAAAGTCCATATATTCATGATCCTCGATTGATTCTAAGTCGATCAAACGATGTCTGTCTGTCCGTCTAACTTTAGAAAGACTACACGGAGGCTCCTGAAGTTTGGCATATATGTTGGGCATTTCCCTTGTCAGGTTGGTATGGTAATCCAGAGAAATCGGTCCAGTGCTTCAAAAGTTATGAGTAAAAGACTGAATGTCGGTAAGTGTTTTTCATGAATTTACGAGATAATAAACACCCTAACTTTTGAAAGGCAATTCTGATGATGCTGAAGCTTGGCATATATATTTATCGATCCCCTGGGCTAGTTCAGTTTGAATTTCAGTCAAATCAGTCCAGTGCACAGTGGTAAATTCCGGCCAAAACCCTATAACTTCTTTAATTTTCTATGTAAACTTATAAAATGTTGTGGGTAGGTTAAGAATATAATAATAAACCAATTTCGGAAAAAAAAAAACAATTCCGCGAAATTTTTTTTTTTGTACGCGAAAAAAAAAATTTTTGAAGGTGTTTTAAGATGTTGTGTCTTAATCGTCAGTATTTCATCCATTTTGATTTTTTATGTGTTTTCCACAGCTCAAAAAGCCCTTTATTTGATATAAATGACCCAACTTTAAAAGGCTCTAACTGAAAGACTTGATTAAACTTGGTACTGATGTTAATTAGTACTTACTTGGGAACCCTTATACTAATTTGTGGTATAGCGACTTAAGAGCAATTTTGAGCAAAAAGTATTTTTTGGGGATTTCCAAAGTTTGTATTTTTTATAATATTTTTTTTTTTTAGATTTATTTTCACCACCACTGTTTAAATTGATCCACGCACTCGAAATTGCCAAAATGCATATGACATGTAAAAATAATGCTAAATTTTCAAAATATATCAATTTCAAGGCATTTTTTTTTTTTTTATAAGTTTACAGCCTACTTTAATTTAAAAGTTGCAAATCACAACTTTTAAATTTAAAATATAATAAATACAAATACTCAACTTTGCTTCGTTTTAAAACCTAAACTAGTCAAGGGATTGGCACAAAATTTTGTAATCGCATGTTTTGAAGTGTTAGCTCTCATTTGGCATCAATTTGGAAAAAAATAAAATTTTTTTTTTTTTTTAGTTTTGGCCGGTTTTTACCTCTGTGCAGTGGTTCAAGTTATTAGCAAAACCGCGAATTTCAAATTAGTTTCACCTTAAATTCACGTGTTGAAAAGCCGTTAAACATGTTTTAAAAATATTGGTAAGTCACAAAAATATTTTACAACGTATTTTTATCATCCAAAAATATTTTTATACTAAAAAAAAATACACTCGAAAAAAATTTTACACTCAAAAAAATTTACTAAATTATTATTTTTTTTTAATTACTAAAAAAGTTATTTTTTACACAAAATAAAATATTTCTATTAAAAAATCTTATTTTTTTCACGTTAAAAAATTTACTATCACTTAAAAGGGCATTGTGGAGGGTATTCATAGATTCGGCCAAGTCGAATTTACCTTTTCTACTTGTTTTTTTTTTTTCAATTTTTCCTTGGGGTGGGGCCCCCCCCCCCCGGGTGGTTTGGAAGAGTTTTCATAATTTATTTCACCTTTTCCACACGCGTTTGAAAAATCTTCAGTGGGTCATAAAAAATGTAAGTACGTTACCAAAACCCTTTGGGTGTTTTAGTCTACAATTTAGTTACTTTAATTTTTTAGTTTTTTTTTTGGTCTCAAACCAAATATATTTTCGTGTTGTACAGTGTAATTTTGGTTTGCATTAACAATACTTAGAAGATAACTAACTACTGTGTAGGTAAATAAAAGACTAATGTTAATTAGCCAGCTCGCACAGAGACATTTATATCTTAATGATGTCTAATAGAATATTTTAGACATGCATGCAGGTAACTTCAAAAGCATTAGTAGTATTTCAAAACATTTTGTATTCTTAATAATAATAATTTTATTGAAATATATTAATCTGCATCCAATTAATATCAGTTGGAATTATAGTGTTTTTTTAAAGAATTTTCAAATACTACTTATCATAAAACTGTATTGTTATGTTAATTTGTTTGACTGCATACAACCAGTAGTTCCACTTTAAAAGTCATCTTCTATACTTTGTATTTAACATTGATTCGTATACGCACAGACACACTGCTGGTGAAGGCATATTCTAATATCCCCTATTACCAATGAACATTTTAATGATAATAAAGTCATTTGAACCTAATGTCAATTGGTTTTAAAGTCTATTTTGTGATTTACATTGATTGGCTTTGGAACTTTAGTTTTATCTAGAACAGCAGCAGCAGCAGCACAAGGTTTTTGTTGTTCCTGTTTGTTGTTGTCATGTTCGAATGAATGTGAGATGTAGAAATTGTATGACCAATTTTATTGGTATTATTCCCTAAGCGAACATTGTTGTTTTCCATAGGCCAACAAAACACATACAGGCAAAAACTTGTTTAAATTAGACACCCGCCTAATGATGCTTAAATATTTGTTTGACATCGTATTGAATGTTGAAGGCGCATCTTTAGTCATATTGATGTGAGTCATTTACATTTACATTTGTATTGTTTTAACTTTAAATTAAGTAGTTTGTTGATAGTAAATGTTATAGTAGTATTTTTTTTCTTCAGGAAATGACTAAGAATTTTTACAAAAAATATTTTGTTATTTATTTCTTATAATCCGAGTGAAAAAATTTATTACAATAAAATATTTTTTGCCCATTTCATTATTTTGAAATTTTTTCGGAGCTTCAAAAACTTTTCAAAATTTGTCCAAAATAAAAAATTTTCTAAAACTGAATTTTAATATTATTTTTTTTTTTAACTCCAAAATGCTAAAAAATGTGTCCGGAACTTAGAAAAATATTTTCAGAGCATTGTAAAACTATAACGGTACTATCATTAGAAAAAGTAATCAAAAATATGTAAACAAACATAAAACCCCTTGACTTCAACAAATCCAAATAATAAAGCAACCCAACAAACAAAGAAATAAGAAGAAGATTTCCAATCGCTTTTCTTGGAGAAAAATGGCTATTGTTGCAAAAACTGTGTTCGTATTGTGAATATTAACCGATTTGTTTAAAACCGTGGTTTAAAGTTTTGTATATGGGCATAAACATAACCACTTTTTGGAATATATTTTCAAATTGTCTGCTGGGATTTCTTGTTTATTTTGTTGTTTATATTTTTTTTTTTTGTTTTGATTTTTTTATTTATTTGAATTTTTATTTTTAAAATTTGAAATTAATAGGTGGACGTTATTGACAACAAATTCTAATAATACTACCTGGTATTATTGTGCCATGTTTTCAGAGTATTTCTTAAAACATTTTTATTGATTTTTTTTTTTACCCCAAAACTCAAAAAATATTTCCAAAAATGTTTGTGTCCGGGAAGTAAAAAAATTCTTCGGAGCTGTTCAAAATTTCTAAAAAAATTTTTTACTAAAACATTTTTTAAGGAAATTCTATACTCTAGTCCAGTTTTCACTAGTCCAGTGGGGCAAGTTTAAATTGGTTTATTTATAAAATCGGAGGTCAATTTTTAGTGGGGGTAGGATAAAAAAAGTTAATAACTAGATAATTATATTTTTTTCATGACCGTAAGTATTTCGTAAAGACATTTTTTTAATATGTTTTAAAAGAAAATTTTTCATTTTCGTATAGATCGAAAAAGTCTCAAATTATAACACGACGTATAAAAAGTCTAAATCTGAAAATTTTTCAATAGAAAAAATTCTTCCTACATAGAAAAAATTGAGACATTTTTTCTGAAGAAAAGATTTTTTACAAAAAATGTCTCAGAATCTGAGACTTTTTCGGATTTTTCAGATTTTAAGAACTTTTTTTCATTAAAAGTCTAAGATTTTGAAACCTTTTACTTACTATAGAAAAAGTCTCATATTTTAAAGCATTTTTAATATATTTTTTTTATAGAAAAGGTCTCAGATTATTAGATTTCTTTCGTACTAAAAAAATATTAGATTCTGAGACCTTTTTCTATAGAAGAAGTTTTTCCCTAAAGAAAAAGTTACAAATTCTTAGACCTTAATTGGGGGGCACATTTCCTCTTGAATATGTGTTTAAAAATTAATTTTTATGCTTTTTTCACTAAAGAAATACAAGATTATCATTATTTTAATAAACAAATTTATTCCACGCCCATAAAAGGGGGCCGGACCAAAAAAATTAAATTTTCTAATTCTCTGGGTCAAATGCAGGTCTTTGAACTTCTTGTAGCATAAAAATGTGGCATTTGTTAAACAAAACCACAAAAAATCGTGTAAAAAAGTGGTGATTTTCAGAGGTTAGTTTAGTTCTTCAAGGGGGAACTTTTTTCCCCCTGGTCCGATTTTACTCATTTACGAACTCAACCGGCATAAAAACACAAGACATATTCATGTCAAATGTCGGGAGCCGAGCTCTTTTATTTTGGAGTGCATCGTGTTAACTACAGACGGACAGACGGACGGACGGACATCGCTATAATGTCTTTGAATCGATCACTGATCAATAATATATATACTTTATGGGGTCCCCGACCGATATTTCGATGCGTTACACACGGAATGACAAAGTGAGTATACCCCCATACTGTTGTTGGAGGGTATAAAAATATATACTATTAAAAGATGCCAAAATTCATAATATGATTGACAGATATTTTTTCACAGAAAATTTTCGGATTTAGTCACATTTTTCCTTAAAAAAATTAAAAATTTTCCCCATGAAAACTTTCAGATTTTTTCTGTGAAAAATTTTCGAATTTCGAGATTTCTTTTGGAAATTTTATTAGAAAATTTTCTTCATCCTTCATTCTTCTTTTTCTTCCTTTTCTTTCTTTTTTTTATTTTTCCTCCTTTTTATACCCTCCAACTACAGTATGGGGGTATACTCACTTTGTCATTCCGTGTGTCGGGGACCCCATAAAGTATATATATTATTGATCAGTGATCGATTCTAAGACATTCTAGCGATGTCCGTCCGTCCGTCTGTCCGTCTGTCCGTCCGTCTGTAGTTAACACGATGCAGTCCAAAATAAAAGAGCTAGGAACCTCAAGTTTGGCACAAATATGTCTTATGTTCCTAGGCAGGTTAAGTTCGGAAATTGGCCAAATCGGACCAGGGGGAAAAAAGTTCCCCCTTGAAGCTAAACCAACCTCTAAAATATACAGGTTTTTACATGGGTTTTTTTTGTATTTTTGTTAAATAAATGAAACATTTGGTATATTTATCGCGATGGGAAGGTGCTCTCAACGTGCCCCACTGACCCTATCAACGCCCCCCCCCCCAAAAAAAAAAAAAAAACGCCTCTGTCAATTTTTTTTTTTTACATTTTGGAGGGTATAAAAGATTCGGCATAGCCGAATTTAACACTCTCACTTGTTTCTTTTTGAAATTAGGTCTGTGAGTGGGGGGGGGGGGGGAATTTTCCACCACCCCTCTCGTACCCGCGCATGGTCAAGACCAACCATATAATACAATACACCAGTGTTTTATTGGATCATTTTCAATGGACATTTTGAAGACTTGAAAAGTCCTGCTATGGGTTAACAATGAGAAAAACACAACTCTGTAAATAGGTGAGATTAATTGAGTTTGTGCCAAATGAGTACACCATGGATAATGGTAAGTTATTAAAGTAATTTATATATCCTATTCAATCAAAAGTTTCTTTAAAATCGCTAATATTAATATGACGTACATTAAGTATGTGGAAATCGAAGGAGTGCTGATGATGTAAAGGCGGCATCTTCCGAAAGCTGTCGACAAATAGAAGGTGCAATTTTCCAAATTTGAAAAAAAAAAAATAGAACAAATTGCGATCACATCTCAAATTATGGCTCAAAAGTTGCGTAATTTAGAGTAGAACTTTTAGATTGTTTTTTTTTTTTTTAAATTAAAGGTTTTGGACTTTTCTAAAAAGTCGAATTTAATTTTTAAACGTAAAAAACAAGTAATAAATACTTCGAATAATTTTTTAATGTTTTTTTTCTAAAACTACATTTAAATACCAACAAATCGCTGTCCAACTTTTTTAAAGATATCTATATTTTTAACTGGTCAAATATAATTGAAAACTTAAATTTTTTAAAGTTTTTGAAAAAATCGCAATTTTGAAATTTGATTACTCAACACTATCTTGGAATAAAAGGCTGACTTAGTGTCCAAGTTGCATTTAGTTAGTACTAAAACATATCCAAAAATAAAATAAATCGAAAGGGGTAGGGTCTAACAGTGAGTGATAAACACAACACGCTATATAATTTTTTCATTATTTAAACTATTTTTATATCCACGACCTAAAAAGGAGTTGGGCCAGAAGAAACTAAATTTTTTAATCCAACGGGTTCTAGTGCAAAACTCTGAACTTCTTCATAAAAATGTTCCATTTGTTTAACAAAAATACAAAAAGAACAAGTAGAAAAATTAAATTCGACTTGGTCGAATCTATGAATACCCTCCACAATGTAATCTGATAGTAATTTTCTAAAAAAATAAAAAAATTGCATTACAATTTTTTTATTAGAAATATATTATTTTTAGTAAAACTTTTTTTTTAATCAATCGAATTTTTTTGACTGTAAAATTTTTTTGACTGTCAACATTTTTTTGATTAAAAAAAAAAAAAATAATGTGTACATTTTTTTTTTTGAGTGTACCCTTTTTTTTGAATGTAATTATTTTTTTTAGTGTACAATTTCTTTGAGTAACAAAATTATTTTGTAAAATATTTTTGTTGTTTTATACCTATATGTAATACAAAAAAAAAACTAATTCACATATTTCCCTCTTTATTTTATTTTACCATCCTCTTTTTTAAAAACCAAAAACAACAACATTCAATCATAAAAATCCCATTTATTTCCAAAAATACTTACTATACACCATTACATACATTTACAAAAGCAATAACAAAACAATTACAAATATTTGCATGTCTAAAAACTAAACTGCACCCCACGGCAGGAAAAGAAACAACAACAAGTTTAAAAAAAAAATTGTATTTCACCATACTTTTAAAACTTGTTTCATCTGAAATTCAGGACTTTGCTTATAACTTTTGAACCACTGACCCGATTTAGCTGAAATTTAAAACAAAACAGACTTGGGGAACGACAAATATATACGCTAAGCTTCAGCACCCTCAGAATTGTCTTTCGAAAGTTAACGTGGTTTTAATCTCGAAAATTCGCAAAATACCCTTGCCGAAATTTACTCTTTTGCTCATAACTTTTGAACCACTGGACCGATTTCGCTGGATTGCAATACCAACCTGACCCGGTAAATGGTCAACATATAAGTCAAATTTCAGGAGCCTCTGTAGAGTCTTTCAAAAGTTAGCGTGTTTTCAACGGACAGACAGACGGACGGACGGACATCGCTAGATCGACATAAAATCGATCAAGGATCATGAATATATATACTTTATTGGGTCCTAGACCAATATTTCGATGTGTTACAAACGGAATGACAAACTTATATATACCCTCTATCACTAGAGTGGAGGGTATAAAAAAACGTAAACAAATTGTGTTTTTCAGATATTGGTTTAATTCTTCAAGGCCAAAATTTTTCCCCCTGGTCTGATTTTGCCCGTTTTTTCGAACTAGCCTACCTGGCACCATAAGACATTTTTATGACAAAAAAATATGAAAAAACAAGTGAGAGTGTTAAATTCGGCTGTGCCGAATCTTTGATACCCTCCAACATGTTAAAATACATAAAAAAAAATTTCAGAGGCGTTTTTGGGGAGAAGGCTTTGTGAGGGTGCTGGGGGATACCTTCCCCAACGCGATAAATGTTTACTAAATTATTTATTATGCTTTTTGAACTTTAGTTATACCATTTTCTCATAATTTTTATGTTTTTTATAATCCACGCCCACAAAAGGGGGCGGGGCAAAAAAAATATATTTTGTAGCCCCCCGGGGTTTTGTAAAAAGGTTTCATTTGTTTAACAAAAATGCAAAAAAAAGCTGAAAAAATGGCGCTTTTATAGATGTTTTTTAAGTTCTTTAAGGGGGAACTTTTTTGCCCCTTATCCGATTTTACCCATTTCCGAACTTAACCGGCCTATGACTATGAGACACATTCGTGTCAATTTTCATGAGTCTAACTCTATTATTTTGGACTGAATCGTGCTTTGTACAGACGGACGGACGGACGGACATTCATAGAATGACTTATAATCGATCATAGATCAATAATATATACTTTATGGGGTCCCCGACCGATATTTCTATGCGTTACAAACGGAATGACAAAGTGAGTATACCCCCATGCTGTGGTTGGAGGGTATAAAAAATTATTGATGAAACAAAAATATTAATGAAAAAAATATTGATGAAAAAAAAAAAATAATATTAATGTGAGAGAGGCAGTTAATAGCAAAAACATTACAGATCGTGGGTGAAATTCTTGGCGGCTTCGATCTGTTAATAATTTTCACATATAGAGTTTAATTGACTATTAACTGACCAAATTTTGACTTTAAAAGTTTTTCTGAAAATTATAATAATTAACTGGATTATATGAAACTAGTAAAGAACAAACCAGTCACGGTGCCCTGGATAGGATTTAAATAAAATGTTGGTGTTACTCCAATTTTTAAGTGGATTATGTTTTTAGAAGATAAAAGAAAGAAAATGAGCCAAAAAAGAAAAAAAAGTACTAGGCGCTTTTTTTTGGCGGGCAAAAAGATGAATTTCAAAAAAACAAAAAAGAATTTATTCTTTCAAATGCATTAAAATTTGTATATGCGGATGTAAATTCATCACATATTTACTTATCAGTTAGATTTAGATATACAGTGGGCGACAATTCATTGGAAACTTTTTTATAGTAGATGAAATTTGTTAAAGACAAAGTTAACAAAACTAAACGTTATAATTATCAAACAAGTATTATAAAAAAAAGTTATGTAGGTAATTTATCAAGCTTTAATTTAAGCTTAATATCGTCCAGATTGAGAAAATAATGAATGTGTTACGAGGGTCGATGTGGAAAATGAAAAAAATTATAGACATTTTTCAGAACATTTTTAAAAAATATTTCCGAGTCGATTTTTTCCAAGTTAAAACAATAGAAATTAAAAAAAGGTCCAATCGTTTTTATTCAGTGATCAAATAATTTTTCCAACAACCCAAAAAAACAGTGGAATTTTAAGTACAGTAGCAAAAATCCACATTTTTTGACCTCCAATTCTTTTGACCACCAATTTTTTGTTAACAAAGAGAAATTAAAATTATCTTAATATACACAGAAAAAAATAAAAATGAATTTCAATTACGAAATTCGTTGATTCAATTAAAAAATTAATTGATTTCGGACGTATCACGAAAATGCGCATATTAATTACACATTTTGTTTGAAAATAGTTTTATAACTTAATTAAATTGTTAATTGAATCAATTAAAGTTTTAATTGAAAATAAAATGGAAAACCAATTAAATAAACTAAAAAAAATTAATATAAAATTGAAAATCAATAATATAGATTTATTGATTCACATAAAATGCTTAATTGAAAAAA
This sequence comes from Pegoplata infirma, assembly GCA_963921195.1. Taxonomy (NCBI): domain Eukaryota; kingdom Metazoa; phylum Arthropoda; class Insecta; order Diptera; family Anthomyiidae; genus Pegoplata; species Pegoplata infirma. The sequence continues at coordinate 89,006,885 of OY992540.1, forward strand.
GACCAAAACTCAATTTAATTTTAAAAGTTAAACTTCAAAAAATGCCCTAAAATAAATAAACATAGAATTTTTTTGTTTTATATTATTAAGAAATTTTTATTCTTTATTAAATATAAACAGTTGGTATAGTTTTGCATAGAAACATTATAGTAGTATTTTAAAATATCAATAACTATTTAAAACTACATTTTTATTTTCAAATCTTGTTATTGCATGCATTTTTGTCGCTTTAGTAAAGTTGAAACAAAAAAAATTGTATTATATTTCAATGTGCAAAACACAAGGCAAATGCCTCATATTATTTTTGTTTGTTTCAACTGTACACATTTCATTAGCAAAACACTTTATCCGCAACGACCACTCGCCTTAAAGAAAACAATGAAACTAAATTTTTTTGTTGCGTTTTATGTATTCATTGACTGCTACCACCAAAATATACAAAACAATAGTTCAAACGTTTTTTTTTTGTTTTTTGCATTTTTATTTTTTTATTTGCTACTAACACTAATGCATACAAAACCGGTTTCAGTTGTTTATTTTATTTTTGTTTTCAGTAAAGTTAAGAATTCAATTAAAACATTAATTGAATCAATTAAAATGTTTAATTGAAGTTAAATTTAATATCAAATCCATTTTTAATTAAAAAAAAAAATTATGATATTATTTTCTGTGTATCCTTAGCATATACTTAAGTGTACTAAAATTAATAAACAATAACATCTTTTCTTTGTTTATAAAAAATTGGTGGTCAAAAGAATTGGAGGTCATAAAATGTGGATTTTTGCTACTGTACTTAAAAAATTCCACGGTTTGTTTGGGTTGTTGGAAAAATTATTTGATCACTGAATAAAAACTACTGGACTTTTTTTCAAATTTCTAATGTTTTAACTTGGAAAAAATCGACTCGCAAATATTTTTTAAAAATGTTCTGAAAAATGTCTATAAATTTTTTCATTTTCCACATCGACCCTCGTAGCACATTCAATATTTTCCCAATCTGGACGCTATTAAGCTTAAATTAAGGCTTGATATATTACCTACATATCGTTTTTTTATAATACTTGTTTGATAATCATAACGTTTAGTATTGTTAACTTTGTCTTTAACAAATTTCATCTACTATAAAAAAGTTTCCAATGTATTGTCGCCCACTGTATATGTAACATATTTTTGCAGATATGAGACTTCAAAGAATAATTTCACTATTAATTGAAACTAAATGAAATATGTCCTTGTAAATTATTTATAAATGTAAGTTCTTAAAAGTTTTCAGTGTACTACTCAGACGGACAGCAGAACACGAAGTTGCCTCAGTTTAGACCTTAGTGAGTCATATAATTTTAAAAGAATTAATACTTTTTTGTTAAAAATGATTTTTCAAAACTAAGAAAAATCAGAAAACGATAGTAAAAATCATTAAAAATGTGTTTGCAATGCCTAAGGAAGAGTAAAATAAAGTAAATAGTTTAAAAAGAGATACAGAAAGTGGTTTGGACTATTTGTTTATTGCGAAACTTATGGATGGACTTAATATCCTTTTTTAATTTTGTTTATTTCGCCAAAGATCCTTTGTAAATTTAGTTTGTATTGTTGGGGTAACTTCCCCCCTTCAAAATCTAGAAACAGGATCAATATTAAATGTGAAATAACTGCTAGAGTTAAAACTTTCATTAAATTAAAGAAGAAATTTTATTTAGTCTCACTAAATAGTGAAATTATTCTTTTAAGTCTCATATCTGAAAAAAATATGTCACATATATATTTAAATCTCACTGACAAGTGAATATGTGATGAATTTACATCTGTATAAAAAAATTTTAATGCATTTGAAAGAATAAATTCTTTTTTGTTTTTTGAAATTCATCTTTTTGCCCGCCAAAAAAAAAGCGCCTAGTACTTTTTTTTCTTTTTTGGCTCATTTTCTTTCTTTTATAGTCCAAAAACATAATCTTCTTAAAAATTGGAGTAACACCAAAATTTAATTTAAATCCTCTCCAGGGCACCGTGCAGTATGTCTTAAATTTTTAGAAAAATACATTTTTCTTTCACACCTTTCTTAATTCAAACCATATATAATATGAAAAAAAAAATATTGATAAAAAATATTGATGATAAAAAAAAAATTAAAATTAAAAAAAATTGATAAAAAAATATTAATAAAAAAAAAATTTGGTTAAAAAAAATTTTTGATGAAAAAAAAAAAAATGGTAAAAAAATATTGATTAAAAAAATATTAATTAAAAAAAAATTTTTGATTAAAAAAATGTTGATGAAAAAAATGAAGAAAATAGATACATATCATTTAAAGAAAATGAAAACAGTAATTCTTTTTTCTTTTTGTTAATCGTTAGCTTATATAGTCAAACTGAGGTGGCGCCCTGGAACTTTTATAAAATTAGACACCAGCCTAAAAACATTATCATGTCAAAAAAAATCCCATACATTTTTGTATGCGGGATTTAGAAAATTATAAAAAAGTTTTCGAAACTTACATTTTTTTTAACAGATTTGTGTTCTAACATGTTTTTTTTTTACTCTGGGTGTGTCTAGGATTTAGAAAATGTTAAACATTTTTTCGGAACTTACAAGGGAAGTATCTCAACCCTTATGAACCGATTTGCCTGAAACTTAAAATATATATAAATGAGACGATTTTAAGGTTGGGGTGTCTCGGCTTTTCGGCCATATCGGGGATTTCATAAGGGTTGAGATCATCGGCGTAAACAGAGGGGGGGGGGGGCCAACAACAACAACAAAAAATATTTTTTTTATATGTATTGGAAAACACAAATCTCACGAAAAAAACAACAAATTTTTTTTTGTTGTTGTTGTTGGGCCCTGAAAAAACAGTCCTGCATACGCCGTTGGTTGAGATACTTCCCTTGTTAGAAAAGTTGTCAATATTTTGTTTTTTCCAAAAAAAAAAAACACATTATTTTTAATGAGTTTTAACTCTAAAGCGTAAAAAATGTCAAACCAATTTTATGTCCGGGACATAAAAAAATTTTCAAACAAATTTTCAGAACTTGAAAATTTTTTAATATCCATTTTAATGAAATTCTCTGCCCCAAAACTCAAAAAAAAAAAAATTTTTGCCAGGGTCTTAGAACATTTTAAAAATTTCTACTTTCTATGCTTTAATTTAATTTTTGTTAAAACTACACTCGGTCACCCCAAATTTGTTAAACAGTGTTTTTAAAACTATACTTTATAATTTATAGTAGTATTTAATTTGTTTTATATAATTGTCACAATTTTCAACAATTGTTAACACAATTTTTATTTCATGTTTACCATTTACAAAATGTCATTTGATATTATTTACACCTCATCATTCAATTTAATAAAACAAAATAATAATTTTTATATACTATTTATAACCCTGCCATATTGCATTTAGCAACATATAATGACAGTAACACAAATATAACCAAACAAAAATAAATGAAAAATCAACAGTTAAATAACAAATATCTGATAATAATGTAAAAGTAAAATATTAGATTAAAATCTTAATTTTACACTCGAGTTAACACGGTAGAATAAATGAAGAAATATATTACAGAATTGTACATTGTTGTCACTCACAATCAGAACTAAGACAGTTGATGGTGACAAGAAAACAATTAAACTATAAAATCAGACCTGGTGAAAAAAAGTTTTTCCTTAAAAAAACCAAATGAGGATCTCAAATACTTGTTGAAAAAAAAATTGTTTGAGAAATTTTTTTTTTTGATGAAAAAAATATTATGTAAAAAAAAATTTATGAAAAAATTTTTTTTTTAATGAAAGAAAAATATTGATGAACAAAAAAATTATGAAAAAAAATAAAAAAATAAAAAAAATTATTAAAAAAAATATTGAAGATAAAAATATTTGATGAAAAATAAATTTAATGAAAAAAAAATTATAAAAAAAAATTTGATAAAAAAAAATTAATGAAAAAAAGTTAATGAAAAAAAAGTTTGAAAAAAAATTGAAAAAAAAAATTTGATGAAAAAAAAATTTGATAAAAAAAATTTATAAAAGAAAATTTTATGAAAAAAAAATTTGATAAAAAAAAAATTGATAAAAAAAAAAATTTGGTGAAAAAAAAAAATTGATGAGAAAAAAAAAAATTGATGAAAAAAATTAAAAAAAAAACTTTGATGAAAAAAAAATTGTTGAAAAAAAAATTTGATAAAAAAATTTGATAAAAAAATTTGATAAAAAAAAAATTTATGAAAAAAATTTGGTGAAAAAAAAATTTTGATGAAAAAAAAATTGATGAAAAAACAGCTTGATGAAAATAATTATGTTACGTTTTATTTACCAACTGGTGAAAAAGTTTTTATTCGCCAGCAGGAGAGTTTTTATTCGAGTTACAAATCAAAGTTACGAACCTTTTTGGTTTTAAGAAAATGAAAACAATAATTCTTATTTTCTTTTTTGTTAGTCGGAAGCTTATATAGTCAAATTGAGGATGCGTCCTGCAACATTTTTAAAATAAGACACCAGCCTAAAAACACCAGAAAAAAAATTGATGAAAAAAATTAAAAAAAAAATTTGATGAAAAAAAAAATTTATAAAAAAAAAAATTTGTGAAAAAAATTTGATGACAAAAAAAACTTGATGAAAAAAAAATTTGATGAAAAAAAAATTGATGAAAATAATTATGTTACGTTTTATTAACCAGCTGGTGAAAAACGTTTTTATTCACCAGCAGGTGAATTTTAATCAAAGTTACAAATCGAAGTTACAAACCTTTTTGGTTTTAAGCAAATGAAAACAATAATTCTTATTTTCTATTTTGTTAGTCGGTAGCTTATATATTCAAACTGAGGTGGCCTCCTGCAACATTTTTAAAATTAAACACCAGCCAAAAAACGTTATCATGTTAAAAATATTTTGTTTAACCACTATTATCTCCGGTCACGAAATAAATAATTTTGAGACGGTTTGGTGATTAATCCAATTTTCACCTGTCATGTGATTACCATTTTAAGACTTTTTTGTAACATGTCCCGTTGTCACAAGTCCCGGGATAGTTGATTTCAGATTAACAGACACCCCTTTATCCTGCCGGGAACACTCTTATTTGTTTATCTACAGTTACGTCCGAATTAATTACAGCTGACGTTATAATTCTAGTTATTATAAAAACTATCGACAACGCATACATATATTATATAAACCACAGAAACAAATTGTAACTTTACCTCATACATTTTGGTACACTTAAAGAAAAGGAGTATATTGAAATTTTCATTTCGCGTGTAACGCAAAATCTGACCGAATCAAAGACGTTCAAGTTTTATTCGTCCGTCCTTCTGTATGTATTTTAAACCAAAAGAGCTAGGTCGTACGAATATATCTAATTGTCGTAGCCACGTTTAGTTTGAAAACCGTCAAAAAGTCCCCCTCGCAAAATTTTATTTTGTACTATTCTTAAACATAACATTTAAACATAATGTGCTCGATTCGGGAGTACTCTTTCACCATTCACCTAATCTTTTAAAAATTGATATTCTTTCGATGTTAAAGATTTTAAAATTTTTTTGTTGGTAAAATTAAATATCTAGATAATATCTTCAATAATTATAAGAGAAAAAAATAAAAATCTTAAAGTTCGAAAGAATATCAAATTTCTAAAAAGTAGGTGAATGGTGAAAGAGTACTCCCGAATCGAGCTCAATATTTGATGACAAAAAATGCACTTTTTTCAAAGGGATTTGGATATGAAATTTTTTTTAGCCGCTTCTTTTTGTGGGCTCAAAATCCTCCAACACGACTTCCTATATTTTTCTCCTCATAATTGGTTTTCCTAATACACAATGTACTGTATTAGTAGGGGCCATCCTCTGGGGGGTCGGAAGTGGTAATTTGGATGGGGTGGGCAAATTTCCTCTCGAATATGTGTTTAAAAATGCATTCTTATGCTTTTTGCACTAAAGAAATACATGTGTATCATTATTTAAACAAAAAATTTATTCCACGCCCATAAAAGGGGGGCGGACAAAAAAAACGACATTTTCTAATTCTCTGGGTCCAAATGCAGGACTTTGAATTTCTTGTAGCATAAAAATGGAGCATTTGTTTAACAAAAACACACAAAATCATGTAAAAATGTGGTATTTTTCAGAGGTTGGTTTAGTTTGCTCATTTACGAACTTAACTTGCCTAGGAACATAAGACAAATACGTGCCAAATGTCGGGAAGGTAGCTCTTTTATTTTGGACTGTATCGTGTTAACTACAGACGGAAAGAAGGACGGACAGACGGAAAGAAGGACGGACAGACGGACGAACAGACGAACGGACAGACATCGCTATAATGTCTTAGAATCGATCACTGATCATAAATATATATACTTTATGGGATCCTAGAGTAATGTTTGTATGCGTTACACACGGAATGACAAAGTGAGTATACCCCAATACTGTAGTTGTTGTACAAAAACACTGTACAACGTTTTCAAACTTTTTCCAAAATTACGGGGTGTCAGCGATTGATTCTGGTATAGAAATCAAAACAAATAAACGTGTGTCGGCGTTTTGAAAGACAACATAAGAATTTTATATTAGAGGCGGTTGAAGTTTCACAGCTTTGGCCTGTTCTTGCAGCGTATCGGTATATAAAACTATGTTTTCTTTACATATAAGGTGTAGGACATGTTTAGCAACTATGTAAATAATATTATGGCAAATATTTTCTACAAAGTTTCTAAATATACCCTACACTTCAGATGTAAAAAACACACCGATATGCTGCATGATTAGGCCAAAGCTGGGAAACTTTAACCGCCACTAAAATAAAATTCCGATGTGATCTTTAAAAACGCTGACATACGTACATATATTTTTTTTTTGGTCTCCTCTACCAGAATCAATCGTGGAACCCGGTAATTTTTTTAAAATTGCACTGTGTAATAATAAAATTTATTAGGTGTAAATGTTATAATAAATGAGTTTGTACATCCAAAAAAATGCTCTCCTCGCGAGAGTGAATTTTTCATTAAAAATATTTCTTTGAGTGTTATATTGCGGTTTTCTCTGGCGGTTTTGCTTGCTATAATATTTAATTTTGTTTGGTTGTCACTCTAATATTTACCACAAACATCAAACATCACCATCAAACTACGAATGCAAACGTAGCCCAAGAACGAAACATTTTCTTTTGAACGTTGAATTTTATTGTAGGAACATTAGGGTGTTTTGAAATATATATTTTAATGCAAAGGTTTTTGAAAACCTGAGTAAAAATGTCTTCGAAGCTTGTGCTCTAGCCCAAACCATTGAATAATGACAAAAAAAATATTGACGAAAAAAAAAGTATTGACGAAAAAAAAAAATATTGATGAAAAAAGTATCGATAAAAAAAAATAATTATGAAAAAAAAAATATTGATAAATAAAAAATATTGATGAACAAAAAAAATATATACATGAAAAAAAAAAAAAAATTAACATAATAATGATGAAAAAAAAAAAAATAAACATGAAAAAAAATATTGATGAAAAAAAAATAATCATGAAAAAAATATTGATGAAAAAAGATTGATCAAAAAAAATATTGATGAAAAAAATATTGATGAAAAAAAATTTTGATGAAAAAAAAAATATTGATTAAAAAAAAATATTCTTAGAAAAAAATTTATGAAAAAAAGAAATTTAAATAATTATGTTACGTTTTATTCAAAAGCTGGTGACTATTTTTTTATTCACCACAAGGTGAACTATTATTCAAGTTACAAAATCAAGTTACTAAAATGTTTGGTTTTAAGAAAATGAAAGCCCCAGTAAAAATAATTTCGTATATAGCCATGTATAAATTTATACAAATATATCTTTTTATACATACTAAGATCTTATTATATTTAATTACATAAAAAAATTAATCAGATGAGACCAAATTTCGTATCAAATTATATAAAATTTGATATAACTTCCTATAAAATTTAATAAAAATTTGATACGAATTTTGGTCTTATCTGAGAAATTTTTTTATATAATTTTATATAATTAGATAATTTTATGTAAAATTAGATATATTTGTATCAATTTATACGTGGATATATACAAAACCATTTTTACTAGGGAACAGTAATTCCTATTTTTTTTTGTCAATCGTTAGGTGGCATAGTGCAACTTTTTTAAAATTAGACACCAGCCTAAAAACAGAATTTCGATATAATTGATATTGAAAAAATATTAGATCTAATAATGTACTATTATATCTAATTAGTTCTATTTTTTTTATAATATCAAATTAGATCATATTTCATTTTTGGGATCTTATTAAAATCAAATCTGATCTAAGAAGATATAATCATATATTTTTGGATCCTCCATTTTTGAGATCAAATGATATATTGCGCCGTATTATTTTTTTTAAATAAAATAAATTGTATACCACATAATAATATCTAAAAAATGGCAAAAATTTTCCGTAACACCCTAATAGTTACACTGCACGTTTTCTCTACTGTCTGTTCTCATATTCTGTTCATATCAGTCTTAACATACAGTGATTGATGACATTTCGAATAAGCGATGATTGATGCATATTTCACACATTTTCGCATCCTTTTAGATTTCCTTTTCTCATAACCACCAAAATACATGGCACTCGTACATTGTACTACATTGCATAAGTAACTGTATCTATCAATGTATACGCAGACATACACTTACAATAAGCAAGTATCATATTGTACATACTCCTTAGTATCCGGTATTGTATAATGTTGTTGCTATTGTTAGTGGTTGTGATTGTATTGTACAGTACATGTGCTGTTCATATACACAGTCGATTATCGTCACGTGAAGTTATTAATACTTTATGGATTTTAAGGATAAAACGTGTGTTTTTCTTGTTATGTTTTACCAATATTAAGTTCAACGCATGTTTCATTCATATGTATCATTATTAGAATGTTATATTCAAATTATGGTGGTATTTGTAAATTTGTCTAGCCATGATAAATTTTAAAGTTTATTAAATAAGAATAGAGTTAAAGTATTTATATTAGTTGGTATGTACTCATTTTCATAGCTATCAAACTCAGAGGGGAAAACATTTATTTGACAATTCGCCTCTTTCTTTGTTTACAAGAAATTGTTGGTCAAAACAATGGCTTTTTTGTGGGCTCGAAAATTGGACAAATATTTTGCATTTCCATACAATATTTCACTAAAACTGTCTCGTACTTTAATTAGAATAATGACTAAATCTAATAAGAATCACTAAAACTGTCACATTTTACAGCTGTTTGGGCATTTTCGGTCCCATTTTTGGTCCGAGATTTGAGTTTTCTCTAAAAATGGATTAAGTCTCTATTGAAATCTCTTTATTAGCTCTTTGGGTCAAAAGTTATATATTAATCTTCATTTTTTTTTAAATCTTTGCATTAATCACACTACTAAATATACTAAATATTTTGAGTAGGTTTATTCTAGCTCGAGGTCATTATTTCATTTACTAATTAAAACTATGATATATTCATAGAAAAATTTTCAAGAACATTTTTTTCTGTTTTAAATTTATTTATGTTGGTCATGTTTTGCAAGACTTAATCGACACATGTTTCGGAATTTTGCAGATCCCATTGTCAAGATTATTTTGCAAAAATAAAAAACCAAGTAGCAAAGGGTTTTTAATAGCAAATCGTTAATGATCAAACTAAAATATTTATACATATTCGACTCTACTCCCATTGGGAATTAGAATACAAAAATTGTGACACTTGTCGATTAAGTCTTGCAAAAACTGACCAACATATTTTAATTTAAAACAGAAAAATAATTTTCTTAAAAATTTTTCTATGAGAATATCATAGTTTGATAATTTTTTTTTGTAAATTTACAAATTTTTTGACGCGATAAAACTTACAAGGAGGTTTCGTGATTTTACTAGATTTTTTGCTACCTCCTATTTTACGAGAATTCCTTGTAAAAATTACGAGGTTTTTCGTAATTTGAGAAGATTGTTACCAATAAAATTGTAAATTTAAAAATTTGTTGGCGAAATAAAACTTACAAGGAAATCTCGTGAATTTACAATTTTTTTTTTTTTGTCAAAAAAACTTGAAAATTTGTAAAATTATAAAAAAATGTAAAATTACAAAACAACATGTATATTTCGATCGAAATTTTTTGTTAAAAAAAGGAAAACTGTCAAAAATTGGAAAAATCGGATTACAAGATTTTTTCTAGTAATTTGACAAGGTTTTTTTTTGAGAAAAAGATGGGTTAGAAGAAGAAAAGGAAAATATGAGATAATTTTTTTTTGGAAAAATTTAAAATTTTTTTTTAATCTAAGAATTTTTGAATCCTTAATTTTTTTGTTTTTTTAGAAAAATGTCACGGAATCTTAAATATATGGTTTGAATTGAGAAGGGTGTGAAAGAAAAATTAATTTTTCTAAAAATTTAAGACATCCTGGTTGGTTTTTTACTTGTTTCATATAATCCAGTTATTATAATCTTAAGAAAAACTTTTAATGTCAAATTTATTCAGTTAATAGTCAATTATGAAAATTATTAACAGATCGCAGCCGCCAAGGATTATACCCATGATCTGTAATGTTTTTATAGCCTCCAACTACAGTATGGGGGTATACTCACTTTGTCATTCCGTGTGTAACGCATCGAAATATCGGTCGGGGACCCCATAAAGTATATATATTATTGATCAGTGATCGATTCTAAGACATTCTAGCGATGTCCGTCCGTCCGTCTGTAGTTAACACGATGCAGTCCAAAAAAAAAAAAAGAGATAGACCCCTCAAGTTTGGCACAAATATGTCTTATGTTCTTAAGCAGGTTAAGTTCGGAAAGTGGCCATATCGGAGCAGGGGGGAAAAGTTCCCCCTTGAAGAACTAAACCAACCTCTAAAAAAATACACTTTTTATACCCTCCAACCACAGTATGGGGGTATACTCCCTTTGTCATTCCGTTTGTAACGCATAAAAATATCGGTCGGGGACCCCATAAAGTATATATATTATTGATCTATGATCGATTCTAAGTCGTTCTATGAATGTCCGTCCGTCCTAATATAAAACACGATTCAGTCGAAAATAAAAGAGCTAGACGCCTGAAAATTGGTCAAAATATGTATAATGTTCATAGGCCAGTGAAGTTCGGAAATGGGCAAAATCGGGCCAGGGGGGAAAAAAATTCCCCCTTAACAAACTAAAAAAACCTTTTAAAAAACGCCATTTTTACATATTTTTTGCCATTATTGTTAAACAAATGAAATATTTTTATGTCAGAAGGGGTTTAAACTCCTGAACTTAGACCCAGGGGGCTGGAAAATTTAGTTTTTTTCTACCCGCCCCCTTTTGTGGGCGTGAATTAAAAAAAAACCATTAAAATAATGAGAAATTGGTATTACTAAATTGCAAAAAGCATAATAAATAAATTAGTTAACATTAATCGCGATGGGGAAAGTATCCCTCTCCAGCCCCACCGAGCCCCCCCCAAAAAAAACGAGCCTGGATTTTTTATATGTTTTAACATGTTGGAGGGTATCATAGATTCGGCATAGCCAAATTTAACACTCTCACTTGTTTACATGTTTATTTGTATATTTGTTAGATAAATGAAACTAGTGTTTATAAACCGGTTAACCGGTTAACCGAAAAACCGGTTTTTTCCCAAAATGTCGGTTTTTTTGCAGACCGGTTAACCGAAATTGAAAAATTTCGGTGCACCGAAAACCGTTTTTTTTCTGTCGGTTAACCGGTTTTTTTAAATACATTCAAACGGATTATTTTGCACTTTTTTTATGATATTTTCCAAATTTCATTAAAAATACCTTGAAAATCCGTGAGAAAGGAAGTATAAAATACTTTTTGTCTTCAAGAAACAATTTTCGAAATAGGAATTAATATAAAATACGGACTACAATTTATAACGAATTGATGAATTGATGTATTTGTTTTTGAAATAAAACCAATAAAAATTAAAATAAAGCTCGGGTGAATATAGGAAAATAAAGCACCGTATTTAAATACCGCTATTTTCAAAGGATAACAGTTGCTAACTTTGCTTAGTTACATTCGATTTAAATAAAAATTAGCAATTTTAAAGTATTTTTTGGGTTTGTCAGTTAAAGAAGAAAAAACCGATTAACCGGTTTTTTTATTCCGGTTAACCGAAAAAGCTGAATTTCGGTTAACCGAGAAACCGGTTTTCCAAAATGTCGGTTTTTTATAAACACTAAATGAAACACTTGGTATATTAATCGCGATGGGAAAGTGCACGTCCCCCACTGACCCCATCAACGCCCCTCCCCCATAAAAAAAGAAACGCCCCTGACAAATTTTTGTTTTTAATTCTTTTTTACATTTTGGAGGGTATAAAAGATTCGGAATTTAACACTCTCACTTGTTGCTCTTAACTGCTTCTTAGATACGATCACTCTAGACCGATACGCTAAGTTGGCTGTTAAGCAAATATCAACTAAATCATGGTTTTTCAATTCTTGTTTGGTTGTTGCTGTTGTTTTTCGTACAGAAGAAGGTGTAATTGCAATATGGTGAATAAATTCAATATTTTAGTAATCATCATTCTTCTTAAAATTTTTATATTGGAAAATTAGAAAATTTTCTTCATGAAGAAATTTAAAAATTTTTCTATAAAAAATGGAATAATTTGCGAATTTTTCTAAGAATTTTTCTATTGGAAAAATCTGTCAATTATTTTATAGGAAAAATCAAACAATTTTTCTATAGGAAAAATCAGATACTTTTTTATAGGAAAAATCATATATTTTTTATAGGAAAAATCATATATTTTTTTATAGGAAAAACCAGAGGCATTTCTATAAGGAAAATCTGATAATTTTTGTGTTGAAAAAATCTGACAAGAAGATGGATAAATAGAAGGAAAGAAGTAAAAGGAAATTATGGAAGAATTTTTTTCTAGAAAAATTTCCAAGTTTTTTTTAATCTTAGAATTTTTAAAGCATACAATGTTTTAATAAAAAAAATACTTAATTTTTCTATAGGAAAATCATAAGATTTTCTCCAGTAAAAATTTGAATCTGAATCTTGGACATTTTCTATAGGAAAAATTACACAGAATCTGTGAATTTTTTTCCATAGACAAATATTTTCTATTTAAAAAAATCTCAGAATATAAGCCGTTTTTCTTAGGAAGAATGTCTTAAACTCTTAGATAATGTTTCAGAATCTGGGATTTTTTATTTGAAATATGTCTCAAATTTAAGAATTATAATGGGAAAAGCTATAGGAAAAAAATCTTAGAATCTTACAAAAAAAAAATATCAGACCGTTTCGATTTTAAAAATGTCTCAGAATTTGTGAGTTTTTATGTAGAATCTAAGACCTTTTCTGTAGAACAAATTACTCAGAACCTAAGACTTTTTCTGTAGAAAAAGTGTCACAGAATCTGAGACTTTTAGAGAAAACGTACCAGAATCTGTAAAACTGTCTTAGATTTTCTATTTGAATAATGTTTTTGTAGAACATTTTATTCCCACCCTCCCCCGTTTTCAGAGACCCAAAAAAAAAAATACCGTTGAGAGTGAGTTATAGGGTTAAAATGTTTCATAAAAATATTTGCCCTAAGTTGCTGAACATACCATACAGCTCAGATGTAAAGAAACATAGTTTTATATACCGAAATGATGCAAGAACAAACCAAAGCTGGGAAACTTTAACCGTCTCTTAAATAAAATTTCGATGTGACCTTGCAAAATGCCGACACACATGTATCTTTTATTGTCTCCTCTACCAAAATCAATCGTCGGAACCCCGTAATTTTGGAAAATGTTTGAAATTGTTGTACAGTGTTATTATAGACTTAAACCGAAAAACATAAAAATATTCATAATTTTAGAATATGAAGTCCAACAATATAAAAAACAATAAAAATCTTTAAAAAAAAAAAATAATCGACGTAATCCAATTAGTAAAAATGTTAATAGAAATCGATTTCAGTGTTAAAATAAAAACTTTTAATTTTCTTCAACACATGTGATTGAAATCATTTATTTTAAAGTCACACTTAAGCGGTTTAACTTATTTCCGCATAGCGCGTGTGTAATTTTCTTTTACAAAAAAAGTGGAAAAATAAACAATTTATAAAAGATCAATCATATGATTTTTAACCCTTATACGAAGGAATAACACACTTCTTGTCAATATGTGTGGATGGTTATAAATTTTTGATAGTTGAAAAAATAAACACATTTTCCACAAACAACCCCTTCCTTTCCACTAAAAAGCATAACAAATCCAGTAATTTTTTCCAATTCTCCATGTAATAATATACAGAATATATTTTACAAAAATGATTAAAATTATCATTAAATTAACTCGAGCGTTATCAGGGGTGTGATTTTTTGCAACCAAAAAAAAAAAAGTTTCAAACACACGCTCATGAAGTATAAAGGGATGAATGGATGGTTATATGGTTGGTTTGTTCCCTGCCTGGCTGCCTGCCTACTTGCCTGTTTGACCATTGAGGCATTAAATATCTTGAGTGTCAATTCGCGTTTAACTATTAGGTAAATATAAAAAAATTTTAAAATTGTTTTTCTTGTTTTGACCAGCTTATGAAGCGGCAATTCATCCATTTTGTGAACCCTTTTTTGTATGGATGTTGTTCCTTCTGCATCAAATGTTATTTTATTGTTTTTCTTCTGTTATTTTTATTTTTTTTGTGTGTAAACTTTGTCTTGCCCATTGACTGACCTTTTCATTGATGGTGTCGATTGTGTTTTTATTATTGTTATTTCTATACATGCCAATATTTAAACGAGAGTACGAGTTGGCATTAATCCGAAAGCCGCAGACGTAAAAGTTTTGTGTAATTGATCCAGCCAACCAAAAAAAACAATTGCCCTTTTGCCAGTTTTTTTTTAATACATTGCCAGTCGAATGGCACATTTATATTCGTTTTTCCACAAAGTGAACGGAACAGGTGTAAAATTGTTATAAAAATTCACACGCGTATTAAATCTGCTTGACAAGTGATTTCTTATCAGTTTACTGTTTTTTATAACCTATACAAACAAGCCTTTTAGTGTTACATGACGGCAGAAAATTCATATTTTGATAAATTTTTGTTGGAAGGTTGTAATTGGGGTGTTTCAAAAAA
Organism: Pegoplata infirma; assembly: GCA_963921195.1. NCBI lineage: Eukaryota > Metazoa > Arthropoda > Insecta > Diptera > Anthomyiidae > Pegoplata > Pegoplata infirma. The sequence goes on from OY992540.1 coordinate 89,021,994, forward strand.
TTTTTTTTTTTTTTTTTATATTTGTGCAACTCTTGAAGCGGAATATGAATTCTTATGTCTTAAAACATTTTTGAGATTTTTTTCAGATTTTTGAAAGGTCGGGATGAACTCGCTCAAATCGATTTTTTCCAAAAAAAGAGGTTGTCAAGCAAACATTTTTTTTTTTGTTTTTTTTTGTAAGTATAGATCGAGCTCGGGCTCTAATTATATTTGTTATAAGGGTTCAAGTTGAAAAAATGCAAAAGAAAAGTTGAATTTCTAAAAATTATACACATTTCTGGTATTCCCATACCGGTTAGTGTTATAATCAGTACACTCATAATAATAACTCTGTAAAAAACTCTGTAAAATGACTGTAATCTAAATTCAACAGATATTTGGCAGAGTTTTCTGTCAAAATACAGATTTAAAGAAAATACTTTGTATTTTGTTGTGACAAAAAAAACAAAGTTTCATCTGTTGTATTACTTTTAACTTTGTAATCTTAATTTTACAGATAATTACAGAGGTTTCTGCTTAAATACAGATCTAAGCGAAATACTTTGTATTTTTTATAACCAAAAAACTAAGTTTTATCTCAATTTTTACTTATTTCTTTGTAATCTTAATTTCATATTTAAAAACAGAATTTCTTTAAAAACACTAAATTTTATCTGTATTTTTTTTTTTTTTTTTTGAGAAAATGTTAAAAAAGTACCAAAAAGAACCTTTTCAAAAATCTTATGAAAATTTTACAAAATAACATGTATTTTACTAAACTTTGTAAATTTACAGAGTTTTTTCCATGGTTGGTTACCGTTACCCTTATTATACCGTTACCGATTCAAAACCCTTTCAAATCGAATACCGTTACCGTTACCGATACCGCTAAAAATATTTTTAAAATACCGTTACCCTTACCGTTACCGTTATAATTATTAGAAGTTACCGGTATTGTACCGGTATTCAAAATTTTACCTGTTTTAAGGGATTTTAACGAACAAAAAAATAAAATCAAAATTGCTAACATAATTTTAAATTTATAATTTGCAAATTATCATAAAATAAATGACAAAAATAATAATCATATCAAATCTATACTGGTTTTTGGGTCTATAAAATATTTTTAGCTTTCAGTTCTATCTTTTTTCAAATTTTTAACTAAATTAATAATACCGGTACGTACCGGTTTGGTTGGTTCGGTACCGGTACATACCGTTACCGAAACGATTTGAAAACACTTACCGTTACCTTTACCGAAATAAATAAAAATTAGATACCGTTACCGTTACCCTTACCGTTATTCGTTTCGGTAACCAACCTTGGTTTTTTCTGTAAAATTTTGGTTGCATCAAATTTTACAAATATATGCAAATTTACAGAGTTTTTCTTTGCTAAATGGTGCTTTGTTTTATTAGAAACTCTGTAAATTAACAGTTTTTTTTTGTCAAAATCATTTTACAGAGTTTTATAGTAAAATTACCAAGAAATGTTGCTAGCTGCAAAAGTAGGGTGTACTCTGTTAAATTAGAGAGTTTTTCAGTAATTTAACATAGTTATTAATTTGAGTGTAGGATTTTAATTGTCGGTTTGTCTTGTTAATAGAAATTGTTTTTTACATATGGCGCATTCCATGTCAAATCGGACACTTTGAATTTTTTTTTTTTTTTTGATTTTCCCAATTTGCTTACAGTTTTTAGTACCCTTAGAAAACTGCTTCGTGGTAAATTTTCAGATTTTTTTGATGACCCGTTCAAAAGATATTGAATTTTTAAAAATTGGTAGTTTGTTCCTTTACTCAAATTTCTTTTACTCATAACTTCTTTAATAATGGTCCAAATTTCAAATTTTTTTTTATTAAAATTTTTGTTTTTTATGTACTTAAAAAAAATCCCAAAATATTCTTAAAAGCGCTCTAGTATGCGATTTTTAAGTTTTAAAATTTAAATCTCATTTTCGAAAATGTTTGTACTCTTCGATTTTTTTGAAATTGTTTTGTGTAAAACTTCTATCAATTCTACAAATTTTTTGCCCAGGAGGACCATTAGATAACTATATTTTTAAAATTTTTTGAAAAAATTTTATTGTAATATTCCAATCTTAAAATCATTTCTACTGCCCCAATGGTGCGTCATAGTGGGGTCATTTATAAGACCGACCCCCATTAATTTTTACGTCTTATCATTTCTTTGAAACCAACTAATACCCTATCTGCAATTTCTAAGGGGGCTCCCACGCAATACATTTTTTAAATTTGCTCCAACCGCTCTAACTACCCTAATAATGCCCTTAGAGCAATAACATGTATGACCGACCCACAATATTTTTTTAGTCCAAACATTTTCTCTGAACACACCTACCCTCTATCTCTAATTGTTATGGCGGTCCCCATATAATTTTTTTTATTTTTTGTAAATTTGTTTTATTTAATCAGCTTCTACTGGTCCAATGGTGCGTTCGAAAGGGGTCATTACTGAGACAGACCCTCATTTATTTTTACCCTCCAACATTTTTGTAAAACATACGACAGCCCTATCTCCATTCGCTAAGTAGTCTTCCATTCAAAATTACATTTTTATAAAATTTGCTCCAACTGTTATTTGTATTGGAGCCTACTTAGGAAGTGGAGATAGGGCGTAGGTATGTTTTACAAAAATGTTGGAGGGTTAAAATAAATGGTTGTCGGTCTCACTAATGACCCCTCTCGGACGCACCATTGGACCGGTAGAAGCTGATTAAATAAAACAAATTTACAAAAAATAAAAAAAATTGTATGGGAACCGCCTTAACAATTAGAGATAGAGGGTAGGTGTGTTCAGAGAAAATGTTTGGAATTAAAAAAATATTGTGGGTCGGTCATATATTTTGTTGCTCTAAGAGCACTATTAGGGTAGTAAGAGCGGTTAGAGCAAATTTTAAAAACTGTCGTTTTGTGTGGGAGCCCCCTTAGAAATTGGAGATAGGGTATTAGTTTGTTCCAAAGAAATGTTAAGACGTAAAAATTAATGGGGTTCGGTCTTATAAAGGACCCCTCTATGACGCACCATTTGAGCAGTAGAAATGATTTTACGATTGAAAAAATACAATAAAATTTTTTCAAAAAATTTTAAAAAATAGTAATAATCGTTATCCCACAATCTTCCTGGGCAAAAAATTTGTAGAATTGATAGAAGTTTTACACAAAAAAATTTCAAAAAAATCAAAGAGTACAAACATTTTCAAAAATGAGATTTAAATCTTAAAACTTAAAAAGCGCATACTAGAGCGCTTTTAAGAATTTTTTGGGATTTTTTTTAGAAAGTACGTAAAAAAACAAAAATTTTGAAAAAAAATTTTAAATTCGGACCATTATTGAAGAAGTTATGATTAAAAGAAGTTTGAGTAAAGGAACAAACTACCAATTTTTAAAATTCGATATCTTTTGAACGGGTCATCAAAAAAATCTGAAAATTTACCACGAAGGAGTTTTCGAAGGGTACTAAAAACTGTAAGCAAATAGAAAAAATCTAAAAAAAAAAGATTTTCAGAGTGTCCGATTTCACATGGAATGCCCCATATATTATTGATCAGTGTTTGATTCTAAGACATTATAGCGATGTCCGCTATTTTTGTACTTTTGTTAAGTAAACGATACATTTTTATGTTAGAAGAAGTTCAAAGTACTGCCGTTAGATCCAGGAAGGTTGTCTCCTACCGCCGAAACCTCCCCCAAAAAAAATGAAGCCCCTTTTTTCACGTGTTGGGGGGTAAACAAGATTTGACACAGCCGAATATAACACTCTTACTTGTTTTTTTAAATCTAACACAAAACAAATTCTATGTTAATTTAAATCCTTCTTCAGTGATTTTCATCGATTCCCTTAGTTCTTCAAAGTATTTATAATTTTAGAACTTTTTAGTTGAATCTTTCTACAAAATTTCCAGCAGGTTGCGCTACTGTCAAATTTTGAGGACGCCAAACTTATTTTTTTAAAGCTATTTCTTTGGAGCTTAAAAGCTTTATAGCTTTTAAAAAAGTTTACCTAATAAATGAACCCTTAAACTGTAATAAAGTTTTTTTTTTTTATTTACAAGTATAATAACATGTTTGAAATGGCTGCTAAAATAACCCATTTTAAGGGATGCAGCTGTAAACAGAACATAACTTGTTAATGTAATACATATAATATACGATATTAAAAATACGTTTAGCATTAATCATAGAAAATACTTTTTAAAATTATTTACAAGAGGTGCTACAACGAAAATAGATTTAATTGGGAATCATATAAAAATGATCGAATATCCATTTTTATAGAAATTTTTGCTAATATATATGAATTTTTGCAGGAGCAAAAATAGAAACAATATGGGATTTATCGCTTTAAATTTCAAAAAAAAAAATTCTGCAAAAATTTCAAAAATATAGAGCGAAAAAATAAAACTTAGGAATCATTGCTATAATATCCGGGGGCCCCTGTAGGCTAGTTGGTAGCGTGCTAGCCTATGAAACAGGGGGTCGTGGGTTCGATTCCCACCAAAACCCTTGGTCGATTTCGCTACAACGAGACGACGGTCATTGTTACCAGTTCTCGGTTAGGTTAAAATTATTTAAAATGAGTTGTAAATAAAAAAAATTGGAAGAATAAATAAAAACTGATCATTGGATCAAATTATTATTTATATCCGAAATTTCATTTATGAATTGTTATTTGATTACAGATGTACATATTTTGCTAAAAAAAAAAAAAAATAATTCCAATTTATTGCTAAACTTTATGTGGCAGAGCGAAAATAGCAACAATTAAAAACAATTAAAATTCATTGCAATAAATTTCCATAAATTAATTTTTATATAATTTTTTTTTGGCTCTATGAAATAAGGCCCCAATGAAATAAGACCCCAAACCAAAAATGAAATAACGCGCCATTTTTTGGGGCTTTATTTCATTATGAAACAACACCCCAAAAAATAAATGAAATAAGCCCCCAATGAAATGAAACAAAACCCCAAAGATAAAATGAAATAACGCCCCATTTTTGGAGCCGTATTTCATAATGAAATTAAGCCCCATTTTAAAAATGAAATAAGACCCCAATTTAAAAACAAAAATAAATATTAAGTCCGTTCGATAAGCTTATCTACTATTTCATTATAAAATTACTCCACAATTTTTGGTAAATTAAAAATTTTATACATACATACAAAGGACCCAATTTAAATCCAAAATATATTAAATCTACTACAAGCCGAAATGCACGCCGCGAGTGAACGAAAAATTCCGGATACGCCTAAATAACTGATTTTATTGACCAGTGCGTGGCACATTGGATTGTTTAAGGTGTTAGCACAATGGGCGAAATTTTCTTCGATTTTGTACAACCTACCGTCATCGTATAGAATCCTAGATATGCCCAAGGATATAACCAGTTTTAATTCCTTTTCGAGGTTTGTAAATATATTAAAGACAAAATTTATTATTGATTAAGTTCTGAGAGAAAAATTTTAAATTAATATGGAGATTTAAATTCATATTCGTAAGATATTTCTCTTCCGATCTTACAGCGAAATTTATAAAATACTTATCGCAGATTCAGTAGGCGCGTTAGCAATTGCACTAATCTTTTTAAGTTCATTTTTTTTTAGCTTCTGTAGTAATTTCATTTTATTTTGGACTTATTTCTGTGAAAATTATTTCATTAGCAGTCTTTTTCATTGCGTCGTTGGCTTCCGTAGATTTCAGAGAAAATGAAATAACACCCCAAAATATTACACTGTGCAACAAGAAAAATGAGCCTCAATGGCTTCAACGCCACATGAAAGTAGACCATCAAGTCAACAAAATCACCAAAGGGTTTTGCAAAGTCAGTTCGGATTTCTTTTTTATAGCCCACTGAAGTTTTTATATTTTTATCAAGGGCGTTTGGAAAACGTCAAAAATACTATAATAAGAACACATCTGAGCTTCAAAATATGTTTTGATGTCTGCAGTGAAATTTTATGGCGGTTCTTTTCTTAGAACATTTTAACCCTCAAACTGCCATTTTAAGGGGTCATTTTAGTCCTTTTTCAAAAACTAAACACAGAAGTCTAATAAAACGTCCATTTAGAGGGTTAAAATGTTCTACAAATATTTTCCTCATAAAATTTCACTAGGGGTTTTCAAATGGTAAAAGTTTGTGCGACATTCGCAAAGTGCTTAAAAAGGGTCAAGTATAAATAATCAATGTTTGTTATTTTTTTTTACCAAAGCAGTGTTAAAAAATATCGACAAAAATCAGTGCAAATATACTTTTGAGCTACAAATGATGTTCTGATGTGCTTTAAAAAATTTTATGATGATTCTTTTCTTTGACCAAATTAACCCTCTAGCTCCCTCTTTAAAGGGTAATTTTTGTCCTTTTTTAAAAGAAATACAAAAAATTCTATAAAAAAAAGGCAGTTAGAGGGTTAAAATGTTTTACAAATATTTTCTGCATCAAATTTTACTAGGGCACGTCTAAGACAGAAAGTCCGTCCAGCATATACAAAATGCTTAAAAATTTTAAAGTATTCAAATTTTTTTTTATATTTTTTTTGGGCCGAAATATAAAAAAAAAACAAGTAACAAAGTTAAATTCGACTTTGTCGAATGGATTAATACCCTCCACGATGTAAAAAGTTTATTTGCAAAAAAAACAAAAAAAAAATAAAAAAAAAAAAGTACTTGTACTTGTTTAAATACCATTCGGTGATCAATTCTGTTCACATGTGTCAACCAGCAGCCGAATTAAAGCATTTTGTGTTTTTAGGTTATGTTGAATGTACCACAATCTTCGAGGTATTTTTATATTTTCGTTCATAACTTTTGAACCGCTGAACCGATTTCGCTCAAATGCAATACCAAACTACTTTTTTTTTATTTCGGCCCAAAAAAATAAAAAATTTGAATACTTTAAAATTTTTAAGCATTTTCTATATGCTGGACGGACTTTCTGTCTTAGACGTGCCCTAGTAAAATTTGATGCAGAAAATATTTGTAAAACATTTTAACCCTCCAACTGCCTTTTTTTATAGACTTTTTTGTATTTCTTTTAAAAAAGGACAAAAATGACCCTTTAAAACGGGAGCTAGAGGGTTAATTTGATCAAAGAAAAGAATCATCATAAAATTTTTTAAAACACATCAGAATATAATTTTTAGCTCAAAAGTATATTTGCACTGTTTTTTGTCGATATTTTTTAACACTGCTTTGGTAAAAAAAAAAAATAACAAACATTGATTACACCGTACAACACTACTTTTAACACCAGAACGAGACCATATACACTTGAAAGTAGAGCCCCTCTGGAGTAAAACTGCATTTACAGTTTTTCATTCGGTGATCATTTGTCCTTTTTAGAGGACTTTAAAGTTTTCAAGGACATTTAAAGTAAAAAAAAAAATAAAAATATTTCTACTTATCCTACGATGCTGTGATAAAAAGCAAATGAAAGAAGAAAGTCTTCTCAAATTTTTAAACATGTCCGTTTTGTCATATCAGGTTAAAAGGATGTCAATAAGGTCCTTTCAAAATTTTGTCCTTTAATATCCTTTAGAATTTCCAGCCATTTCTTCCGGAAAAAATGTATGTTAAGGACATTGAGATGCACTAACTTATTGTTAAATTTCATCCTTCTCACTTTGGTAGTTTAGTGTAAAAAAAAAAAAATAAGTTTTTATATATAACTGAAAATATATTTTTTATTTACACATAGCCTCCCAAATATTAACCGATTTTCTTGGAAAAAAAAATGTAACACATGAATAAATGGATAAACATGTGAAACTGGACCCTCCATGGATTAAAAGTAAGTTCACAGTTTTTTATTCGGTGATCCGGTCTCCTTTTAAATAAATTTTTAAGTTACAAATGACATATAAAATTCAAAAACTTTTTAAAATTACTTTTAGTTTTTTGCGGAAATGGTGATATACAGTCAAACTCAAGAATTTCAGAGGAAGTTTTTCGGCTCTGCCTTAATTTTAGGTTGTTGTTTAAAGCAAGAGTTAAAAAAATACATTTGCTGTGTTTTTCAAAAAGTGGATTTATTTTCTGATTAATCTTGTTTTGCTTAAAAAAAATATTTTAACATACTAAAACAAATTTGGAATATTTTTTTCCGTAACCTACAATAAATTTGCAATTATAATCCGAAAAAAATAATGAACAAATTTTAAAAATGAAAAAAAGTTATATATAAAACAAAGTTAATCCAAAACGGATTTATTAAATCCTAAAATTTATTTTGATTATTTATAACTTTTTTAAGTTTCCAGATTTTTTTTATTATTTTTTAGGATAATAATTGCTTATTTATCGTAGAATATGGAAAAAAATATTCCAAATTTGTTTTGGCATTTTAATTTATTTATTTTAAACTAAATAAGATTAATCCGAAAACAAATCCACTTATTGAAAAACACAGCAATTGTCATACATATAGCATATACTTGCATAAGTAAAAGTACAAATAAGTAAACACGTGTTTTTTATACGATTTATTTACATATAGACATCAAATGATGCATTTTAATATTAGTTAACAAAATTATAAAGACAATCCATTAGATTGTTAATAAAACTATTAAAAAAAAATTTAAATCTAAAAACTAAACCAAACAAAAAAAAAAACATAAATTATTAACCTAAAGAAACAAATTCATTTGTTTTTTTAAATCTCTCACTTTGGTTAACATTGTACATTATGGGTATAACCAAAATAAGAACCTATCATACAGGTATAGGCAATGTTATACTGACAACAAAAAACGTTATCCGGGGTAATTTTGGTCAAAAAACCTTCGGCACCGATTGCATTTTCTAAAACACCACAAATTTATTTTTTTTTATATTTTGTGGTAAGAATCCTTCCCTTCAACGGTTTTTTGGGTTTTTGTCGTTTAACAACATAAATGAAACAAAAATAAAATAATAGTATGTTTTTCAACATTAGAAATATGGGTTGCCTGAATAATTGCAAAAAATATTAACGAAAACTTCATCGCAATCGGTGCCGAACCTTTTATAACATTCGCGGAAAAAAGAGCACACATTTCTCATTGATTTTTCATCTACTTTCCCACTATGATAGGTCCTTTTTGATATTTGCAAAAAAATGCAAATGGTTATAACCCTATTGTACATGGTATTTAAAGGAGACCGGATCACCGAAAAAAAAACTATGAACGTACTTTTACTCCATGGAGGGTCCAGTTTCACATGTATATCCATTTATTCATGTGTTAGTTTTTTTTTTCCAAGAAAATTGGTTAATATTTGGGAGGCTATGTGTAAATAAAAAATATACTTTCAGTTATATATAAAAACTTTTTTTTTTTTACACTAAACTAACAAAGTGAGAAGGATGAAATTTAACAACAAGTTAGTGCATATCAATGTCTTTAACATACATTTTTCCGGAAGAAATGGCTGGAAATTCTAAAGGATATTAAAGGACAAAATTTTGAAAGGACCTTATTGACATCCTTTTAACCTGATATTACAAAACGGACATGTTTAAAAATTTGAGAAGACTTTCTTCTTTCATTTGCTTTTTATCAGAGCATCGTAGGATAAGTAGAAATATTTTTATTTTTTTTTTTTACTTTAAATGTCCTTGAAAACTTTAAAGTCCTCCAAAAAGGACAAATGATCACCGAATGAAAAACTGTAAATGCAGTTTTACTCCAGAGGAGCTCTACTTTCAAGTGTATATGGTCTCGTTCTGGTGTTAAAAAAAAAGTTGAAATTTGTCTTACAGTGTTATTTATACTTGACCCTTTTTAAGCACTTTGCGCATGTCGCACAAACTTTTACCATTTGACAACCCCTAGTGAAAAAAATGTTCTAAGAAAAGAACCGCCATAAAATTTCACTGCAGACATCAAATCATATTTTGAAGCTCAGATGTGTTCTTATTATAGTATTTTTGACGTTTTCCAAACGCCTTTGATAAAAAAAAATGAAAACTTCAGTGGGCTATAAAAAAGAAATCCGAACTGACTTTGCAAAACCCTTTGGTGATTTTGTCCACTTGATGGTCTACTTTTATATGGCGTTGAAGGCGTTGAGGCTCAATGCGATGACCTAAAATTTGTTGCACAGTGTTATTTGGGGCCTTATTTCATTCCTAAAATTTGGGGACTTATTTCATAATGAAATAAAGCCACAAAGCAAAAAATGAAATTAAGCCCCAAATAATGAAATAACACCCCAATTTTTTTAGTAAAAATTTGTGGGGCCTTATTTCATTTTTGATTTGGGGCCTTATTTCATAGAGCCTTTTTTTTATTATTTATTGCTTAATTAGAGGTGATATAGCGAAAATATAAAAAATTGGGGATCATCCGTATAAAATTAGAAAAAATTCCATTTCAATATGATTTTTTCTAAAAAAATTTGGATTGCAATTTATTGCTTGACTATTCCGATAAATTTCTAAAAAAAAAAAATTATACGAATTTACGGCTGGTCTAAACCAGATGTAATCTAAAAGTCCGACTACCATAAGTTTTTTTTTGAATATGTTTTCGGATGTCGTAGAAAAATTTTGCAACATAAATCGAAATCTTCGATGAAGCAGTTTTTCCAAAAATCTCGCTTGAATTGCCAAAAAAAAGTAACTTTTTAAAATTCAGTTGTATAGAATAATCAGGCGAGGATCCAGCTTTTGGGTTTGGGGTGAGGGGGTGATTTTTAGATTCTGAGACATTTTCCTACTGAAAAAGTATTAGATACAAAGTAATTTTTTAAATAGAAAAATTCTTAGAATCTGAGATTTTTTTCTAGAACACTAAGATTTTTTGCTAGCTTTTCCTTTAAAAAAGTCTTAGATTTTGAGAATTCTTTCATATAGAAAAAGTGTTAGAATCTGAGACGTGTAGGAAAAATTGCACCGAAGCTTGAATTTTTCAGAATCTAATATATATTTTTTTATAGAAAAATTGTGAAATTTTTTTATTTTTCCTATAAAAATATAAAAATTCCGAGACTTTTTTCTTCTAAAAAAATTTTAAGATTCAAAAACATTTTTTTATATTGAAAAGATTCTTGGTCATTTTTCCTAGAAAAATTTCACATAAGTATGATTTTCTTTTCTTTTTAACCATCGTCTAAATTTTTTTTTAAAAGAAGAATTATTAGATTTTCCCTACAGATGACACAGATTTTTCATTTAGAAAACTTCTCAGATTTTTCCTATAGAAAAATTGTCAGATTTTCCTATAAAAAAAATTGTAAATTATTCCTATACACTAAAAAAAACCTTGCCAAATTACTAGAAAAAGTCTCGTAATCCCATTTTACCAATATTTGACAGTTTTCCTTGTTTTTTAACAAATAATTTTCGATCGAAATTTAATTTTTTTTTTGTAATTTTACAGTTTTCTTGTTATTTTACAAATTTCAAAGGTTTTTTACAAAATAAATCTAGAACTCCCTGTAAGTTTTATTTTGCCAAAAAAAGGTGTAAATTTACAATTTTATTGGTAAAAATCTTGTTAAATAACAAAACAAAAATTTCCAAACTTTTCTTGTAATTTAGAAGGTTTTTTTTAGTGTACAACGGGACGACGGTTATTGTACCAGTTCTTGGTTGAGTTGAAAATGTTAAAAATTTGTAAAAAGAAAAAAAAAATTAAAAAGGAATAAAAATCTAAAATTTTAAATTTTTTTATTAAATTTGTTAACGCTTTTAATTAAAAAAAAATAGAAATCTTAAACATCTGTTATTTGTTCATTACTTTGTGTTACAATTACACCATTTGGCACTTTACTTAAAGAAATGTCAGCTGAGATCTCAAGGGAAGAAGTTTTTTGGTTTATTGATTGTTCTACACTAGAAATGCAACGTATTTTCGAAGGAGCTGTACGGGGACGAATTAAACTACGACGTAAGCGTTTATGTGATAAGCGCCAAAATTTATGACGATTTGAAGATTTTGGAAATCGTTGATAGTTTTTTAAATTAATTTTACCCTCAGCTATAAGTTTATCACGTTGATTTTCCCAGTTCTGAAACAATAAAAAATTGTTACAAAATTCATCAAACAAATTCAATAATTAAACAAACCTTCATATTTTTATCACAGTTCAAACGCATTTGTAATACATTAAAGTTGTTCAGCAAATATGTTACCAACCAATTTAAGCCGGATTTTAAATTTTCATTCATATTTTCCATTTGCTCTGTTCTTGGATCATAAAAACATAATTTGATGTTACTGCCATAAGACAATGCCATTGTTTGTATTTGAAAAGCATTTTCTATATCATACAATTGTATACTTTCATCGGCCAAATCAGCTTTTGTAGCCACCAGTAGTATGGGTTTCCCCATCATATAAGAATTTTTCATAACTGACTGCAAGATTTGAAATGATTTTTGTATGTCTTCATATTTCGAGGACATATCAAAACAATAAATGATGGCCATTGTCTAAAAAAAAAGAAGGGTAAAATTTAAATATGTATGAACAGAGAAACTTTTTTGCATTGTTCTTGTTGAATAAATAATGTACACTTAAAAAAAGAACAATGCTTAAATATGTTTTTTCCAATAACATCTTTTTTTATGAGATATTTTCAGTGTAGAAAAAGTCTCAGATTCTGAGACATTTTTCGTATAGAAAAAGTCTCAGATTCTGAGACATTTTTCTTATAGAAAAAGTCTCAGATTCTGAGACATTTTTCTTATAGAAAAGTCTCAGATTCTGAGACATTTTTCTTATAGAAAAAGTCTCAGATTCTGAGACATTTTTCTTATAGAAAAAGTCTCAGAATCTGAGACATTTTTCTTATAGAAAAAGTCTCAGATTCTGAGACATTTTTCTTATAGAAAAAGTCTCAGATTCTGAGACATTTTTCTTATAAAAAAAGTCTCAGATTCTGAGACATTTTTCTTATAGAAAAAGTCTCAGATTCTGAGACATTTTTCTTATAGAAAAAGTCTCAGATTCTGAGACATTTTTCTTATAGAAAAAGTCTCAGATTCTGAGACATTTTTCTTATAGAAAAAGTCTCAGATTCTGAGACATTTTTCTTATAGAAAAAGTCTCAGATTCTGAGACATTTTTCTTATAGAAAAAGTCTCAGATTCTGAGACATTTTTCTTATAGAAAAAGTCTCAGATTCTGAGACATTTTTCTTATAGAAAAAGTCTCAGATTCTGAGACATTTTTCTTATAGAAAAAGTCTCAGAGATTTTTCTTATAGAAAAAATCTCAGAGATTTTTCTTATTGAAAAAGTCTCAGATTCTGAAACATTTTTCTTATAGAAAAAGTCTCAGATTCTAAGGCATTTTTCTTATAGAAAAAGTCTCAGAATCGGAGACATTTTCTATAGAAAAGAGTTTAGACATTTTACATTTAGATATTTTTTTACACTAAAATTTAATTCTTGTAAATTTAACTTTTGAACTTGTTCAATAATAAAAAAAATGTTAACTTACACCCACATAATAGTGATGCCATATTTTTTGCATATCTTCATTACCACCAATTTCCGTTAATGAACATAATGTTTCCATCATCATCATACTATAATTATGTACTCCATTTGTTGAATCATAGTCTAGACGTTTTGTTTTAGACAAATAATGAGCAATTTCAGTTTTTCCACTACCATCCAAACCCAGTAAGAGTAATTTAAGTTTTCTTTCTGGAACAACGCCAACACTACATCGGTAAATAAATAACAAACAAAAAATATATTTTCAATGTTTATTTTGTATAACTTTTCATTATAAGTAACAAAGTATATTTTTAGTGCTAGTAGTCGAGTAAAACATAATATTTAACATTAATTATTTTGTTGTGCGCTCTAGAGTAATTTACCTGTTTTGTGGTTTTTTATTACAACATCTACACAATAGACAATGTAGACAGCATTTACATAGATTTAAACCCATTTAGCTCATTATCATCATTAAAATTGTTTTTTGGAGTGTTTTAATTATTTTGAAATTTAATTTTTACTATCTTTTTTAATTGCTTATTAGTGTATTTTCTTGGTAAAAGTCTTGTAATGTTAAAAAGTGTTTTTTGTTTACTATTAAATTTGTTGTATTGTAATTGTTTGTTCGGTGAATATTAATAGTTTGTATCCTAGCAACCGTTACAATGAGCTACACGCAAGGTAGTATTAAGGGTAGCTTAACCACACAGGGTTGCATTTAGTGGTATGTTTTAGGCATAATCATACATAAAAGGAAATAACTCATTGTTTGTTGGATGATATGTGGTGGATTTTGAAATTGGAATTAAATGTTTGGCTATTATTAGATACTAGGGTGGCTCGTTTTGGGCTTTTCTCGCTGATCAAATTCTAATACCCGCCAAAAGTGTCGGTTCTCTAAGGGTAACTCACATGCAAAATATCACTCCGATCGGAGTTTATCTTTTGTCTCCACTTTGACAAAATTGGAGTTTTTTTCAAAAAAGGACTTTAAAAAAAAAAAAAAACTTTTAAATTTTTTTTATTGGAATAATTAAAAAATTACTGAATGGGTCATTTTTGAACCCCTGTCAAAAAGGGTTAACGATTTTTTTAAAGATAAATATTAATACGAAATAATAGTTGGGGTACAAAACACAAAAGTCGTTGTATACTCGTTTATAACACAAAATTTAAGCTCTAAATTTAAAATTTTCTGATGGGGTCATTTTTGACCCCATTTTTGACGTCCGAGATCGGTAAGATTTCATGACAGACTTACAGTTATCCAATAGAATGCTACGACACCAAAAAACAGTTAATTTGCCCGAAAATGAAATTTATAAGATTTTATTAATCTAAATTATTGATAAAACCAACATTTCCATGAAATCCACCAACTTCCCCTCGCGATTCCCGAAAAGTGGTCCGACGGATATCCATCATATTTCACATTTTTCTTCTCCAAGGTGTTCTTAATCAATTCATTAAAAAAAATTATATGTTTAACATTTTTTTTTTTTAATAAAATTTTGAAATTTTGAAAAAATGTGTTTTGAGAATGCCCCCAAAATCATGGCATTTTTTTGGTATCAAGTTTGAACGGGTTAATGATACCGAAAAATCTTTAAATTTCATATTTAATACAAAAATATTTTTTTAATTATTTTAGTAAAAAAACTAACTATTTTTTTTTTTAAGTCCTTTTTTGCAAAAACCCCAATTTTGAGGCTGAAAGTGGAGACAGAAGATAAACTCCGATCGGAGTGATATTTTGCATGTGAGTTATCCTTAGGGGACCGACACTTTTGGCGGGTATTAGAATTGATCGTAGAGAAAAGCCCAGAAACGAGCCAGATACCCAGTTTTGTTAAAAAATTGTTAGTGGCCATTGGCCACCGATGCTAGCTGTCACTCAAATCTCAAGTCTAGTGAGCACTGACCAACTGCTGACTTGTCATTGGGGACATTTGAAAAAGTTTTGTGAAGATGTCAGCAATTTCATAAAGAGAGAGTCAGCAGTATGTCAGCGGCGATATTTTTTTTTTGTTGCAAATTATATGGTTGAAAAATTTATATAGGGCATTCCATATCAAATCGGACGCTTTGAAAAAATGTTTCCCTCTTAGGGAGTGAGAATGAAAAAATATTAGATGGAAAAAGTAAATTCGGATAAGTCTCACTAGTGACCTCTCTAGGACGCACCATTGGACCGGTAGAAGCTGATTAAATAAAAAAAATATAAAAGAAATAAAATGTATGGGGACCACCTTAAGGATTGAAGATACAGGGTAGGAATGTTCAGAGAAAATGTTAGAGCAGTTAGATCGGTTGGAGCAATTTTTAAAAAATTTAATTTTCCGTGGGAATTGTAAATTGCACTTATAAATTCCGAGCTAAAAACTTCGTTTTTTCTGTAAATAAATAACGAATTGTTAATACCACGATTAAAACTTATTTATATATATTTTGAGGATGTTTATTCTGGCTGGAGGTCATTATTTTCTTTACTAATTAAAACCATGATATTCCCATAGTATAATTTTCAAGAATTTTTTTTTTTTTTTTTTATTTTAAATTTATTTATGTTGGTCATTTTTGCATGACTTAATCGACACGTGTTTCGGAATTTGTCAGATTCCATTGTCAAGATTATTAAGCAAAAATATAAACGATTTACTACAAAGTAGCAAATTTTTGTGCACAAACTAAAATATTAATACATATTCGACTCAATCCACAATGGGAATTAGAAAGACGAAGAAATTGTACTATACTAGTAAGGCAAAGATTTTCAATAACAAACGAAAATATTTAAAATATTTTTACATATGATAGTCCATTGGAATATATGTTATTTGTTGTTGTGAGTGTAATAATACCACAATAGGGTTATTCATCACTAGGGATGAGATTTAAATGCAAATGCATGTTTTTTGTCGATAGTCCAAAAACGATATCGACCAATTATCATTCCGAATCAAGAAATTTGCGCTAAAATGGCATCGATTTGTTTTTGCATATTTTTGTGAAAATGCATATTTTGTGCATATTTCCAACTTTTAAGTGCATATTTTTGCATATTTTAGCATAAATTAGCAAAAACACGAATTTAAATTTATTTGTTTCAAAAACTATTTGAAATTTTAAAAATTTATTTTGAAAATAAGAAGAATAATATTTTTTTCTATTAAATTCTTTTTATAGATTGTCTTAATTTCTAAGAAAAGTTTGCTTATATAAAGTTTTAAATGTTATCATCTAAGCTCGGTGTTACTTTTTAGCTTTTTAAGAAGTTTTTCCTATTAAAACAAATTTTTTTTCACACATTTTATTTTTTAGTGCATATTTTTAGGTTTTTTAGTGCATATTTTGAATTTTTTAGCGCATATTTTAAGCGCATATTTTCGATTTTTTAGTGCATGAAAATCTCATCCCTATTCATCACTATGGCGTGCCAACCATTGTGTTCAAATTCTGATTAATTTTTATTAAAAAATAAAAATTGTTTTATTCGACATTTAAAATATTATATTTTAAGGATGTTTATCCTGGCTCGAGGTCATTATTTTCTTTAGAAATTAAAATAAATTTAAAACAAAAAAAATAAAAATAATAATTTTCTTTAAAACTATACTATGAGAATATCATGGTTTTAATTAGTAAAGAAAATAATGACCTCGAGCCAGAACAAACATCCTCAAAATATAATATTTTAAAGGTCGAATAAAACAATTTTTATTTTTTAAAAAAAATTAATCAGAAATTGAACATAATGGTTGGCACGCCATAGTTATGAATAAACCTAATATGGTATTATTACACTCACAACAACAGATAACACATTGTTGAAGTCCAATGGACTATCATATGTAAAAACGTTTTAAATATTTTTGTTGGTTATTGACAATCGTTGCCTTACTAGTATAGTACAATTTCTTCGTCTTTCTAATTCCCATTGTGGATAGAGTCGAATATGTATTAATATTTTAGTTTGTGCGCAAACGATTTGTCATTAGACTCATTTGCTACTTTGTAGTAAATCGTTTCTATTTTTGCTAAATAATCTTGACAATGGAATCTGACTACTTCCGAAACACGTGTCGATTAAGTCTTGCAAAAATGACCAACATAAATAAATTTAAAACAGAAAAATAATTTTCTTGAAAATTATGCTATGAGAATATCATGGTTTTAATTAGTAAAGAAAATAATGACTTCGAACCAGAATAAACATCCTCAAAATATAATTAAATTAATTAAAAAAAATTATACCAGCTATTACACTGATAGAAATTTTTACATGACAATAATGAAAATCTACATTAAAGTTATGAAAAATGAAAGGAACCTATGTAGGGTTTCATTGAATTAATGAAATAGGTATCATAAAATGTAATTACAAGAACAAGTTTCATCATATAAATGAAAATTGTTCATACAAAATATAAATTGTATTTTATGAAACTTGTTCATTACTTTAATGAAAAAAGTATTTAATTCTTATGAAATACTTTCATTGATTAAATCCTACTTTTTTGTTTTTGAAATGAAATATTGTCAATGAATAAATGCTGCTTTTATTTTTAAAATGAAATATATGTATAAAATCGTAAAGATCTTTTTATAGAATTAAAAATATTAAAAAAAAAGTTTTCACTTAGTTTTATCGCATAAAATTTTACTCCAACCTTAGATTAAAACTACGAAGTAATATTAAACTGCGCGAATTTAGTATATATAATATTAATAATTTACTTTTTATTTCAAATTTAAAATAAAAAGTCTGAAAAAATCACAAAATAACCAAGTTAAAAAATCACTTTCACATATTTTTTATTTGATCTATAGATTTCACTCAGTTTTCTCACACAAAATTTTACTATAACATTTACTTTTAATACATAAGTAAAACCACGAAATAATATAAAACAACGCGAGTTTAATAAATACTTGTAATTAATCAACGACATTTCATTTTAAATTTCGTATAAAAATTCTAAAAAAAATCACAAATTATTTCATGCCGCTCTGATGAGCAGCTTTTTGCTTGCGTAAACTAACAGACTAAACAGACGCGACACGACAGGTGTAAAAAAAAAAGTAAATTTTATAAACAAAACTTAATGAAATCTAACGAATCAAATTTAATGAAAATTTTGCACAATATGTATGAAATTTTATTCAGTATATGAAATATTTCATTGCTGTAATGAAACAACGTTAATCAATTTCATTCATTAGTGATATGAAGCGTTTTTCTATCAGTGAATATATTCCATTAAAAAAAATCTCCGAAAAATTCATTAAAAATAATTTACTTCATATTTTTTTGACAATTATAATTCTATACTCCATTAACAAATCATTAGCGAAATTATGAATAAAAAAATTATGAAGTTGCACGAAAAAAAATCATGCTGAAAGGTAGTAAAAATAGAAATGACAATATTTCATTTAACACAAAATGATTTTTTCTTTTCTTTTTTAAATGGTTCTACGCTACAATCATTTGGTATGTTTAGTTTGAGGTGAAGTTTGCCTGAAAAATATATCGCCAAAATATTGATAGCATTGCAAAAAGTCTTACTACACAGAAAAAAATAAAAAAAATATTTAATTAAAAAATTCGTAGATTTAATTAAAAAATTAATTAAATCCGGACCAATCACTTAAATGCGCAAATAAATTAAAAATATTTGTATGTCGTTAATTAAAAATAAATGGATATTTATTTAATTAAAAACTTAATACTATAAATTAAAAAATTTAATTAAAATTAAAAAAAAAAAATAATTAAAATTTTAATTGTATAAATTAAATAAATTAATTAAAAATATTATATTAAAAAAAAAATAATTTGTAAAAACATTCTTTTTGAATAAAATAGTTTAAAAAAAATATTTCTTCAAACTTTACCAAATTTATTTATGCCGTAAAGACATAGTCAGTGAGAAGATTTTATAAAGTTGATTATAAACCTTTCATATACATACACATAAAACTATAAACAAAATGAGAATTCAAAAACCTATGTGAAAAATAAAAAAAACTTTCAACAAACGTTTTATACTTATGTATTTTTTTTGTATGTAATACAATGCAAGAGAAAAACACACACTCGCACACACACGGAAAACAAAACAAAAAAAAAATAAGTAAAGCTAGATATTTAATTAAACATTTAATTATATAAATTAAATACTTAATTAATATTAAATTTGAAAACAATTAAAATATTAATTAAAATAAAGTTAAAAATTTAATTAAACAATTAATTATATTAATTAAAAGATTAATTAATATTAAATTAAAAAACAATTAAAATTTTAATTAAAATAAAATATACGATATTCTTTTCTGTGTATAACACTTCGCTATCAGGAAAAAGTAAACAGAAAAATGTATATAAAAAAAAAATATTTAATGAATATCAAAAGGATTTTGACAAAGGGTTTGAATTTGAATCAAAATTTTAGAAAAAAGTATAGAAAAAGTTTCGGAATATAAAATAACCAGCAAAAAAAATAAAAATTGGTAAAGAATTGAAGACTGCAGAGTTATTCTGACAAAAAGTGCATTTCGCCCCACCATTGGACGTGTGCTGTGTGCCCTAGGCGTGAAACCGGTTCTGGTTACAACATAATTACAACTCAGCTGATCTGTGTTCTTGATAATATTTTTTAATTAGAGAGTTTTCTGACTTAGACTTTACCGTTCTCAATGTCTTTAACCTTAAATTGATGAAGGGTATTAAATAAAGCTAATATAGACCTACAAAAATATGCATAAATTCGCTTCTCCGTATTATTTTCATAATTTTTTATTAGCTGTAAAATATTTCCGCAACAAAATAATACCAAAACGGTCGAATGACATGCAACAGCTGCATACGGTGCTGTTGCAAGGAATATTCTTCTAGTACTAGTAAACGTGGAACATATTAAAATAATAAAGTGTAAATGAATGACAGAAATAACAGTATCTTAAAATATAAATGACAATCAATGTTGATCTTGGCAAGCGCACATCTGAAAAAATATTTTTAAGAAAAGAATCTTAAGATTTTTCATACATAAATATTTCCATAGTGGAAATTGTAAGAAAAAGATTTTAATGAGTTCATATGCATAAGCACTAGAGTTTTTCTTTTCCCGGACTTTTTCATTTCCCGGGAAAGCGGGATTCGTTTTTAAATTTCCCGGGATCCCGGGAATTCCCGCAAAAACTAAAAACCCAAATTTTTTGTCAAAAAAATATATAAAAACCTTATGAATGCGATTACACTATTTATAATGTTTATTAACACCATAAAAATCTTATTAAATACCTTTAAAACAAACAAAATATAAGTTTCGAGAAAAAAATCAAGTTTTGTTACACAGTTTTTATAAAAAAACGGCCCGAATATGTCGAAGTCTTTAAAAAGTATTTTTAAGGGAATATGTTATTTCAGAAAGCTTTATCTGTTTTAATAATAAAATTCATCATTTATTCTAATTCAACTCAGTTCATTTTTACAATTGGTTCTTAACGCTTTGCCTCTAAAACACAATGAAACTGATTAAGAAAAATTTATCAATTATGTCTCTGAAACTGAATGTAACTGTTTTAGAGAAATGAAATAATAAGAAAATTTACCCCAAAAAATTATTAAAAATTTTTTTAAAAATTTAAAAATTCTGGTTTCTTAAAGAAAACCACATTCATTTTAGAGTCCCTTACACAGATTGTATATCAATTTATCGATTTAAAAGAATCATGTCCAAAGACATAAATATTTTCTATAGAAACAAATAATCATACTGCAAATTTTTCTAATGCAGGTCTCAGAAAGAAAATTTTTCAGCTTCTGAAAAAAAGTATCAGGTACTGATAATTAAATCCTATCGAAGATGTAGATTAGACTGCCCAGAAAAAAAGCGAAGTTTTTATTTTCTTGGGGGATACCTGCAAATTTTGTTCCTTTTTGTGCAAAAAAATTTCGGTTTTTTTTTGGGATTTTTAAAATAATATCTAGAGGTCGCGATCTCGCGTTTTATAACGATTTATTTTTTTTGAGTTTTTAATTATTTTAAATTGTTAAATATGATTAATATGATAAAATATTAATAATTTCAGACAAAAAAAAAATAAATTAAAAATTAAATATCGCTCATTCCATGAGATGTCTCCCAGCATCTAATCAAATGTTCCTTAATTTATTTGAAATTTTGCACACATGAACACTATGAAGCTATTAAAATAAATCAGTTGTTAGTTCCGAGAAAATCCGTGAATTCGCGAATATATTCGCGTTCGCGAATTCGTGGATTTTCGCGAAACTAAAAACGAATTTATTTTAATTGCTCCATAGTGTACCTGTGTGCGAAATTTCAAATAAATTAAAGAACATTTGATTAGATGCTGGGAGACATCTCATGGAATGAGCGATATTTAATTTTTAATTTATTTTTTTTTTGTCTGAAATTATTAATATTTTATCATATTAATCATATTTAACAATTTAAAATAATAAAAAACTCAAAAAAAATAAATCGTTATAAAACGCGAGATCGCGACCTCTAGATATTATTTTAAAAATCCCAAAAAAAAACCGAAATTTTTTTGCACAAAAAGGAACAAAATTCGCAGGTATCCCCCAAGAAAATAACAACTTTGTTTTTTTCTGGGCAGTCTAATGTAGATATTGTGAGACGTTTTTCATTTCGTAAGTCTCAGATTTTATGACATTTTTTAGTTAAAATGTCTCTTTTGGAATACTTGTTAAGCCTTTCTGGTCCCTGCTTACGTTTCTGCCATCAATTATCAAGAATTTTAATAAAATCCCTAAAAAAATCACATACAAAATAATCAATAGAAGTCGAAAAATCAACAATTTCAAAGAAATGAAAATTCCCGGGAATTCCCGCTCTATTTCCCGGGATTTCGGGATTGAAAATTTACGGGAATTCCCGGGAAATCCCGTCCCGGGAATTCCCGTGAAAAACTCTAATAAGCACACACACACAGAGTCTTTTTTTGCAAAATTATAAAATTTAATATTTTTAATGCATACTCAGTTTTACTAGAAGAATTTTCTGATTGTTATTCATATTCTTTTCTTATACTCATCTTTCTCATTATCGTTGTCGTCATCGTGAACCACATCTTTCATTCATTAAGCGCACAGATAAAAATGTAAGTTTTTGTTTTATAGATTTATCTTTAATGACTTATCCAAAATATTATCTACTTTTTACCTAGTTTAATATTTATGGAATTTACGCCTACTATTACAAAAAAAAAATCTTATTGCATGTCTGGCATTAGTTAAATTTTTTTAAGTCAAGTAAAAAGATAATTGCGTTTTCTCCAGCCAAAAAAAAACTTATAAATTTTAAAATTGACGCAGAACGCTACCTCAGTTTGACTATATAATCCAAAAGACCAGAGTACACTAATCTAAGGGTTTGAGTTGCGCTGAATCCGAATTTAAATCAGAATTTGTTTATCACATCAGGGTTTTTCGCTATATTCAAGACGTTATAACTGAGCGAATCCATCTACCTTCTATATAAATAAAAATCAATTTATTGAAAATCGGAAAACGGCTGCACCGATTTAGCTAATTTTTTTTAAATATTCGTAGTAATTCAATTTAAGATCTTACTGAAAGAAAAATTGACCACGCCCACTTTTTTCGATATATCTAAAATTTCAGAACGGCCGGACCGACTTGGCTTATCTTCTTCTATATAAATAAAAATCAAATGTCGTTCGTTGGTAATCGCATCACTTGAGAACCGCTGGACCGTTTTGGATATTTTTTTTTAAATGATCGCCATGGAAAAAAAATTGACGATTTATTAAAAATCGGAAAACGGCTGCACCAATTCTTTTTTTAAAAGTTCGTACCCGAGTAAAAAACTTTTTTATATAATTCTATATAATTTGATAAAATTATATATAATTATATAAGATTATATAGAGGTTTCTGCTTGAAAAAAAATTTGATAAAATTATACGGAATTATATCAAATTTTTTTTATATAAAATTTTATCAAATAATATAAAATTTTATATTAATTTATAAAATTATAAATTTATATCAAGGGACTTAAGATATAGAATGTAGATGCAAAATATAGATCCACTTGGGCTGGGTTTTTTGAAATGTTGATTCTAAGTGGGTAAATGGGTTAACCCTGCTGTTAGGTTAGAAAAAACTTACGAATGTTAGGTTAGTGGACCATTTGGTCCATACTTCAATATTCAAACAAAATAACAATTTAATATTATATTTGATATATTTGGGATCATTTCTACCTAAATACTATTATTTTAAGCTTAACTCAACGTTAGAGATGGTTGCGTGAATGAATTTTGGGTCACGCTTACGCAAGAAATATTATAATAATGAATCACTCACTCAATTTTTTTCTTTACTCACGCTCACTCACTACTCACGTCAGTAAAACTAAAATAAGTTACGATCATGCGTGACTCATATGATTCATAATTAGGCTCACCCCAATTCAAGCAATATTCACTTACAAACACACAATTTTAAGGATATTTAAAAAAAAATGCTTTATATATATATAAGCACCATTTATTTGAATTTTAACTGATTGCAAAACGAAAAATAAAACTAAAACTATAAATAAAACTGAAAGCAATACAAAAAAAATTATATTGAATCACGCAAGAAAAATGGCACTCACGCAAAAATTTGGCTCGCTTTCTAATCACTCACACATAAAAGTTTTGGAATCACACTCACTCAAGCATGATTCTCGTAATTAACTAGACTTTCGCTCGAGCGTGAGTCACGCGGGATTCACGTGTTTTGGATTACAATTCAACAAAAGGTACATATCGTCACCTAAAATGCAAAAGGCCCTAACTAACACAAAATCCAAAATCGTGTTTTTTATTGATTCTGATGAATTGCATCAAAATACATCTCCAAAAAAAAAATTAGACTCATTCGATCAAAAATCACAATTTTATTTACAAAATTATAAACGCCATAACTACATGATCAAATATAAGTAAAACGCAAAAAGCCCCATCTAACCGCTTGTGTGTACAACATTGCATGCACAGCTGATAGCTTTATCCGTTAAGCATTTTTAATGATTTGCTTTAGAAAAATATAAAGGTTTCTTAAGGTTTTGTGTGATTATAAATAAAGAGTGAAGAAACAATTAACAATTATAATTAATCAAATATAAAGAAACAAAATTCAATATGTCTGAACTAAATTTGGATATGTCCGAACTAAATTTGGATAAGGATGCAGAAGGGAATTAAAAAAAAAAAAAATAAAACAAATTTGAGACATTTAAGCCAACAAAACCGTATGGAAGGTAAAAAATACCGAGGTTTTTCAAAAGGTAATATAATAACTGAGCATAAGTCTAGAAAAATGGGTGATACATGTACATCAAAGTTTTGTGAAAAAATTACAATGCGACATTGCTCACATTTCACTGAAAATATTCGTAAAGAAATTTTTGACTCATTCTGGAAAATGTCTTGGAATAACAAAAAGCTTTATGTAACAAATCTCGTTGAATGTTCCAAAAGACAACGTATTACTGTGGAAAACTCCAAACGCTCCACAACAAAACATTATTTTTTAAAACACGATTCAAATCGTATTCAAGTATGTAGACAAATGTTTCTTTCAACTTTAGGGTTATCTGAAAAACCGGTTTGTTTGTGGGTATCTTCCAGAAACTTACATTGCACCCAAATTTTTCCTGCTGAAAAGAAAGAAAAACCACAAGGATTACAATTCAGAAAAAGGTTAAGCTATTTACAAAAATGGTTGGAAGATTTGCCTAAGTTGGGGTCTCATTATCGTCGGGAACATACCAAGAAGGTATATTTTGAAGCAGACTTTAAAAGTTATCAACAGATTTATGAGCTCTATTCTGAGTCATGTGATGATAACAAAGAAAACGACATTACACATGTATCATTTCCTAATTTTATGAATCTGGTTAAGGCATCAAATTACTCGCTATTTAAACCAAGAAATGATCAGTGTGACTTATGTTTATCTTATAAAGCAAAGAATCTGTCACAGGAGCAATTCGATAGTCATCGAAGTGAAATTGATAAAATGAGAACTGAAAAAGATAATGATATTGAAAATGCCAAATCAGGACTATGTCTACTATGTATGTATGTAGGTGCGCCTTCAGAAATATAGATCCACTAAGGCTAGATTTTTGGAAAAATGTTGATTCAAAGGGGGTAAAAGGGGTTAAAAAAGGTATTTTGGTACTTTTTATATTTCCAAAAACCAATGGAGTTAGGAACTTGAAATTTGAAATGTTGGTGCGTCTTCCGAAATATAGATCCACTATGGCTAGGTTTTTGGGAAATGTTCATTCTAGGTGGGTAAAAAGGGGTAAAAAAGGTACTTTGGTACTTTTTATATTTCCAAAATCCAATAAAAGCCCTGTTTTCGCATAACCGTATACATGTTAACATTAACCGAAAACGCATCCACGTTTAACAAAATTTACTTGGCATCACTTCTGTGAAAAAGGTTTGTGCATTTGCTATTAACAAAGAAAAAGGGTTGTGTCTTTGATATTTCAATAAAAATATGAACTTGGCATCACTTTTTATCGACGCTTCCTTTTAACGCCGATAATTATACAAGTTAAAAATAAGCGTGGATAATTTAAAATTTGTATGGGTAAGCGTATATACGGTTATGCGAAAACAGGGCTAAAGTTAGAGACTTGAAATTTGGAATGTAGCTGCACCTCCCGGAATATAGATCCACTAATGCTGGAATTTTCGAAATAATGATTCTAAGAGAGTAAGACGGGTAAAAAGGGTACTTTGTTACTTTTTATATATCCTTAAGTAATGGTTTTATTTACTTGAAATTTGTCATCTAACGGGGGAAAAAAATCCGAAAAATTCAAAGGGGGTAAAAAATTGTACTTTGGTACTTTTTATATTTTCTTAAGTAATGGTCATTAAAATTTAAAATCAGGAATGTGGGATCTAACAACAGAAAAAAATATGAAAAATTTACTTTTTTGGAAATGTCGATTCTAAGGGGGTAAAAACGAGTACTTTGGTACTTTTTATATTTTCTGAAATAATGTTCCTGGAAACTTGAAGTTTAAAATGCAGGATCGTCTAGCGAAAAAACATTTACAAAAGAATAATTTTTGGAAATTTTGATTTCTAAGGAATAAAAACCTGTAATTTTGTACCTTTTTTATTTTTCCGGAATTTTAAACGGGAATTATATATCCTAAAAAAATGGTTCTATTAACTTGAAATTTGGAAATTGGCATCCAATAACGGGAAAAAACCCCCAAAAAAGTACGTTTTGGAAATTCAGATTCCAAAGGGGTAAAATATTGTACTTTAGTACTTTTTATATTTTCTTAAAATAAAAAAACGTAAAATTAGGAATGTTGGATACAATAACAGAAAAAAACTCTGAAAAAAATATTTTTTTGGATATTTCTAGTCTAAGGGGTAAAAACGAGCGGTGTGGTACTTTTCATATTTTCTGAAATAAGGGTGCTGGAAATTTGAAATTTGGAATGTAGGATCATCTAGAGAAAAAACATTTCTAAAAGAACAATTTTTGGAAATTCTGATTCCAAAGGGGTAAACAACTGTACTTTGGTACTTTTTATATTTTCTGAAATAAAAAAGGGGTAAAATGATTCCTTATAATCTAATGATTAAAGCTCTAGAGACTCTTCTCATCTTTAACGGGTGCTTTTCGGAAAGTTATGAAACGAATATGAAATGGAACGAAATGTATTGAAACATGGAACGAATTGGAATGTTTTTTTTTTTTTTTTACTAAAAATTTTTTACAAATTTTTTTTTTTGTAAAAATTTGTTCACTTAATTTTTAATTTAAAGTTATATTTATTTACTA
The DNA here is from genome assembly GCA_963921195.1 of Pegoplata infirma. NCBI lineage: Eukaryota > Metazoa > Arthropoda > Insecta > Diptera > Anthomyiidae > Pegoplata > Pegoplata infirma. The sequence goes on from OY992540.1 coordinate 89,049,325, forward strand.
ATATTTTTTCTATCAAATTAATTACTCAATGTTTTTTTTTTTATATTTTAATAACATAAGACTTTCGAAAAGTTGACGTAGTATTTATTATATTAACTGCAGTATTTAACACAGAAAAAAATATTCAATGGAAAAAAACAATTAAATATTTGCTCAGCTTAAAATTTGACATTTAATTAAATTTTACTTGAATCAATTAACCATTTGCTCAAATCTGAAAAATTCACAAAAAAATTCATAAAAACAAAAAAACTCATCATAGTAGGCTTTGAGTAACAATGCGATGAACGCTGTTGCGTTTTTATACCCTCCACTCTAGTGATAGAGGGTATATATAAGTTTGTCATTCCGTTTGTAACACATCGAAATATTGGTCTAGGACCCCATAAAGTATATATATTCATGATCCTTGATCGATTTTAAGTCGATCAAGCGATGTCCGTCCGTCCGTCCGTCCGTCCGTCCGTCTGTCTGTCTGTCCGTTGAAAACACGCTAACTTTTGAAAGACTTTACGGAGGCTCCTGAAGTTTGACATATATGTTCTCCATTTACCGGGTCAGGTTGGTATTGCAATCCAGCGAAATCGGTCAAGTGGTTCAAAAGTTATGAGCAAAAGAGTAAATTTCGGCAAGGGTATTTTTCGAATTTACAAGATTAAAACCACTTTAACTTTCGAAAGACAATTCTGAGGGGGCTGAAGCTTAGCATATATATTTGTCGTTCCCCAAGGCTATTTGGTTTTGAATTTCAGCAAAATCGGTTCAGTGGTTCAAAAGTTATAAGCAAAGCACTGAATTTCAGATTTGTTTCACCTTAAACTGTTGAAAACTCGTTAAACAAGTTTTAAAAGCATGGTGAAATACCAGTTTTTTAAAACTTGTTGTTGTTTGTTTTCTTGTCGTGGGGTGCAGTTTAGTTGTTAGACAAGTAAATATTTGTTATTGTTTTGTTATTGTAACTGTATGTAACGGTGTATAGTAAGAATTTTTGGAAAAAAAATCAAATGAAGTAAAATAAAAAGTGGGAAATATGTGAAATATTTTTTTTGTATTGCATAGAGGTATAAAACAACAAAAATATTTTACAAAGTAATTTTGTTACTTAAAGAAATTGTACACTAAAAAAAATGTTACACTCAAAAAAAATGTATACATATTTTTTTTTTTAATGAAATGTCCCACTCAAAAAAATGCTGACAGTCAAAAAAATTTTACACTCAAAAAAATTTGATTGATTAAAAAAAAGTTTTACTCAATATAATATATGTATTTCTAATAAAAAATTTGTGATGCATTTTTTTGAAATTTTTTTAGAAAATTACTATCAGATGACATTGTGGAGGGTATTCATAGATTCGACCAAGTCGAACTTAATTTTTCTACTTGTTTGTTTTAGTTTTAGTTAGTCGTCAAATAGAAAAGTACTTTCACGCACACAAGACGAAAATAAACAAAATAATATAAAGCACAAAAAAAAAACAATTTAAACAAAAGACTTGAAAAGACTGACAAAAAACACTACAACTGTAAAATAATGATTAACCATTCACTCAGATCAAGCATTGGATTACTCAAAAATAACACAAAATTATTGATTAACCGCTCACTCAAATCAAGCATTGGTTTAATCAAAAATTACAGAAAAATAACAATTAACAAATTACTCAAATCAAGCATTGGTTTAATCAAGGAACAGTCAATGACTGACCTACAATTTTCGTGGTTGATCCAACAATTTTCCTCATTAGATGACTTTTAATTAAAATAATGCTCAACCTGGTGTATTTCGTGCTTGATCTAACAACTCATTTTTATCTGTGTAAGTATTTAGTATTTTAATGTAAGTGTTGTGGACATCCTAGGCACAGTTTTTGTAAAGGATTTAGAGATAGATATATGAATATGCCATAGCGAAAAGTTCCAAAATAGGTCATTAATTATATTCTGAAATTTTTCGGTATTACGGGCAATTTTATTTTTTTTTTTAAACTTTTTTACTCGGGGAGTTATTCAATTCAATTCGATATTTCTAAAATTGCAGAACGCCCGGGCCGATTTGCGTAATATATAATACAGTCAAACTCGGTTATAACGAACTCGGTTATAACGAATTCTCGGTTATAACGAACTAATTCTAAAGTCCCGACGTTTTAGCATAAATTTTCACACAAAATACTTCTTTTATAACGAACTCGGTTATAAGGAATCCTCGGTTAAAACGAACTGATTATTATGGTCCCACGAACATAATTTCATGTATATTTACCTTTTGATAACGAACTCGCATAAATATTTTTTAATGTGTGGCAATCATGTTTATCAAACTAACAAAAGATTGAAATTTTTTGGTTTTATATTATAACTTTGATAAAATGTATTTATATTTTTGATGATTTCTTCTCAATAAGTAGTTTATTTACGAAAAAAACATAAAATTAAACAAAATTGGATCTATTTTTTTGATATAAAACTAATTTGATAAAAAATATACCCCGCTTATAGCGAACTTCGCTTATAACGAACTATTTTTACTGGCCCCTCGGAGTTCGTTATAACTGGGTTCGACTGTACTTCAATACTTCAGAACGGCTGCACCGATTCAGCTAGTATTTTTTTATTGTTCGTTACACTCCTACTAAGGTTTTTGTGAGAAGAAAATTTGACCAAGCCAACTTTTTTCTATTTATCTAAAAAAGGAGAAAGGCGGGACAGATATGGTTATTTTTTTTTAAATGTTCTTTATATTCCAACTAACGTTTTTAAGGATATACATATCTAAAATCGAAGAACTGATATGACATTTTTTTAAATATTCGTCATAGTCCTACTAAGGTTTTTACGAAAGCAATGTTTTTCACACACTTTTCTTGATGCTAAGTTTTGATGTTTTAAGGAAACTGTATCACTTGAGAACGGCTGGACCGACTATGCTAATTTATTCTTCAAATGTTAACAATAGTTTTAATAATATTTTTAAGCAGAAAAAATTATCCACGGGCATCTTAGGTCGCAAAACAAACAGCTGGACCGATTTGGTAATATTTTTATGTTCGTAATAGTCCACATTTTTGATATTTTTAAAATCGCATCACTTGAGACCGGTTGGCCCGAATTGTTTTTTTAATGTTTGTAAAAATCAAAATAACAAATTGTGCCTTCTAACATTTTCAAAATAATTATTTACCCTTATTTGCTTTATAAATATCGCCTCGGTCAGGTTTATGCAGTGAATGAAGAATGTGCATTAATTGTAACTCATTTTAAATAAAAATTCTGTGTTTTTATCTTGAACATGTCATACGAAAGATGGCGAATTATTGATTACTAAAATATATAAATACATAAAAATCTATAAAAAAAACTAAGTCCTCGAATATAAAAATTTGCGTTTAGTTATTGAAGTTTAATGATATCTTTAAACACCGGTTTTTTAAAAAAAGTTAACTGATTTTAAATATTTGTGTCTTGCAGATTGTCTCTTCCAATTTTTTTTTTCAATATTTTTTTCTGTGCAAATATAAACTTTTTATACCCTACACCACTCTGTGGTACAGGGTATAATGAGTTTGTGCTGATGTTTGTAACTACCCGAAATATTGGTCCTAGACCTACCTTTAAGTATACCGATCGACTCAGAATTACTTGTTGAGTCGATTTAGCGATGTCCGTCCGTCCGTCCGTCCGTCCGTCCGTCTGTCCGTTCGTCCGTCCGTCTGTCCATCTATCGGTTTAAGCACGATACAGGTCGCAATTTTCAATCAATTGACCCATCTTTTGGTCCAAGGACGAAGCCTATTGAAATTGGAGAAAATCGGTCCATGTTTAGACCTAGCCCCCATACAAACGCACCCTTTGGATTCGGCTTAAATGACTCTTAAAACCGTGTTATAGTAGATATCGCTTCGAAATTTTGCAGGTAATCAAATTTTGTATGCACAAACCACCATTCCAAATTTCAAAGGAATCGGGTCAGTCCTTCTGGTAGTCCCCATACAAACCGCCCTCCCGATATTCACATAATTCCCTCAAAATTCATAAAAATGGAAATATTTGATAACAATTTTATTTTTAGGTGTTAAACGTGTACTTTAGTAACCTAATAAAATCGGAATATAATTGGACCATTTTTGGACTAGACTCCCATACAAAAATTTCGACCGATATTCAGTTAAATCGGTCTATTGTCAAAAAATAAACTAATTCCACTAAAATTTGATCTGAGTGTGTTTTCTACACTAAATAAAGATCTAACAAAAGACAGATCCAATCGGTCCATGTTTGGACCTGGGACCCATTTATCGGAAAGGACTGGTGTAGGGTATCATATGATCGGTCTTGACCGACTATAACTTTCTTACTTGTTTTACTTGTTTAATTTAAATTTATCTCAGCTTTAAGTTTTTAAAGCGCACAATTTTCAATTAAATCGTTTGAGTTTATAAGTAGATCTTCATGTGAATTTATCTCAATTTTTTAATGAGACACAATTTAATAAAAAAAAGTTATACTTTTTTCTGTGTGGTTTAACCTGTTGTATAATAATTAAGATTACTTACATAGATAAATATTATTTAAGATATTTTTCCGCATGGCAATAATCGTTTCCACCAACCTGATGTATTGCTAGCGTTAATAGTTTGATATCAATGTTTCACTTTAAGAGGTGCTTAATATTACACTTTATCAGTAGCTGCCACTCCTGCATAAATATATTTGCATCGACTGGATTTAACCGGTTAAAGCATGCAATTTGTAATGAATTTGATATTCATCTTTAAGCACTGATATTGTTTATAATTTATGTTGATTAAAGAGATAAACAATTTCACAGAACGAAAATAAAAGTAACGTGTTAAGGAAGAAAATATTTCTCAAGAAGCTGTGGATTTTAAGTTAAGATGAATAAAAAGTGAGTGAGTCTTAGATTTTTTTTTTTTTGTATGTAGTTTAAAATGTTAAACAGTTATGACTGGTTGTGACTGTCATAAGCCAATTTTATTATTTTTAAGCTTCATATTTCCTACACTCAAAAAATTATTTTATTAACTGTTTGTAGTTTATTTAAAAAGTTTTACGTTTAGTCGTTTTTAAAAGAAAACACATTTGTTTGATGCCCAGTTTTTATTAATGACTACTTCTTTCCTTTGTTTCAAAAATAACACATTAAAAAATAAAGACTTTCGTTAACATTTCATTTTTAAAATCATTTATTTTTGTTTAGTAAGTAAAACTACTGATTATTATTTAAATATTTAATGATTTGTGTACGTATTTTTTTTTTTTAAATTGTTTGCATTTTTTAAGGAGAAATCATTAGTTTTCACCTACATGTGTGGGTTATTTTTTTGTAGAAAAAAAGTTCAAAAAATTATTTATAGAAATATAAAAACATGTTTGTATCAAGTGACTTTGGCACGATGGGTAGAGCGTCTGGCCAGAATGTAGTTGATTGCGGGATCGATTCCCCAAAATTTTATTAAAAATTTTTAAAAAAATATTTCAATAGAAAATTGTAAAAAATAACTTACGAAATCATTAATTTTTAATGTTTTCGTAGGTTATTTTTTTGGAATTTGTTGGTAAAAATAACAAAACTATCATTAATTTTTAATGTTTTCGTAGGTTATTTGCTTTTTTTCGAATTTGGTAGTAGAAAATAATGAAAAAATGTAATTTTTTAATGTTTTATATTATTTATTTTAGAAAATTTTGTCAAGAGTAAAAAATAAATGTTGATGTTTTTCAAAACAAATGAATAATTATTGGGATGGTTTTCAATAGTTTATTCACTGGTTTTAAATGAGTTTTTCATTTGTTTTTGCCTACAAAATGTTTTGATAGTATGTTTATTTGAAACACAATCATAAAAACTCTCAAATTCAAAACTTTTTGACAATTTAAAAACTAACTGGGCAGCAGGTCTTCATTATTATTTTTTTTTTATTTATAACTGAAGTTTTTATTTATTTCGTTTTGAGTCCATATTAATTACAGAACGGGAATTATATCACATTTCATTACCCATATGTTACGTTTAGCACGAACTTAATGAATCTATTTTTAACTTTTTCTAACACAGTTGTAATTTCTTACACTGTAGTAGATTTTCTCAGAGTTGCAACCCTTAGTAGGACTTTTCAAGTCTTGAAAAATGTCCGTTAGGTTTGAATTTATATTTCGTATTTCTAATTCTTAGAAATATTACTAAATTGCATTGTACCTTATTTTTTTTTAATTTTTAAACTAAATTTAAATTTTTTTTCGTCAAAACATTTTATTTTCTTAAAAATATTTAATTTGTTTTTTTATTAAAAAAAAATTCTTAAAAAAATAAAAAAAAAAATATAAGACCATATATAAACACATGTGAACACATATGCACATATATAAACATATTTGTGGACACATATGAATAACACAGCTCAACAAGAAAATGCGTATTGGATTCTGGTTAGTGATTTAGATAGTGTCTGTTGCGCTGATTCCAAATCCGGAGCCCAAATTTGCCTATCACGTCAGGATTTTGAGTAATTCGCGGTTTAAGTGCCGAAAAAGGGCATTTTTGACCCTTTTTAAAAGCTTATAAAATAAGATCCTGACATGCAAATGACTTGGTATCAAGCTCATTCGAAAGCCTGTAATTTTCTCTTAAAGATAAGATAAAATTTTCTAAAAAATTAATTTTATAAAATGGTAAAAAAATCCTTAGCAAAAAACCTTCCATTTTTTCAATATTCAGTTTATTTACACAGTGTTTTTTAACAAATTTCCATACAAATTCATACTTAAATTTTAGATTTAAAGCACTTGTGGCAAATGATTTTTTTACCATATTAGAAAATTAAATTCCAAGAAGATTTGATCTTGTCTGAAAGAGAAAATTACACACTTTCGAATGAGCTTAATAAGTGGTCATTTGCATGTCAGGATCTTATTTTATAGGCGTTCAAAAATGGTCAAAATGGGCATTTTTTGACACTTTAACCGCGATTTTCTCAAAATTGTGACGTGATAGAAAAATTTGAGTGGCCGTTTTGGAATCGGGGCACCAAACCCTATCAACTTTTTTTGGTTTCATCTAAAACGCAGCGACAAACCTCAGATTTGTAGAGCGGTGTAATTAATAATAATTACCTTATTAGAAAAAGTGCAACTTTTACAAACTCTTGATGTTTTTAAAACGGATTTTCTTTTTGTTTATTCTGTTGCAGTATGGGTTAAAAGCCATAATAAAGTTCAGTTGTTATTTTATGAAATCCATGCTAACATAATTTTATTTGGCATTAACCGGAAAATCCTGTCAATTTAGTTTTCCAACAAAATGTTTTCTTTTTCCTCAGTTTATTGTATGTTTAAGTTTTCGTGTGGCATATTGTCATGCCACACGTAAAATGTGTTTGAAGAATTTTGGCATTATGCCAAACAAGTGTGTGTACATGATATTTCAACACCTGACCCTCGATTAAAATGCAAATTTATTAGAATTTGTCATCGTTAGCGATAAATATTTGCATAAAAATAAGGCGAGTTTTTCCTATGGTTTTCCTTTAAAAATATTAAATTAAAATTTCATGAACGTGGGTTCGATTCCAATAAGAGTCAAGTCTGTTGATGAAAAAACATATAGAAAAAACAGTCTTACAAAAATCAAACAATTTAAATCCAATGTTATTTTCCCCACTGAAGACGTAGAGGTGGCTACAGAAACCGTGGTCTGGAATAAATCCACATTAAAAATAATCTTTAGAAATACAATGTTTTCTTCTTCAATCACAAACCCATAATAAATTTTTTTACATTTTACCGTGTCAATCAAGGGATGATGTTATTTTATGTATTAGAAAAAAAAACAATTAAGTTGCAACTATTATAAAATACATTTTGTTTTTTTTTTAACTCAGTAATTAAGAGTTTGTGCATTTTTAGAATTTGTTTTTGAAGTTTTCATTTTAATGATAGTACGAAAAGATTAAAATTTAAGATTAACGATATAAAATTTGAAAGATTCAAAGACACCATGAGAAAAATTAAAAACGAACTTGCTCATAAACAACTGCAGATACCTGAAACCAACAATAAGTATTTTTTTGTGAAAATAATGAAGAACTTGGCTGGATTTAACAATTTTTGTGGGGATTAAAAATGATAAAATTAAAACGTTTTTAAAATTGTATTTATGTTCATTATATAAGCAGTTTTTTTGTATGCAAAAAAATCTTTTCTTCCGATTTTCAAAAACCAGGACAGTTTAAGGACAGTCGTATATAAAACTTTAGATTTTTGAAAAGATTGTAAGGGAAATAAATATTTTGCGATATATTAGTTTTAACTAATTGTAAGTCATTTGAAATTTGCTCAAAGTTGCGTTTTTTAACATGATAATGTTTTTATGCTGGTGCCTAATTTTAAAAATGATGCAGACACCAACTCAGTTTGACTATATAAGCAATCGACTAACAAAAAAGTAACTAAGAATTAATGTTTTTATTTTCTCAAAATCAAAAAGGTTTGCAACTTCGATTTGTAATTTGGATAATAGCTCACCTGCTGTAAATAAAAGCATATTTCACCAGATGGTGAATAAAACGCTACATAATAACAAAATAATTAAAAAAAAAAAAATTATAATTTTTTTTCCATCTATTTAAACGTTACATAATTATTTTTCAAATTTTTTTTTTATTTTCATAAATTTTTTTAAAAATTTTTTTGTTCGTCAATTTTTTTCTTCAAATTTTTTTAATCAATTTTCAATCAACAAATTTTTTTTTTTTATCAAAATTTTTTTTTCATAAAAAAATTTTTTTTCGTCAAATGTTTTTTTCATAAATTTTTTTTTTTTAACATGATAATGTTTTAAGGCTGGTGTCTAATCTTAAAAAAGTTGCAGGATGCCACCTCAGTTTGACTATATAAGCTAACAATTAACGAAAAAGAAAACAAGAATTACTATTTTCATTTTCGTAAAACCAAAAATTTTAATAACTTGGGTTTGTAACTTGGATAATAATTCACCTCGTGGTGAATAAAACCGTTTTTCACCAGCTGGCGAATAAAAAGTAACATAATTATTTTTCACCAAAAAAATAATTTTTTTTTTATAAAATTTTATTTTTTCATCAATTGTTTTTTTAAATTTTTTTTTTTCATCAATTTTTTTTTTCTATAAAATTTTTTTTTTTTTCATCAATTTTTTTTTTTTAATAAATTTTTTTTTTCGTCAAACTTTTTTTTTCATTATATTTTTTTTTATCAATTTTTTTTTTATAATTTTTTTTTTTTCATCAAATTTTTTTTTCATAATTTTTTTTTTTTTTTCATTAACTTTCTATTTCATCATTTTTTTTTTGTATCAAAATCGCCATTAGGCACGTCTCCGAAACAGAAAATGCAAATTCCTTCATTTGTGTCTGCAATTCCAGATCATGTTGGTAACCCTTGCGAAATAATGTAAGAGACAAAAAAGTTGAAAGAAAGTATGAAGTGAGGTTGAGATTGCTAAAAATAGAATTGTAGTGTTGGAAACTGTCAACATTTATTCTGTAGAAACTATAAATATTCACATATATAAAAAACAGTTTTCATTAACAAGACAAACCGACATTTAAGATCCTACTGATGATGACACTAACTGGGGTGTTTGAAACCGGTATAGGAAATACCAGAAATGTCTATAATTTTTAGTAATTCAATTTTTCTTCTGCATTTTTTCAACTTGAACCCAGAGCTTCGAACGAATTAATTCTATTGAGAATTAATTCACCAAAAGTTTAATTCTGTTTTAATAAGTTTTGAATTATCATTCCTTACCAGCATTCAACACGAATTAATTCAAAGGCTTAATTCTCAAAGCTTAAATCAAATTGAATTAATTCCCAAGAGAATTAATTCCTTGCAAGCAATCATTCGATTGAATGATCAAAATTTTTCATCATTCAAATCTATTACAAATTGAATGATGATTTTTTTATTTCATTCCCTTTGTATTTTCAAAAATGTGTTGCTTGTGTGCATTTTAAGCATCTTCGTGTGTAAACGATCGGTTGTTGTTTTGTTGACGTCTCGTCTGCTGCTTCCCACACAAGCATAAATGTGTGTGAGAGTGTGTTGCGCTTCACTGTTTTAAATTGAATGATAAGAAAATTTCACCATTCAATTTGTAGTAGATTGATTTGGATAAAAAAATAGTTCATTCCTACAGAATGATCATTCTTAAGGAATGAATTCTTGAAGAATTAATTCATTGATTATGAAAGTTGAATGATTTTAGGGAATGCCAAATTCTATTTTTTTAATTCGAATTAGGAAATTGAATTAAAGAATTAATTCTTTCGAACCTTTGCTTGAACCCTTATAACAAATTTTTTTTTTTTATTGAATTTTTTTTTATCAAATTTTTTTTTCATTAATTTTTTTCATAATTTTTTTTTTGTAAATTTTTTTTTTATCATATTTTTTTTCATCAAATTTTTTTATCTAATTTTTTATTATCAATATTTTTCTCACCAAAATTTTTTTTTCATATTTTTTTTTCATCAAAATTTTTGTTCACAAAAAATTTTGGGTAAATTTCTTTTTTTTTCACATAAAATTTTTTTATCTAATTTTTTATTATCAATTTTTTTCTCACCAAAAAATTTTTTTTTCATATTTTTTTTTTTCATCAATTTTTTTTTACATCAAAAAATTTTTGTTTTCATTAAAAAAATTCATCAAAACTTTTTTTCATCAAAATTTTTGTTCACCAAAATTTATGGGTTCATTCATTTTTTTTTAACATAATTTTGTTTTTCGGGAAAAAAAAAAAATATTTTTTTACAAAAACTGCTTTTTCACCAAGTCTAAGCTTTTCACATAAAAATTTTCCATTTGTTTATCAAATGTACATAAAACAAGTGAGAGTGGTATATTATTTTATACTCTCCAAAATGCAAACACACTTTTTTGCACTTATTTTAGCACTTACTTATGAAATGTACAGTTCTATTGGTTTTTTAATGGGGTCGTCGACTGATATTTCAATTCGTTTTGCATGGAATAGCAAAGTAATATAACATTATTTTTTCTAAAAAAAACTTTGCTTTGGCAAGTACACCCAAATCTTCCGCAAAATATTATCATGATTTAATGTTTTGGGCAAGAGTACAAAATTCGCAGACATTTTATTATACAGCACTGTGTGAATTTCCTTTCTTTTAAGCTCCATTGAACTCAGCAGCTTAACTTATTCTAATGTGGATTTCCAAATGAAATGCCCCATACTAAAATTTCTTAATTCCATTTCACTTCAAAGTTTTTTTTGTTTATTTGATTGTCCTAGTTTTCTATTGTAACATGGGAACTAAGTGGCATTTAATTTTGTGAAAACATTTTCCAAAAAAAAAAAAAAAAACCCAAAAACTGTTTAATTATAACTCAATTTCATCAATCAATAAATATTCCCTAAATATTTGGAAAGAAAACGACTTAGGGACTATGGCAAGCAAAAAAAAATCACTGCCAGCAATGCAAGTCAATTTAAAAATGCAACAGAGCAAAGAAAAAAAGACAACTATCAAAGCATTCGAAAAGGCGAGAAAGAATGAAAAATTTCCAAAAAATCAAATAAACATCCATAAAAATTTTCATATTGCAAAAAAAAAGAAAATGAAGAAAATTAAACAACAACAGTAGCGATAATCTAAACCAAAACATGCTAAAACACCAGCAGCTCAGTCCTAGATAAGATTAATGATTGTCAAGGCATTTAGTGGATACAAAAATTCTAAGTGAAAAACAACCATAATACGTAAACATTTTATACTCTTGCAAAGCAATTTCCAAACACTTAAAAAAAACTACAACTACCAGGCAACTTTCATCTAATATCAACAACAGAGTTCTAGTGGCATTTATTTAAAAAAAGAAGAGTGAAAACTAAAATAGCGCAAAAAATACAGTAGAATCGTGAAATCAACGGAAAAAATATTTAACTGATGGAATTCGTTTTCCATTCATGTTTATTGCATAAAAGGTAGGAGCGATGTTAGTTTTTTGATTTTTAATTTTTAAAATTAAATTGGGCGGAATGGTTGAGAATGGGCATAAGATGGGCAGGGTTTTTAACATTTTGAATATTTTCACTAGACTAAAAGCTAACTTATGTTGGGCCATTCCAGAAAATTTAGCTCAAATTTTAGTCATTTTTGGAAATGGTGTCTCAGATTAATTTGAGCCTTGACACATAGATAGCCCTCATAAATATGATATATGTACCATATATCGTTTTTTTACATTTGGTGTATTTAACGAATTATGGCGGGTCAAAGATTGACTTTTTAAGCAAAAGTAAGAAAAATACATCACGTTTAAAGAGCTGTAACTTCTTAACCAATGACCCGATTTTCACAAATTTAGGCTCATGTGAAAGCTGGGGTTCTTCTTTTAGAAAATATTTTTAAAATAACACAGTTTTTTTTACAGAAATGATGCAAAAATGCAAAAACATTTTTTCTTTTCGAATATTTAAAAAAACACATCTTCGATTTTTAAAAAAAAAATTCTGGTGAAAAATAACAATGTTTTGTATAACATATTCAAAATTCAGAGTGGGATCTCCATGGGATCAAAAACTATTCTGTTTTAAGTACGAGGTTCTCATATTTTTCCCTTAGAAAATTTAAATTTCTAATGTTTTGAATTTTTTTCAAAATTTTAGTAGTATAATTTTCTTTGAAAATTTAAAGTTTTATATTGAAGAAACATAAAATTTTAATTTTCTAAGGTAAAATTTAAGAACTTCGTACTAAAACCAGAATATTTTTTGATCCCATTGGGATCCCACTCTGAATTTTGGATATGTTGTACAAAACAGTATTGTTTATCACCAAACTTTTTTTTAAAAAAATCGAAGATGTGTTTTTTTAAATATTCGCAAAAAAAAATGTTTTTGAATTTTTGCAACACTTCTGAAAAAAAAACCGTATGCTTTTGAAAATATTTCCTAAAAGAAGAGAAATTAAGCTTTCATATGAGCCATTACTTGTGATAATCGGATTACTAGTTAAAAAGTTAGAGCACGTTAAACGTCATGTATTTTTCTGACTTTTGCTAAAAAAGTCGAACTTTGACCCGCAATAATTTGAAAACTACAGCAAATTTTGAAAATCCAAAAATGTAACATATCTCATATAAACGTGGATATCTATGAGCCAAATTCTCAGTGACGTCCAAAGGCATGTTTCCGAACAGTGGGGCGAAAATTTTTGGAATTACCCTGTTACGAATAAAGCAGCGTGGTGTAGGATATAAAAAAATAATATAGATATCTTAAGATATATCATATTAATTATGAATATCATATAATTTTTTACATAATAATGTTTTTAGGCTAGTGTTTAATTTTAAAAGCGACGCAGGACGCAGGACGCAACCCACTCCTCGGCCAAACCAACTTTAACCTAAAGTTGTGAACACAGTAAATGTGTTTCTTGATTACACCGCCCGACAGCAAATATTAAACATGAACCGGATGATATACGTCTGAAAGAAGAGATCAAATGGAGTCAAACTGCATTTACAGTTTTTCATTTCGTGATCCTGTTTCTTTTTAAAAGTACTTCAAAGTTTTAAAGGATACTTTTTTTAAAATATTTTTGAAATATTTTTAATTATCGTAGAATGACACTGGTGACGACAGATGAAAGAGGAGGATCACAACCAATTTTTCCATTTTTATATTTTGCCATATCAGGATAAAAGGATTTGAATAAAGTCATTTGAAAACTTTATCAAAATATTTTTTTGAAAATTTTGAATGATATTGAAGGACACATTTTTGAATGGACGTTACTTACCTCCTTTTTTCTGATTTTAAGAAATAATAAAATAGGAAAATTAGGGGAGATCCTCCTTTTTCATTTGCTATCAATAGTGGCATCCTAGGAAAAGTATAAATATTAAAAAATATTTTATAAAATTTAATCCTCTAAAACTTTGAAGTCTTTTTAAAAGGAAACAGGATCACAAAATGAAAAACTGTAGATGCAGTTTTACTACATTTAGTCTCTAGTTTCAAACGTATATTATCCACTTCGTGTTTAACGACTTTTTTCAATTTTTGTCGGACGGTGTTATAACCAGCGTTTGATATTTAGCTTTTAAAAAAATATTATTAAATAGCGGCTTTCTTATATATTAAAATTCTTTAATATATTATCAGCCAGCTATTTGAAATAGCTGGCTATTTAAAAAGCCGCATATTTAAATATTCAAAATGTTGCATATTTAAATAGCCGGCTGTTAAAAAAGCCAGCTATCAAAATAGCGGCTGTTAAAATGGACGGCTATTTTTACATGCATAATTTTAACAACAGGCTTTTTCAAAAGCACTGTTGAAATACGATGGAATAAATGTAAACATTGTCGTTAACATTGCTTGGGCGAGTGTTATCATCGTATTTATTTTACTTTTTGTTGTTGGGCTGTAGAAAAGACACTGCATTTAGAGAAATTAAAAATTGGGTTAAAAATATCCAATAAAGAAAATAAATTGATAAAATTATACTTTTAACTTATTTTAAAATAATTGAATTTTTATTTGTAAATTTTATTTTGCATTAATATTAATTTTCTTATTAAAAAAAAAATTAATAACTCTTATCGAAAATTCTGTTATTGGTGTGCAGCAGTGTTGCCAGATACTTATTTTCCCTCTTAAACCTATGTAGTTAAAAAAAAAAACGCCTAACCATCTTGAAATTGAATTAATTTATTTCATAAAAAATAATTTTATCTTATTAAATAAGATAGCTCTCAATAAATAACTCTCATCAAAAATTCGGTTTATTTTTTATTTAATTTTTTATGTGTATTTAAAATACTATTTTTTATGGATGTCGCGAATAGTGTATTTGGCAGTTTAGCGAATATTTATTATATTGGGATTTTGTGATAATCTCAATATCCCATAATCCCAACAGGGAACTTTTTTTGGTCATAACCCCCATTCACATTATGGGGTGTAAGTCCAAAGCAATTTTGGTCATAATCACAGCTTTCTGCAGAGAGGGTGGGTTTAACGAGGCCGCAAAATTAATTAAAATTTTTAAAACTTGAACCCAATCTGAAGTTACGGTTTTGCTTATA
Organism: Pegoplata infirma; assembly: GCA_963921195.1. Classification (NCBI taxonomy): domain Eukaryota; kingdom Metazoa; phylum Arthropoda; class Insecta; order Diptera; family Anthomyiidae; genus Pegoplata; species Pegoplata infirma. The sequence goes on from OY992540.1 coordinate 89,064,451, forward strand.
ACTTTTAAACCATTGGGCAAATATATATGTCAAGCTTAGGCGGCCTCGGGATTTTTTTTTTGTACCCCTAAATCAACAATATGGCCTCGGGATTTTTTTTTTGTACCCCTAAATCAACAATATGGCCGATATTCCCAGACTCCCTAACTTTAGAATTGTCTCTTTTATGTATATTTTAAGTTTCATGCAAATCGGTTCACAAGGGTCGAGATACTTCCCTTCTTAGATAAAAAATAATATTAATTTTTTTTACAAAAAGTTCCTTATTTTTTATTTTATGACTACATTTTAAATACATGAATTGTTATGTTTTTCTTTGTTTTTATGATAAAATTTTGATATGATAAAATATGTTTTTTAATGCATTTTATAAAATTTTGAAATAAGTTGAAACTATATTTTTTTAAAGTTATTTATATTTTTCTTAATTTAATTAAATATTTTTGAAAATTAATTGTTCTGAAATCTAGCCAGCACAAAAGGGCTGGCAACTTTAGAGATTAGTTGAAAAATTGCAATCAAATTATAAAGAGTTTGCTCAACGTTTCTTTATTTATCAACATTTTTTTTGAGAGAAGACAGCAAAAAACTTAACAGATAATGAGACTCAAATACAGTTTTCTGTTGTGCTCATTTGATCTTGTATGTAAATTCTGTTACGCAAGCGCCTTTGACGCAGTGTTGCCACCAACAAAATCGTAAATTACACATGGATCATGCCAAAATTACACATGATATCACGAATACTTTAAAAAAATAAGATGTTTTCTTAATTTTCAAAATTAACTATTAAGTCTGGCTTACTCAATGCTTCGTTAAATTGAAATTTTGTATACAAATTTTGACATAAGACACCGTTAAATCGACAGTTAGCAGCTAACTGTACATTGAGTAATTCGTAAAGTCATATGCTGATATGAGCCTAACAAATATGCTAGCAGAAAAATCTGTTGACTTCTGATAAAATTTCTGTACACCTTAAATTTATTTTTTTATACTTATAAAGGACTTTTGAGCCTAATTGATTTTAAGACCCTTATAAAAATGAAAAAATTATATAATTTTAAAGACAAAAAACGGCCGATAATGGCTGATTTAACAGAAAGAGCTTGTTGTATTTTTTTAATCGTAAATTTTTAGATATGCTGCTTTTCAATAATTTATTTTTTAATTAAAACTTTGAAAAAAAAAAACTAATGATAGCTTAATATTTCTGTAAAATTAGCAAAATAATCTACCATTTTTTTTTTATTTTTTGTTTTAATTTTGACACTTTTTAATAGTTAAATTTGACAAAAAAAAAAAAAATAAGTTTTAAAAAACAAACAATTTCCGTAAAAAAATAACCAGCAAACAGAATCAGTAAAATTACATCAAATTTTCTGTTATTTTTTAGAACTCAATGACAGAGAACTTTGTTAAAATATCCATTAGTACAGAAAAATCCGCTAAAAGTTTACTTTTTAAACCGTTTCACAGATTTTTCGAAATAGTTTTATTTTTGAGTTTAGAAATATTTTATTTGAATTAACCAACCAACTTTAGGCAGTCTAGAGTTAAAAATTTGTTGAGTGAAAAATACTTTGTAAAATAATTTTGTGTCTCACCAATGTCTTTCAAAGCGTCCTTAGCGATTTTTTAATATGTGAATTCGTGATGAAATTCATGTAAAATTCACGGTTTTGCTAATAACTTCTTAACCGAATTTGTTGAAAGATCATGAATATATATCGTCCTAGATCGATATTTCGAAGTATCACAAGTAACCCTTATTTAGTAAGTGGTGGGTAAAATAATTAACTAAAATTGTGAATTTATTTTTTTTCAAAAACGTAAAAATTTCAAATTACACATAATTTACACATGCAGCCAATTACAAATGGGCTACACTTGAAAAAAAAAACACAGGATATGTGTAATTACACACGAAGTGGCAACATTGCATTAATGAAATATTTGTAATGAGCAGGGCAGAACTTCTCAGTTTTTTACGATTTACGCCTATTTAATCAAAATAAATATAGGCATATATTGTATAACATTAAAGGTATTTAAAAGATCTATCTCGTGGTCCTAACAACATACCTAAAAAAAAATATTTTTCGAATTAACAAAAATTTCCGAAAATTTTGATATTTTACTCAATATGACGAAAAGTTGTGCATGTTTGGACACGTATTCTACATACGCAGATAGGTTTTTCAAAGACCTTTCATTTGATATGTAGCATGACTAGGTTTCTTTGTATAATATAGTACAGCGGTTACCAACCTATGTTACGCGTACCACTAGGGGGTACGCGAAACTGTCCGCGGGGGTACGCCAAATTTAAGTAATTTGGACATTCGTTTTAGATTGACCTTTCAATGCTGGTTCCGCATCGGGCTTCCAAAGTTTTCCATAACGTTAGGTTTTTAAGAAAGTTTAGGTCAAAGTTCACAAAAAACGTATTTTGTGCAATTTAGAGAGCATTTTTTTGCTATATTTTGAGATCTGACCACTTGTTTTCGATTAACCTTTCGATGCTGATTCCGAATATGGTTCCCAAATTTTTCTATGATGTCAGGTTTTTGAGAAAATGTGTGTCAAAGTTCTCAAAAAACGTGATTTTAGACATTTTTGAGACGGGTTGTGAGTGGAAATTTTAGTACCATTTTGTTCAGCTCAAAATGCCCCTTCATATACTAGGGTGTTTCATTCGAAGAGTCACGGAATTGTTTATCTGTCCTTCTATTAAAAAAGAAAACATTTAAAAAAAAACAAAAAAAAACAAGTAAGAAAATAATAGTCGGTCAAGACCGACCATATAATACCCTACACCAAGGTTTCCCGGAAAATGGGTCCCATGGATCGATTAGATCTATATGTTGCAAAACCTTTAATAAGTGAAGAAAACACTCACAAATCAAATTTAGGTGAAATAGGCTTCTATTTGTTGACAATAAACCGCTTTAACTGAATATCGGGCGAAATTTTCACAAGGGGCCTGAGTCCAAAACTGGTCCGATGATTATCAGGTTTGATAAGGTTATTTAAGTACGCGTTTAACATACACAAACAAAATTTTAATTAAATATTTTCTATTTTCATGAAATTTGAGACATTTATGTGAAAATCGGGAAGGTGGTTTGTATGGGGGCTACAAGAAGAACTGGTCCGATTTCTTTGAAATTCGGAATGATGATATGTGAAGACAAAACATGTTTACCATCCAAATTTCAAAGCGATACCTTCTATAATACGGTTATTAGAGTCATTTGAGCCAAAACTAAAGAGGACCTTTGTATGGGGGCTAGGTCTAAATATGGACCGATTTTTTCCAATTTCAATAGGCTTCCTCCTTGGGCCAAGAGAGACTTAAGTTTCAAATTTCAAGTCAATTGATTAAAAATTGCGACCTGTATCGTGTTTACACCGTTTACATGGACAGACAGACAGACAGACGGACGGACGGACAGACGGACGGACGGACGGACATCGCTAAATCGACTCAAAAAGTTATTCTGAGTCGATCGGTATACTTAAAGGTGGGTCTAGGACCAATATTTCGGGTAGTTACAAACATCAGCACAAACTCATTATACCCTGTACCACAGTGTGGTGTAGGGTATAATAAAAAAACATTATATTTCCGCCCTCTGTGATGTGTTTTTAGATTTTTTTTTAAAAGTTTTTTAAAAGAAAAGGTTCGTTGTTTAAATTTTTGGTGTAGAAACGACTGGTGAAATCAGATTTGCAATATTTTCAGCTGTTTTTGCTCTGCAGAAAAATCAGCTCAAATCAGCGTTTTCAGATGCATTGAGCCACCCCAAGGAGCGCAAAATTTTCCAAAACAATACCACCATTGTTTTGATCTCCCCTAAATCCTTAAAAAAAAATTATAATACCTGCAGATCAAAAATTTCAAAATTAACTCTAATATTTATACATTACAAAAATTATGTCATTAACTGTTTGTAGTTTATTTAAAAAGTTTTCCGTTAGTTGTTTTTAAAAGAAAAAACATTTGTTTGATGTTCAGTTTTTATTAATGACTACTTCAGTCCTTTGTTTCAAAAATAACACACTAAAAAATAAAGACTTTCATTAACATTTAATTTTTAAAGTCATTTATTTTTGTTCTGTAAGTAAAAACTACTGATTATTCTTTTGATTTTTAATGATTTGTGTAAGTAATTTTTTTTTAAATTGTTGGTATTTTTTAATGAAATATCATTAGTTTTTACCTACACAAGTCAGTTATTTTTTTGTAGAAAAAAAAAATCAAAAAATTATTCATAGAAATATAAAAACATGTTTGTATCAAGTGACTTTGGCACGATGGGTAGAGTGTCTGGACAGAATGTAGTTGATTGCGGGATCGATTCCCCAAAAATTTTATTAAAAGTTTTTAAAAAATTATTTCAATAAAAAATTGTAAAAAATTACCTACGAAATCATTAATTTTTATTGTTTTCGTAGGTTATTTTTTTGAAATTTGTTGGTAAAAATAACAGAACTATCATTAATTTTTAATGTTTTCGTTGGTTATTTTTTTCGAATTTGGTGGTAAAAAAGATTGAAAAAACATACTTTTTTAATGTTTAATGTTATTTATTTTAGAAAATTTTGTCAACAGTAAAAAATAAATGTTGACGTTTGTTAAAACAAATGAGTAATTACTGGGATGGTTTTCAATTGTTTATTCACTGGTTTTAAGTGTGTTTTTCATTTGTTTTTGCCTACAAAATATTTTGAGTGTATGAGAAGATTTTTTAACGAAAACAAAAAACTCGTTAGGGGGTACGCGGCTGACAAAATTTAAAATTAGGGGTACGCGAGCCAAAAAGGTTGGTAACCGCTGATATAGTAGATACACGGAAAATGACCGTCTCTTCCCCCCTCATTTGCACCCCCTAAATAATTATTTGGGCCGATAATAAAAATACGTATTCCTTTTTTTTCCTACTCTACAAAACAAAACCAATTCTATTGAGATCGGCGGGTGACGCTAGGGAGACTTCCTTTGTTAGTCATATTTGAATTTAAACACTTACTTTTGTATGAAAATTTGTTTAAATTTCAATATATATGGGCCTTAATCTTCTACATTTAATGAAGGTTAGGGGTTCATTTCTAAAATCGTTTAAAACTACGGGTTTTTGACAATTCGTAAGACTAAACAAAAATATATCTTGATTTAATTAAATTAAAAATAAATTAATTAAATGTTTATGCCCTTTTAAAAAAAAAAAAACTACTTAGGTTTAAGAGGGAAAATAAGTATCTGGCAACACTGCTGCACACCAATAACAGAATTTTCGATAAGAGTTATTAATTTTTTTTTTAATAAGAAAATTAATATTAATGCAAAATAAAATTTACAAATAAAAATTCAATTATTTTAAAATAAGTTAAAAGTATAATTTTATCAATTTATTTTCTTTATTGGATATTTTTACCCCAATTTTTAATTTCTCTAAATGCAGTGTCTTTTCTACAGCCCAACAACAAAAAGTAAAATAAATACGATGATAACACTCGCCCAAGCAATGTTAACGACAATGTTTACATTTATTCCATCGTATTTCAACAGTGCTTTTGAAAAAGCCTGTTGTTAAAATTATGCATGTAAAAATAGCCGTCCATTTTAACAGCCGCTATTTTGATAGCTGGCTTTTTTAACAGCCGGCTATTTAAATATGCAACATTTTGAATATTTAAATATGCGGCTTTTTAAATAGCCAGCTATTTCGATAGCTACATTTCTAAATATTTAATATTCTTAATATTTTAACAGCTCAATATTTACAATAGCAGAATATTTCAAATAGCCGGCTGAAAAAATATTGAGTATATATTAATATCACGGCTGTATATATATGGCTACCAAACCCTGGTTATAACCGTATGGTTTTGGCACGTCCTGAAACTTTGAATTTTTTTTTTCTTTTTCGACATATATATCTTTTTAGCCGTAATAGATAGAGAAAAAACAATACCAGATTTAGAAAATTCAGACATTTTTCTATTAGAATAAATTTTTTAAATTCAAAAATTAAACAAGAAATTTTAAACTTTTTTCTATTAAAAAAACACACTATGCGGCATCTATTTTTCTTATGGGGCACTATATTAGTTTTCTCTTTCTAACTTAATTAGTAGAATAATTTGAAAAAAAAATTAACAATATGATTAAAGACTACTTTTTTGTTGCCTGTACTATTTGTTGAGTGGCAATACCATGCTTGGGGTATAAAAACTGCTTAGAGACTAAGGGAAATCACCAATGGGAAAAAATTTCGGATATCGTTAAAAACAGATATCGTTAAATCACCAAAAGTGGGATTCTAAGTTGATCGATGTACTTAACGGTGGACCTAGAACCAATATTTTGTTGAGTTAAAAACCTTAACACAAAGTCATTATAGCCTTAAAAGATTAAATCGCTCCAGCCTATTGTACAACTGATACGTTTTACTCTATTTGCCTTTTGCTACTTGGCGTAAAAGTGGAATTGCATGAATTCTCATTAAATTGACGTTTTGTGGAATTTTTGGCCTTCCGGTCGGTTTTCTCGTGCAAATATAACACAAGCACTGAAAGAGTTAAACACAGCAAAGTATAGCACAGCTATGCAATGTGCCTGCAATTGCTCTTTCACTTTTTAGTTTTTATACCCTCCACTTAGTGATAGAGGGCATATACACTCAAAAAAAAAAGTTTGTAAAATGACATAAAATCCCCGTGATTTTACGGGGCAGGTTTTGTAAAATATGTACTAGCAAGAATCCCCGTAATGTTACGGGGATAATTTGTAAATTGATTTAACAAAAAAATTACGGGGAGAAAGTGTAAATTTACAATTTTTTTTGTAAAATATTATTGTAGACTTACAAATAAAGTTGTAAACTTACAAAATAAAGTAGAAAATCAAAAAATAAAATTGTAGATTTACAAATTGTTTGGTTTAACTACAGTTTTTTATGGCAAAAAACTTGTATATTTACAGTAAAAAGTGGTAAATTTACAATTTTTATTGTAAATATACCATTTTTTCTTATTTTTTTGCCGTAAAAACAGTAGTTTAACCAAATAATTTGTAAATTTACAATATTGTTTTTGTATTTTCTACTTCATTTTTGTAAAATTACAACTTTTTCTGTAAGTATACAATTTTGTTTTCTAAACTTTCATATTTGTTTTGTAAATTTACAAAAAATTTGGTATATTTACATATTGGTTTTGTAAATTTAAAGAGTTTTTCCATTGGTGCATTTTATTTTTCCTTCTTCGGCAGCTGGAGTAGCACTTTAACAACCTGAAATGATTTTTTTTCACTTGAACACTTTTAACAAACTTTTTAGAGTATAACACTGCACTTTTTTATTTTTTTTTTCGGAATTTCGTTTTTCTTAAGTAGAACATATGAGAATTGCGAAGGAGGCTACACAAGAAATTTCTTACATTTTCAAGAAAAACTAGTCAAAAAAATTACCTTTTTTTAGAATTTTTAATTATTTTAGCAAGTATTTTTATAAAAATTATAAGAAAAACTTTGGATATTGTAGATTGGACGTTTAAGTACCTGATAAAATAAGAAAAAACTTAATTTTTCATAATTGACAACTTTTGATTGACATTTTAGTGCCAGATTTAAAAAAAAAGTACCAAAAAATATGGTAAAATTACCAAAAAATGGTAAAAAATACAAACAAAAAAACTAGAACAACAATATAGTAAAATCATAAAAAATTGTAGTATTTTACTTAAAGCAAGTTACCAAAAAATTGTCTTGATATTCAATTTGTTTGATAAAGCTTACAACTAATTGAAAAATGTTTGTATGCGGAACTTAAAAAATTTTCAAAATTTATATATGAAGTTTTTTATTTATAAAAATTAATTTTTAACAAAATATGGACTTAGAAAATTTTTGCGTCTCCTATTGTTGCATAATTATTTTTCAATACAAATTTTTGTTTAATTACATTTTTTGTGTCAAAATACTGAAAACCTTGTAAACTAAAAAATCTTGAAAAAAAATGTTTGTAATAAAACATTTTTTGGTAGAAAGACTAAATACTATCAAATAAAATGTTGTTGTACAATTACAATTTTCTTGTGTAAAACAACTAAACACCTTGTAATTTTTTTTAATTTGTAAAATAATTATTTTTTTTGTTAATTTACCTAAAAAAATTGTTAAATAAATTTACCAACATATTATAGTAAAATTACAAAGCGCACGGTAGTTTTTGTTTTATTAAAAATACAAGAATTGTTGTAAATAGACAAAAATATTAGTAAAATAGAATTACAAGACCTTTTGCTTGTAATTTTACAAACTTTTTTTTTTGAGTGTATAAGTTTGTCATTCCGTTTGTAACTCATCGAAATATCGGTCTGGGACCCCATAAAGTATATATATTCATGATGCCCGATCGATTTTAAGACATTCTAGCGATGTCCGTCTGTCCGTCTGTCCTTCTGTCTGTCTGTGGAAAATGCTCTCGCGGACAAAATATTGCCCGAGAAGTTTGGTATTGCATTTGAGCGATATCGGTTCAGCGGTTCAAAAGTTATGAACGAAAATGTAAGCACACCTCAAAAATTTCAGTACATTCAACATAACCTAAATATACAAAATGCTCTAATTCGGCTTCTGGTTGACATATGTGAACATAATTGAACACCAAATGGTATTTAAACAAGTACGAACATATTTTTTGACAAAAAAAGAAAAAAATCGCGGATTTTTTTTTTTTACCAAAATTTTGTTTCGCAGAAATTTTTTTTCAAAAATTTTTTTTTCAAAAGTAATTTCCTTTTAAATAAATTTTTTTGCAATAATCTTTTTGAAATTGTGGAAGGTATCACTACATTCGGCAAGGCCGAATTTAACATTTTTACTTATTTTTTTTTTAAATTGCTTGTGGATTAATTGATGCGAGTGTTGCGAGTTGTGTTATGCGCGCGTACATACGTTTCATTCATTCCGAAGGAACGTTTAGGTGTTTTTATTTTGCAATTATTTGTGTTTTCATAAACACACACGTGTATAAAGATTGTAATACGAATAGTTTTTACAATGACAGATATGTGTAGACAAATTATATCAATAATGAAATTTCTTAGATGGACAATTTGCACAAATGTAACAACGTCAAGTCCATTCGGAAATGGAATTATATTTTTTCTCGCAAGACAACATAGTTTTTTTTTTTTCAAAATAAAATCAGTTCCAATCATGCATATCAATTCTACACTAAAAAAAAAAAAACTTGTTAAGTTACCAATAAATCTCGTGATTTTACGAGGCTATTCTCGTAAAATATGACGTAGGTAAAATTCTCGTAAAATTACGAGGATTTCCTCGTAATTTTGAATGCACCAAAAATTGGTAAAATAACCAATTTTATTGGTAAAAATATTGTTTTAAAACCGGAAAAATACAAAAAAAAAAATGGTAAACTTACAATAAAAAATGGTAAATATGTTTAAAAAAATGATAAATTTACAAACCAAAATGGTAAATTTACAAAAAAAAATGTTTGTTAACAACATAAATCCTCGTAATAAAATAATTTTTGTAAAATAACTTTTTTTTTGTAAATTAACTACTCCTCCTTAAATTAATCCTCGTAATAAATTTTTCAAAATTTTGTCAACTTTTTTTTAAATATTTTTCAATAAAAAAAAAGTTTTTTTGTTAAACAACATAAATCCTCGTATAACATAATTTTTGTAAAATAACAGTTTTTTTTGTTAATCAACTAGAATCTTCGTAATAAAAACTTTGTTGTAAAATTACCGTTTTTTTTTGTAAAATAACCTTTCAAAATGGTAGAATACAATTACGAAAATAAACTTGTAAAATTACCAATAAAACTGTAGTTCTCGTTTGAGCAAAGTACAAGATTTTTTGTTAAAAAACAAGGAAAATTGTTAAATATTGGTAGAACGGGATTACAAGGCATTTTACCAGGCGTTTTACCAGTTTATTTTTTTGAGTGTACATTGGCTATTCAAAGCGGTTCAATTTTGAAAAAAATATATGTTTTCAGAGAATCATTAATTTTAACTACCGAACTTGAAACTCAACTCCGTTACATGTCACTTTGTACTGATTTTTCGATTATTTTGTGTTATTTCTGCTTATGTTCGACATAAGTATTCTTAATTTGCTGAATTTTTGCAATGCATTTAAATGCTTCATGTATTTGTGTTACCTAGAGATGTGCACATAAGTAGAGTTGAGCGTGATTCACGTGGATCACGCGGGAGTGTAATTGAAACGTATTTTACTTACGTGATTGAGATTAAGTGGGAACAAAATTCGTGAATGAGTGTGCGTGAGTAAAATTTTTGCATGAGTCATTTTTTTTTCGGGAGTTTTCGTTACTTATTTTCGTTTCATGTTTCCTTTCGTTATTAAAAACGCCAAACTTGGCTACACTCAAAAAAAAAAAAAAACCTTGTAAAGTTACCAAAAAGTCTCGTGATTAGGCTATTCTAGTAAAATAGGAGGTAGGTAAAATTCTCGTAAAATTACGAGGATTTCCTCGTAATTTTGAATGCGCCAAAAATTGGTAAAATAAACAATTTTATTGGTAAAAATATTGTTTACTTATTTCAAAATATTGGTAAACTTACAAGAAAAAATGGTAAATATGTTAAAAAAAATGGTAAATTTACAAACCAAAATGGTAAATTTACAAAAAAAATGCTTAAATACTCGTAATAAAATCATTTTTGTAAAATAACTTTTAAACATTTTGCTAACTTTTTTTAAATAGTTTTCAATAAAAAAAACAATTGTCCGGGACTTGGAAAATTAAAAAGAAATAATAGAAAATTTACAAAAAAAAAAATGTTTTTTTTTTGTTAAACAACATAAATCCTCGTATAGCATAATTTTTGTAAAAAAACTTTTTTTTTTTGTAAATCAACTAGAATCCTCGTTATAAAAACTTTGTTGTAAAATTATTTTTTTTTTTTGTAAAATAAGCTTTCAAAATGGTAGAATACAATTACGAAAATAAATTTGTAAAATTACCAATAAAACTGTAGTTCTCGTTTGAGCAAAGTACAAGATTTTTTGTTAAAAAGCAAGGAAAATTGTTAAATATTGGTAGAACGCGATTACACTCAAAAAAAAAAGTTTGTAAAATTACAAGTAAAAGGTCTTGTAATTCTATTTTACTAATATTTTTGTCTTTTTACAAAAATTGTTGTATAAGTATTTAATAAAACGAAAACTACAGTTTGCTTTGTTATTTTACTATTATATGTTGGTAAATTTATTTTACAAAATTTTTAGGTAAATTTACAAAAAAGTGAATTATTTTACAAATTAAAAAAGTACTACAAGGTGTTTAGTTTTTTTACACATGAAAACTGTTATTGTACAACAAAATTTTACTTGGTGTTATTTAGTCTTTCTACCAAAAAAATGTGTTATTACAAAATTTTTTTTTTTAAGATCGCTTACAAGGTTTTCAGTTTGAAATGTATGTATTGAAAAGTACAAAATTACAATGTAATTTTACAAAACTTAGTTTATTACTAGAATTAATGTTCTTTTACAAAAAAAAAATAATTATTCAACAACAGGACACGCAAAAATTTTCTAAGTTCCGATTTTTTTTTTGCGTTTTGAAGTAAAAAATTTAGGTAAAAATAATTTTTTATAAATAAAAAATTTTATGAAAAAAAAATTTTGGAAATTTTTTAAGTTCCGGACACAAAAATTTTTCAATTAATTGTAAGCTTTAGCAAAAAAATTTAATTTTTACACCATTTTTTAGTAATTTGCGTTAAGTAAAATACCAAAATTTTTTTTTTTTATTTTTACCATTTTTTTTGGTAATTTTACCATATTTTTTTGGTAATTTTTTTTTTTAATTTGGCACCTAAAATGTCAATAAAAAGCTGCCAATTATGAAAAATTAAGTTTTTCTTGTTTTAACAGGAACTTAAACATCTAATCTACAATATCCAAAAAAAAATTTCCGATTTTTTAAAAATACTAGTGAAAATAATTAAAAATTCAAAAAAATTTTTCCTGAAAATATAAGAAATTTCTTGTGTAGCCTCCTTCGCAATTCTCATATCGTGGGCCTATATTCAAAACCCACTATCTTCCATTTTCACGAAAATTACTTTTTGATGGCAAAATATTCAGTAAAACGGCCCTCATCTATGGTGTAAAATTCAGAACAAAAACATTTTTTTTTGCTATTTTATTTGCATTTTTGGTTTTCTCTATCTCTTACACAATTAATTTTTCTGAATGCAAAACCCTCTATCTTTTCAAATAATTAATTTATAAATATTTTTTTTTAATAATTTCATTATGCATTACATGTTTTAATACTAATTTTTGCATGCTGAACATGAATTTGTCAACCAAATTCCCGAATCAAGATTTTGGTCCACTGATGCTTATTTTTTCTCAAAATTCTTGTTTGACTTTTTTAAAAAAGATGGCTCAAAATTTTGATGTCTTGTGTACATTATGAAACAAAAATTTTAATCTTAAAAATCGAGATGCTGATCAGCATCTGTGGACCAAAATCGCGTTTTTAATTTTTGACTATTTTTTACATAACATACTCAACAGTTTGTCATCTTTTAAGATGAATTCGGTAAAAAAATATTTTTTGTCTCAAAAATCCGCACCTGTGAACCAAAACCGCGACTTCGGAATTCTTTATAAGCCGTTATCATTAATAAATCACGTTAAAAATTTACCGATGTCGTAAATGAAATCATAATAATTCATTATTATTAAAATGCAAAACCCTCTATCTGATCATTTTCATTCATATACTTAATATTTTTGAGAAACAAAACCCTCTATCTTTCATAATATCCCCAATAGTGCGAAATTTTAAAAACTAATTATATGTGAGATTCAGTAGTTGATTTAAAAAAATATTGTAGAATATCGAATTTTAATTACTCTTACAATACGCGAAATAAACAGTTTTTTGGCTCTCCTGAAAAGTTGTGTTTTTTAAGATAGAGGGTTTTGAATATAGGCCCTCGATATGTTTTCAGAGAATCATTAATTTTAACTTCCGAACCGAACTTGAAACTCAACTCCGTTACATGTCACTTTGTACTGATTTTTCGATTATTTTGTGTTATTTCTGCTTATGTTCGACATAAGTATTCTTAATTTGCTGAATTTTTGCAATGCATTTAAATGCTTCATGTATTTGTGTTACCTAGAGATGTGCACATAAGTAGAGTTGAGCGTGATTCACGTGGATCACGCGGGAGTGTAATTGAAACGTATTTTACTTACGTGATTGAGATTAAGTGGGAACAAAATTCGTGAATGAGTGTGCGTGAGTAAAATGTTTGCATGAGTCATTTTTTTTTCGGGAGTTTTCGTTACTTATTTTCGTTTCATGTTTCCTTTCGTTATTAAAAACGCCAAACTTGGCTACACTCAAAAAAAAAAACCTTGTAAAGTTACCAAAAAGTCTCGTGATTAGGCTATTCTAGTAAAATAGGAGGTAGGTAAAATTCTCGTAAAATTACGAGGATTTCCTCGTAATTTTGAATGCGCCAAAAATTGGTAAAATAACCAATTTTATTGGTAAAAATATTGTTTACTTATTTCAAAATATTGGTAAACTTACAAGAAAAAATGGTAAATATGTTAAAAAAATGGTAAATTTACAAACCAAAATGGTAAATTTAGAAAAAAAATGTTTGTTAAACAACATAAATCCTCGTAATAAAATCATTTTTGTAAAATAACTTTTAAACATTTTGCTAACTTTTTTTAAATATTTTTCAATAAAAAAACAATTGTCCGGGACTTGGAAAATTAAAAAGAAAAAATAGAAAATTTACAAAAAAAAATGTTTTTTTTTTGTTAAACAACATAAATCCTCGTATAACATAATTTTTGTAAAAATTTTTTTTTTTGTAAATCAACTAGAATCCTCGTAATAAAAACTTTGTTGTAAAATTATTTTTTTTTTGTAAAATAAGCTTTCAAAATGGTAGAATACAATTACGAAAATAAATTTGTAAAATTACCAATAAAACTGTAGTTCTCGTTTGAGCAAAGTACAAGATTTTTTGTTAAAAAGCAAGGAAAATTGTTAAATATTGGTAGAACGCGATTACAAGGCATTTTACCAGGCGTTTTTTTTTAGTGTATTTCGTCCGCAAAAACAAAAAAATTTTAAATTTTTCTAAAATATAAATATTGCTTATAATCTTCTTAGAGTGATTGAGTGTGCGTAAGTGAGTGCAAGTCAAACGACACTCATGTGCCCATCTCTACTGGCAACCAAAACGTCACTAGTGAATGATTATGTAGTTACCCAGGTTGAAATTGACGACGGTTATAAAAAAAAGTGTTCTGAAAATACTATTACAAAAAACAAACACTCTCAGCACATTATTGCTAGCGTTGTCGAAAAACGTTTTGAAACTACTCAATTTACAAAATATATGATTGTTCAAAATCATTAATGGTTTTAAAGCAGTTTGAAATCACATTGTTCGAAAAAATGTTTAAGTCTAACACATTTTTATACCCTATACCACTCTGGTATAATGAGTATAATGAGTTTGTGCTGATGAGTTTGGCTACCCGAAGTATTGGTTCTTCCGTCTTTCATTCTGTATGTCCATGTAAACAGTGTAAACACGATACAAAGCGTAGTTTTCAATCAATGGCTGACGGTACTGTTTTAAACCCGAATATCTTTAAAACGGTGTAACCAAGAAAAATTTTGAAAAGAGATTTAGAATCAGAAGGTCAAAATATTTAGGTCTATGAATTTAATTTTTAAAAATTAATGTTTTTTACTTTTTGTAATTTAAACGCGATTTTTGGCAAAAACTGCTCGATCGAAGATTTTGATTTTTGTTTCCAAATTTTTCATAAACATCTTTAAATACATATTAAAAAAAAAAAAATATGTTAGGTTTAATTTTTTTTTATAATTTCCTTACATATTTTTTTGGCTCTTTGGTGCCTTTAAATAAAACTTTTTCAAAGCATTTTTACATTGCTTTTAAAACTCTTTAGTCTAGTATTGATCGATGTTACGATTCTATTTTTCTGCCTGGGTAGTAGCCTTTAAAATATTCCTGCTGTTGTTCAAAATGCGTTTGTAGTTTCATTTTAATGTTTGATTTTAAGCATTATTTATAGTCATGAATGAATTAAACTAATGAATGAATGTACTTACTGATATTTTTAGAATCACACTGAAGTTCTTCGACTGAACTTTAGAAAATAAACATGCTTAGGATGGTAATAATATGTTAGCTGAATATTGGGCTGTGCTGAATCGCATAAAAATATCATTAAAGTGAACAGCAAATATGTGTTTGAATATTGAACATTAGACTGGAATTTTTCTGTATGGCAAATTTTGTTTTTCTCCGATTTTCAAAGTCCGGGCATTTTTTTATTCTACTAGGCCTAAACCTTATTTGGTATTAATTTGAGGTCAATCGGATTAAATTAACCCGTGGCGCCCGTCGGTCAAAATTTTGGATTTATGAAAAATTACAAAAAAAATATATCTTTCGACACATCATGTTTGTTTATTTTTGATACGCTGAGCACGACTATCAAAAAAATTTAAAAATCGGTCAAACAGTTTTCGAGATATCGCTATTTGAAATTTGCAAAAAAATTTCGGGTTTTTCCTACGTTCAAGAAATTTTTTAAAAAAAGTCTCAAAAATTTATTCCGCCGATTTTTTTTTAGAGCTTAGGGCAATCAACAAATTTGAGCCAAATTCGATCTTTTTAACCCGTGGCGCCCTTCGATCAAAGTTTTGAACTTTTGGAAAATTTCCACCAAAATTTTGGATTTTTGAAAATGAAAAAATAAAATAAAAACTATCTTGCGATACATTATTTTTTTATTAATTTTAGCATGCTGAATACGAATATCAAAAAATTTATTAAATCGGTCGAGCGTATTTTGAGATATCACCATTTAAAAATTGTCACAAAAAAATGCAAAAGGGCGGTTTTTTCCTACGTTTAAGATTTTTTTTTTTTTAAATCTTAAATTTTCTTTTCCTTAACCCTTTTATAGAGCTTGCCACGGTCAAAGTTTAGAGTTTTTGGTAAAAAGTTTCTAAAAAGCGAAAACTTTGATCGATGGGCGCCACGGATTAAAATTATTGGATTTAGATCAAATTAAGTTTAAATGAAAGACTGTCTTAAGCTTTATGAAAGGGTCAACGCAAAGAAATTTTGGGACTTTTTTTAAAAAATTTCTTGAACGTAGAAAAAAAAACGCCATTTTTTACAAATTTGAAATGGCGATATCTCGAAAACCAATCGAGGGAATTTAAAATTTTTTTGATATTCGTACTCAGCGCATCAAAATTAACAAACATGATGTGCCGAAAGATATATTTTTTTTAAATTTTATTTTTTAAAATTTTTCAAAAATCCAAAACTTTGACCGCCGGGCGCCACGGGTTAATTTTATCCGATTGACCTCAAATTTGTACCACATAAGTTTTAGACCTAGGACAATAAAAAGTTGCCCGGACACTTGGGAAAATCTAAAGTTGACGAAAAAAATGCCAGTCTAATGGAACATATATGATGGAAAAATTCCTCCGTTTGAAAAAACTGTTTTATTAAGAGCACATAAATATAAAACCCAAATTTCAGGAACAGGCGACAATTAAACCGATAATTTTTGCTCTTTGTCTGCCACAACACCAACGTATTTCGGTCTTATTCCATATCCCCGGTATTGGGATAAGGATATAATACTCTTGCGTAATATTTCACATCACTGATAAGCCTTTTAAGTTTTTTTTTTAATAAAAACAACAATTTTGTGGCCAATAAAGAAATCGACATAACGATAACATGACATGTGAAATTTCTAAAGAAAATTTAATATTATGAGTAAAATTGAAACTGCCCAGACAGAAAAATACAAGCATCAAAGCGTTTTAAAAGTACTCTAGATGGTGGTACAAGCGTTTCCAAAATGTCATGGTTTTTGCTTTTAGGGTGCTCTCAAAACGTCCGAATGATAACGTCGTTAAACGCTCATATGATTGTTTTTTAAAGCGCTCTAAAAGCATTCGTATGACTAAAAATTTGGTGGTTTAAAGATGCTTTATCTAATTTTATTTGAAATTGTAGATTTTTTAAATTATATTTTTTATATATTTTCTTACAATAGAGTAAAAATATAATTGAGTTCACACAAGAGTACTTTATAATGTTTTCCCGTGCTTTCTTTTGTTACCAGAGAGGATGTGTGCCTCATTCCCCTTATTGGAATGGTACAATTATTATGAATTCTACATTATGGGTGGAAGTTAGAAAACATTTTTTTAATTTGTAAAAAGGTGCTGTAAAAGCACTTTTGAGTTGATTAAACAAAGCGTCTTCAGAGCGTTTGGAAAATAGTACTTTCAAAGTGCTTTATTTTTTGTACCATCATCAATTTCTGCCTGGGTGCATACGGTTTTTAAAATAACGGCATACATGCTAGTGATGCATACATGTGCAGAGTTTTTCGTGATTCACAATGGCTCGTGATTACTATTGAGTTTAAATCGCAATCTTTCTGCATGACTTAAAAATTTAAATTTGATAAATTTATACCGGAAAAAAAAAGTGAAAAGGAAAAGGACCCAGCAAAATTTTCTGTTCCAAATAATCGGTTCCGGAACCCATCAAACTACCCTGCCCTGTTCTACTTAACATTCCAGAATCCATAATTTTTGTTTGAAATTGTCCCGAAAGCAATCGTTTTTTAGAGCAAGTAGTTTTTTTGAAAAATAATTTTACATAGATAATTTTGTTGTGATTACCGTAGAATGTATTCAACAAATTTTCCTGGGGATATAATCTGAGAAACTTTTTTTAATGAAAAATGTCTAAGAATTTTAGAATTTTTCTACAGGAAAAATGTCTCGAAATCTTAGAATTTTTCTATATAAAAATTAGAGAATTTTTCTTTAGGGAAAAAATTGAGAATTTCTAAAGGAATAATTTGCGAATTTTTCTATAGGAAAAACCTTGTAATTTTTTTATGGGAAAAATCTGAGAATTTTTTAATAGAAGAAATTTTTTATAGAAATTCTTCTATAAAAATGTCTTTGAAACTTAAAATTTGTCTAAAAGAAAAATGGGTTAGAATATTTGTATATGAAAATAGCCTCGGAATATTAAATTTTTTCTTTAGAAAAAATATGTACAATAATATTTCTAGACGAAAAATTTTGTAATTTTTCTTGATTAAAAATTTCGAACAATTTGGTTATTTTTCTAAAGGAAAAAACCAAGAATTAAAATTTTTCTATATAAGTAATTTGCAAATTTTTCTAAAAATTTCTTCATGAAAAATTTGACAATTTTTTTGAAAAAAATTTGACAATTTTTTCTATAGGAAAAATAGGGGAACATTTTTATAGCAAAAATCTGAGAGATTTCTATAGGTAACATCTGATAAAGTTTTTTTCGAAAATATTTGAAAAGATGAATTGTAAAAAGGAAATTATATAATGTGAGAATTTTTTTTAGGAAAATTGACAAAGAATCTCAAAATTTTTCTATCACAAAAATGATTTTGAGTCTTAGAATTTCTTATAAGAAAAAAGTTTCGGAATCTTAAAATTTTTATATAGGAAAATTTTTTTTTTTTGTTTTTCAGGGAGAATTTCGAGGGCCTATATTCAAAACCCTCTATCTAAAAAAGCACAACTTTTCAGGAGAGCCAAAAAACTGTTTATTTCGCGGATTGTTAGAGTAATTAAAATTCGATATTCTACAATATTTTTTTAAATCAACTACTGAATCTCACATATAATTCGTTTTTAAAATTTTGCACTATTGGGGATTTTAGAGGATAGATAGAGGGTTTTGTTTCTCAAAAATATTAAGTACAGGAATGAAAATGATCAGATAGAGGGTTTTGCATTTTAATAAAAATGAATTATTATGATTTCATTTATGACATCGGTTAATTTTTAACGTAATTTATTAATGATAACGGCTTATAAATAATTTCGAAATCGCGGTTTTGGTCCACAGGTGCGGATTTTTAAGACAAAAATTATTTTTTTACCGAATTCATCTGAAACGTTGACAAACTGTTGAGTATGTTATGTAAGAAATAGTAAATAAAATAATAACGCGATTTTGGTCCACAGATGCTGATCAGCATCGGGATTTTTAAGATAAAAATTTTTGTTTCATAATGTACACAATACATCCAAAGTTTGAGACATATTTTTCAAAAAAGTCAAACAAGAATTTTTAGAAAAAATTAGCATCAGTGGACCAAAATCGTGGTTCTGGAATTTTGTTGACAAATTCATGTGCAGCATGCAAAGATTAATATGAAAACATGTAATGCATGATGAAATTATTCAAAACAAATATTTATAAATTAATTATTTGAAAAGATAGAGGGTTTTGCATTCAGAAAAATTAATTGTGTAAGAGATAGAGAAAACCAAAAATGCAAATAAAATAGCAAAAAAAAATATTTTTGTTCTGAATTTTACACCATAGATGAGGGCCGTTTTACTGAATATTTTGCCATCAAAAAGTAATTTTCGTGAAAATGGAAGATAGAGGGTTTTGAATATAGGCCCTCGATTTGACACTTTTTTTTTAGAAAAAATTTGTAAGAACCCTAAATAATCACAGATTCAGTGTAATTTTTCTAATAGAAAGAATTGTCTTGGAAACTGAGTTATTCTATTTTAAAATGTGACTTTTTTAGAAAAAAAATTCTCAAAATCTGAGATTTTTTCTATTTGATAGATGTCTCAAAATCTAAGACTTTTCTTATGGGAAAAGCTGACCCTTTTCCGTAGGAATAAAATCCTAGAAAGTAATCTCTTGACTTTTTATGAGATTTTTCTGAAAAATGACACGGAGTCTGAAACTTTTTTTTTACACTCAAAAAAAAACCCTTGTAAAATTACCTAGTAATTCTTACCAATAATTTTGTAAATTTACAGGGTTTCTACCAATAAAATTTTAAATTTACAAATTTTTTGATACGATAAAATTTACAAAGAGGTTTCGTAATTTTACTAGATTTTTTGCTACCTCCTATTTTATGAGAATTCCTAGTAAGTTTACAAGCTTTTTATCAATAATTTTTTAATTTTACAAGCTTTTTACCAAAAAAAATTGTAAATTTACAATTTTTTTGTCGCAATTAAAATTACATTGAATTCTCATGAATTTACTAGATTTTTTTTGTAAAATTATCATGGAAATTTGTAAAATTACAGAAAAAAAATTGTAAAATTTCGATTTGTTAAAAAACAAGGAAAACTGTCAAATATTGGTAAAATGGGACTACGAGACTTTTCCTAGTAATTTGACAAAGGTTTTTTTTTGTGTAGAAAAAATGCCTCATAATCTGGGACCTTTGAGAAAAATGTCCCAGAATCTGAGAAAATGTCTCTGATTCTAAAATTTTTTTCAATTTGAAAAATACACTCAAAAAAATAAAACTGTAAAGTTAACAAATTTTTTTTTGTTAACTCGAGTTTACTGGCTTTTTAGCAAATTTTTAGTTAAAATCAGCGTTTTAACTACTTTTTTTAGTTAAGTTGAATTTACGAAAATACTAGTTTTGAACAAATTTTGAATTAATTTTTTTTGTTGACTTCAAAACTGAGTTTACGAATTTTTACTAATTAATTTGCTGATTTTTCGTAAAAAATTTGTAAAGTGAAATTTCTTGTGTAGCCTCCTATGCGAATCTCATAAGTTCTACTTTAGCTGATGAAAAAACAGAAAAAATAAACTTTTAATTTTTACAAAATATTTTGTAAAATTTAGTTTACGAAAAGTAACAAAAAGTTTAGCTGAATTCAACTAATTTTTTTGTTAATATATGTACATAAAAACGTTACGAAATTTCAGCTAAATTTTTAGTTAAAGTTACGGTTTTTTTTGCTACATTCATTCTACGAAAAGTTAGCTAAATATTTTTAGTTAAGTGCTTTTTGAGTTAAATTTAACTAAATTTTTTGCTAACTTTACAGTTTTTTTTTTTTTTGAGTGTGGTGAATTTTACACAAAAAAAAGCTATAACTTGACACCTGTTGAATGAATGAGAACGAAACTTGGAATTTAATGTAATGTTATCATTCCTAACACTCACAAAAAATTTGGGCGGAATCGCACAATGGGGAGAGGCACTAGAAATTTAACCCAAAATTTTAAAATGATTTATCTTGGCTCATGGTTGACATATTCAAATAAAATTTTTAATATGTTCATACTTTATTGTTCTCAACGTTTTTCTGGTTATTTTGATACCAGTTATGGCAAAATCGGTCAAGGGGTTAAGAAGCTATAAGCAATTGAGATGAGTTTCAATATAGTAAACCTCCATGATATGACGTGGCTGCGCCCCATTTTGTAGTTGTTGATGCTTATTTGGCTTGTTGGCTTGTTGTTATTTGTATCAATAGAAGTAAAAAATACGTAGTATGGGTCATACACGTGGTTGCTTTTACACTCAAAAAAATAAAACTGTAAAGTTAAAAATTTTTTTTTGTTAATTCAAGTTTACTGGCTTTTTAGCAAATTTTTAGTTAAAATCAGCGTTTTAACTACTTTTTTTAGTTAAGTTCAATTTACGAAAATACTAGTTTTGCACAAATTTTAAATTAATTTTTTTTGTTGACTTCAAAACTGAGTTTACGAATTTTTACTAATTAATTTGCTGATTTTTCGTATCAAATTTGTTAAGTGAAATTTCTTGTGTAGCCTCCTATGCAAATCTCATAAGTTCTACTTAAGCTGATGAAAAAACAGAAAAAATAAACTTATAATTTTTAACGAAATATTTTGTAAATTTTAGTTTACGAAAAGTAACAAAAAGTTTAGCTGAATTCAACTAATTTTTTTGTTAATATATGTACATAAAAACGTTACGAAATTTCAGCTAAATTTTTAGTTAAAGTTACGGTTTTTTTTGCTACATTCATTCTACGAAAAGTTAGCTAAATATTTTTAGTTAAATTAACTAAAAATTTAGTAGGCCCAAAATCAGGTGCTTTTTTAGTTAAATTTAACTAAATTTTTTGCTAACTTTACAGTTTTTTTTTTTTAGTGTATCTCAAAATGTAAGACTTTTTCTGTAGGAAACTCAGGCTCTGAGACTTTCTATAGAAAAAAATTATTTTTTCTATAGGATAAATATCTCAGATTCTAAGATTGTGTTGTAAAAAAATTGTTTTAGATTTACAGATTTTCAATTAGAAATATGTCTGAGAAAAAGTTGGTTTCTATAAAAAAATTTTGAAAAGCATTAAAGTCTTTAATTTTTCTAATCTTATGCCTTTATGATACTTGATTTTTTTAAGTTACTTATTACTGCATTTATTAGGGGTTTTTTATGGGAATTACAATAAATTCAAAATTTTTGGTTGAAGTTATCGAAATTTTTGTAGAAAAACCCTAATAAATGCAGCTACAAGTAACTCGAAAAAAGCAAGTATCATACACACTTTAGGTACTTTCTATAAAATAGGTTTTCACAACCTGAAAATTTTGGTGTTGAAAGAACGTTTCGGTATTTTAGACTTTTTCTGTATAAAAGAAAAAAAAAATATTTCAGAACCTTAGAAGTTCTCGTAAGATTTAATAACTAATCTGAGAATTTTTCTATACGAAGAATATTTTTTTTTAATATAGGAATTTTTGGTGGTAAAATTGCCTAAGTAACCAAGCATTTTCTAAACGAAAGTGTATCAGAATCTAAAAATTTTTCTATAGCAAGAATTTCATAAATTCTTAAATTTTTCATAACATTTTTGTGTCATCACATTAATGTCTAATAATCATAACATTTTTTTTAAGGAAATGACTAAAAAAATTTTGAGAAAAACATGTCTCAAATTTAATATATTTTATAATGGAAAATTTTTCAGAATCTGGGTCTTTTGCTGTCAAAAAAATGCATTAGAACCTGAGAATTTCTTAAACCTTTTCTATAGGAACACATTTTTAAAATTTTGGATAAATAACAATAAACAAACACTAAAAACATTACATAATGATTTGGATCCAACCTGAGGTTTTCTAAAAAAAAAATTGTGCAAAAACCAATTCCCCCGCCTCCCCCCCAAACCCAAGAACTAAATCCGCGCCTTATTGTGCAAATTACAAATCCAACTTTCAAACCATTTTGGTTTTAGGAAATTGAAAACAGTTATTCCTACTACCTTTTTTTAGTCATTAGCTTTTAAAGTCAAAATAGGGTGGCGCCCTGCGTCAATTTTAAAATAAGACTCCAAAAAAGTCAAAAAATACTATCATGCTTAAAAAATTTTGGTTTTTAAAGCTGCAATGAAATTTTTTAAAATCAAGATGATAAACTAAAGAAACTTACAGTAATGAAAGATATTGGCCCGACCTAAGTTAGCCGCAAACAAATTTTTCTAGTCAAAAAACAAAATGCTGGATCCACGTCTGAACACTCCCACGCTCATCTCGAATATATCACATTCATACATACAATTTACAAGATAACTTTACTACAGGAATTACGCTCATGCTACTACATTCTAATTAGAGTGGGGTGAAACTAAAATTTAAACTCAAAATTTAACTTCAATAAGACGATGTGTATTATATAATTTTACAGAGATGGGACTTTATAAATACAGGAGTCCCAGACTTCGAAATTTTATTACAACAGACGTTGAATTTATGAAAAAAATTATGTTAAATTTTTCCAGTTCCTTAATGCTGGGTCGTTTAAAATTTTTACGAGCTTGTGCCTAGAAAAATTCAAATTCCTATTTCTTGAGCTGGCGATTTGATATTTTTTGAATGCAGATTCGTGCTAAGGGCTCTGAAATGCTGTAGAAAATCTTTTGTTTCAGACCACTAGTTTACCATAAGACATACAAACAGTATGGATACTTTAAAAAAAAATATATAAAAACGTACTTGTTTTGCAGTCAAGTGTACTTGTTTTTATTGTGTCGGTGAGAGAGTGTGTGTTGAAAATCTAAAAAATTCATAAGAAAATACAATAAACAAAAGTAAAAGGGGGAAAAATGCTGTAAAGGTCTGTCTTTTTGTGTTGTACTTGTAAAGAATAATAAAAATGAACATGTAAAATAAAGGATTTGACTCTTCAGCTTAACAAAGGGCCAAAGGTAAAAGATTTTCTAAAGAAATGTGAAAAAAATTAAAAATATAAAATCCTAGAAAGTTAAAAAGTTAGTAAGTATAAAGTTTTGCTTTTAAGGTAAAAAAAAATAATAAAGAACTAATTTTGAAAATTATTTAAGGTCCAAATGAACACTGCTTTTGTAGACTTATTAGTCTTTGTACTTTAATGTTTTTAATATGTATAAAACAGAGTTACCCTGCTGCAGCATGTTGTGTTGAAAAACAGTTTTTTTAACATGATAATGTTTTTAGGCTGGTGTCTTATTTTAAAAAATTTGCAGGACGCCACCTCAATTTTACAATATTAGTAAAACTTATTTCCTTATTTGAAATTAAGAATTACTCTTTTCATTTCCTTAAAACCAAAAATTTTAGTAACGAGGGTTTGTAACTTTGGTAATAATTCACCTCGTGGGGAATAAGAAAAAGTTCACCAGCTGGTGAATAAAACGTAACATAATTATTTTTCATCAATTTTTTTTAATCAATATTTTTTTCATCAATATTTTTTTTCATCAATATTTGTTTTCATCAATTTTTTTTTTTTCATCAATATTTTTTTCGTCAACATTTTTTTCATAATTTGTTTTTTCATCAATATTTTTTTTCCAATAATATTTTTTCCCCATCAATATTTTTTTTCATAAATATTTCATCGTATGGGGGTATACTCACTTTGTCATTTCGTTTGTAACTGATCGAAATATCGGCCGGGGACCCCAAAAGGTATATATGGGGCATTCCATGTGAAATCGGACACTTTGAAAAACTTTTTTTTTAGATTTTTCCATTTTGTTTACAGTTTTTAGTACCTTTCGAAAACTCCTTCGTGGTAAATGTTCAGATTTTTTTGATAACCCGTTCAAAAGATATCGAATTTTTAAAAATTGGTAGTTTGTTCCTTTACTCAAACTTCTTTTAATCATAACTTCTTCAATAATGGTCCAAATTTTAATTTTTTTTTTTCAAAATTTTTGTTTTTTTACGTACTTTCTAAAAAAAAATCCCAAAAAATTCTTAAAAGCGCTCTAGTATGCGATTTTTTAGTTTTATAATTTAAATCTCATTTTTGAAAACGTTTGTACTCTTCGATTTTTTTGAAATTTTTTTGTGTAAAACTTCTATCAATTCTACAAATTTTTTGCCCAGGAAGATCGTGGGATAACGATTATAACTATTTTTTAAAATTTTTTGAAAAAAAATTTATTGTAATTTTCCTATCTTAAAATCACAGGGGTCATTATTGAGACCGACCCCAATTTATTTTTACCTTACAACATTTTTTCAAAACATACCGACGCCCTATCTCCACTCCATAAGTAGGCTACCATACAAATAACAGTTGGAGCAAATTTTATAATAATGTAATTTTATATGGGAGCCTACTTAGGGAGTGGAGATAGGGCGTAGGTATGTTTTGAAAAAATGTTGTAGGGTAAAAGTAAATGGGGTCGGTCTCACTAATGACCCCTCTCGGATGCACCATTGGACCGGTAGAAGCTGATTAAATAAAACAAATTTACAAAAAATAAAAAAAATTGTATGGGGACCGCCTTAATAGTTAAAGATAGAGGGTAGGTGTGTTCAGAGAAAATGTTTGGACTAAAAAAATATTGTGAGTCGTTCATATATTTTGTTGCTCTAAGGGCACTATTTGGGCAGTTAGAGCGGTTGGAACAAATTTTAAAAAATGTCGTTTTGTGTGGGAGCCCCCTTAGAAATTGGAGATAGGGTATTAGTTTGTTCCCAAGAAATGTTAAGACGTAAAAATTAATGGGGGTCGGTCTTACAAAGGACCCCTCTATGACGCACCATTGGAGCAGTAGAAATGATTTTAAGATTGGAAAATTACAATAAAATTTTTTCAAAAAATTTTAAAAAATAGTAATAATCGTTATCCCACGATCTTCCTGGGCAAAAAGTTTGTAGAATTGATAGAAGTTTTACACAAAAAAATTTAAAAAAAATCAAAGAGTACAAACATTTTCAAAACTTAGATTTAAATTTTAAAACTTAAAAATCGCATACTAGAGCGCTTTTAAGAATTTGTTGGTATTTTTTTTAGAAAGTACGTAAAAAAACAAAAATTTTGAAAGAAAAAAAATTTGAAATTTGGACCATTATTGAAGAAGTTATGATTAAAAGAAGTTTGAGTAAAGAAACAAACTCCCAATTTTTAAAAATTCGATATCTTTTGAACGGGTCATCAAAAAAATCTGAAAATTTACCACGAAGAAGTTTTCAAAGGGTACTATAAACTGTAAACATATTGGAAAAATCTAAAAAAAAAAGTTTTTCAAAGTGTCCGATTTCACATGGAATGCCCCATATATTATTGATCCATGATCGATTCTAAGACATTCTGTGAATGTCCGTCCATCCGTCTGTAGATGGCACGATACAGTCCAAAATAAAATAGCTTACCTCCTGTAATTTGTCATGAATATGTCTTATGGTCCTAGGCAGGTTAAGTTCGTAAACGGGCAAAATCGGCTTAGGGGGAAAAAAGTTTCCCATTGAAAAACTGAACCAATCTCTGAAAAAATACACTTTTTTTACTTTTTTTTTGTATGTTTGTAAAATAAATGAAACATTTGTTTCATTCATTCACGTTGAGGTGCTCTCAACGTCCCCCCACTGACCCCCATCACCCCCCCCCCCAAAACAAACGCTCCTGACAATTTTTTTTTTACATTTTGGAGGGTATAAAAGATTTGGCACAGCCGAATTTAACACTCTCACTTGTTTTCATTAATATTTTTTTTAACAATTTTTTTTTCCAATTTTATTTTTTTCCTCAATATTTTTTTTATCAATATTTTTTTTTCAATATTTTTTTTCGTCAATATTTTTCTTATCAATATTTTTTTTCATCAATATTTTTTTTCTCAATATTTTTTTTCATCAATATTTTTTTTAGTCAATATTTTTGTTTTTCATATATATTTTTTGTCATCAATATTTTTTTATATCATTTTTTTTTTTTTATCAATCCTTTTTTTCGTCAATACGTTTTTTCATCAATATTTTTTTCGTCAATATTAGTTTTTTGTCAATATTTTGTTTTTATCAATATTTTTTTCTTCAATATTTCTTTTCTTCCACAATTTTTTTCATCAATATTTTTTTTCATCAATATCATTTTTTTCATCAATAATTTTTTTTATTTATCAATATTTTTTTTTTTTGCATAATTTTTTTCCATACATATTTCAATATTCCATATTTTTTTTTTGTTTTCATCAAAAATTTTCGTATCAAAATTAGTTTTTATTTTCATCAAAAACTTTTTTTATCGACAAACACAGGCAAACAGACTCATGGATATCACTAGAATGTCTTAGAAACTTTAACGGATTAATAACATACCTAAGACAAATAATTATATGTGCACTGTATTATATTGAGTTATAGGAAAGAAAACAAAATATTTTTTCAAGTTTGGTAAATATTTTGTTGTGTTTTTAAGTAAGCTTTAAAATCATAAAAACATTCATTTCAAACTTTATTTTTTAGTACAGAAAACAAGGCATAAAAATATACTTCATAGAAAATAATTATATGTGCAAAAAAGAAAATTCATATATTTTCTTTTTGATTTACAATATAATTAGGCTATTCATAAAAAATTGGTATACAGTTGAATATTTATACTTGTTTTAGTCTACGAGGCATAGAACCAATCAAGTTTTTTAATGTGCCAATACCATTTTTCCCTTGTTTCTTCAATATCGCAAATTTAAGTCCTTAGCGCGTAGTGTACCGCTTTGACTTTGAAATGACCTTGGCAGAAAGGGTCCTAAGGAGGAATTTAGTTAGGTGTGGGTCGGGACTAATGGTAGGACATTTCAATACTGGTATGCTGGGCGCATTAAACAGGTTTTTTTCAAACCAGTGACATGGATTGGAGCGTTGTCTTGGTGGAATGTCCAATTATCTCCACACAGCTCAGTAGCAAACTCCATTAAATGTTCCCGAAGAAGTAAAATTATATTTTTGCATTGTTTTTAGTATGTGCAAATCATATTCGGAACCGTCCTCCTGATTTAAATGCATCCAATACCATAACAAATTCGCAACTGTGGTTTTGCAAATAGCACGTTTGGCGCGGATATCTTAAATCTCTCCAATGTTGGTGGTGATCATCAGTGCCATCCAAAATAAACTTTTTGTCACTAAATATGACGAAAAAAATTTAAATTAAGTCGGCGGTGATGATCACCACTTCTCTTGTAGAGATTTAAGACATCTCCCCCCAACGTGCTATTTGCGAAACCACAGTTGCGAATCCGTCATGGTATGGGAGGCATTTGGATCAAGAGGAAGGGTTTGAATATGATTTGTTTAAAATAAAAATAATGCAAAAATATATTTTTACTTGTTCGGGACCATTTAATAGACATTTCTAACGAACTGTATGGAGATAATTGGAAATTCTCACAAGATAACGCTCCAATCCATGTCACTGGTTTTACAAAAAACTTGCTAAAAGCGCACAACATACCAGTATTGAAATGGCCAGCCATTAGTCCCGACCTACAACCAATTAGATTCCTCTTTAGGACCCTTTCTGCAAAGGTAATTTCAAAGTCAAAGCCGTACAAGACCATTAAAGGACTTTAACTTTAAATACTGACAAAACGGGGGACAAGGCGTATTGGTGCATTAAAAACCGTGGTGGGTTTTATGCCTCCTGGGCTTAAAAAAGTTTAAATACACAAGGCGAACACAAATTTTCACAAAACACTTAATTATATTGCAAATCAAAAAGAATATATAGGAATTTTCTTTTATGCACATATAATTATTTTCTATAGAAAATTTATGAAGTATTTCCTTTTTCGTTATTTTCTGTTTTAAAAAATAAAGTATAAAATTAAAATGTTTATGATTTTAATGCTTATATATAAACATAATAAAATATTAACCAAACATGAAAAAATAATTTCTTTTCTTTCCTATAACTCAACATGAAAAAATGCACATATAATTATTTGTCTTAGGTATAAACAAAATGCGTCCTCGGTCGATATTTCAATGCATTTTGCATAGAATGATAAATTAATATAGCGTTATTTTTTCTAGAAAAATTTTTCTTTGGAATGAATACCTATTTATGGTAGAGCTGCAAAACTATCGATAGTCGTCCCATTCGATATTTTCGATTTTTACGTTAAAACTGGGTTCTTTTGAACACACAAATAACAGTTTTTAACGTTCACTTTTTAATTAATTCCACCGTGACGTGCTTTTTCTGTTCAGACCTTTAATTTCGCAACAACATTAACCCGAGATTACTATCATTGACCTTATACTTTAAAGAGTTGGATTATTTAAAAACTAATATAAAAATTTTAAAAACTGTTAATTTTTTGATTAATTTTTCAGCAAATTGAAATCTATTTATCGCTATCGGGTAAAAACAATCGATAGTACATTTCAAATTAGATGCAGCTCTAATTTATGGAGCAAAACATCCCAGTCGGCAAAAAAAATCACACCTGACATACTGCTGACTCTCCCTTTATAAAATTACTGACATCTTCATACAATTTTTTTAAAATGTCATCAATGACATGTCAGCAGTTGGTCAGCGGTTGATTAAACGAATTGTTAGTGGCCACCGATACTGGTGGACACTGTGACCAACTGCTGACATGTCATTGATGACATTTTAAAAAATTGTATGAAGATGTAAGCGATTTCATAAAGGGAGAGTCAGCAGTTTGTCAGGTGTGATTTTATTTTGCCAACTGGGATTCAATGATTCAATGGTTTGGGAAAGCCCTATTAAAAAAAGCTTTGATATAATGATTTACAATTTGACACAATCATATTAAATTATATATGACTTTTTATATGTTCAGATCTAATTTTATCTTAGATTTATTGCGGCTTCATTTTCTTATCTGAGGTTATACATAAATATATCTGACTTTATGTAATTATATAAACCTATATTAATTTATATAAAATAAGATCAATTGGATTTAATTGGTTGTGACCAAACTTCGGATCTAATTGAATCAATTTTTATATATTTGTGTATCTAAAATAATACAATTAGATCACTATCTGATCCAACTTGATACAGCCAATTTTGAGATCAAATTAGATCTAAAAACGTTTTTTTTTTTTACACGGGAGAGTACAAAATTCGCAGACTTTTTATACCCTCCACTCTAGTAACAGAGTGTATACAGGGTGATGCAGTCATGACCCGCCGAATTTTACTAGAGTATTCCTTTGCTCATTTCATGAAAATAATTCCACAAAGACAACGACCATCCCCGAAAATACAAGTGTGCGAAATGCCAGCGCGGAGTTTCGAAAGGGCACTTAAAACTGTTATAAAATTGCAAAAATCTGAAAAAAATGTCTGCGAAGCTTGTACTCTTGCCTAAACCATGGAATCATGATAATGTTTTGCTGTATAAATAGGTGATCTTTCTAAAGCAAAATTTTTCTAGAAAAAATATATATTAATTTATTACATGCAAAACACATCGAACTATCGTTCGAGGACCCCATTATGTTTATATATTATTGATCCGTAAAGGTTTCTAAGGCATTTTAGTGATATCCATCAATCTGTTTGCCTGTGTTTGTCGATGAAAAAAGTTTTTTATGAAAAAAGTTGTAAATGAAAAAAGATTATTGATAAAAAAATATTTGATGAAAAAAAAAAATTGGCTAAGGTGCACTTTAGGGGACACGAATTATTTGGAAAACAGAAATATGCCACGATTAAATTTTAAGGGGACTGGGCCCCGGAAGACCCCCTGGAGCAAAACAACAGCCTCACCCATCAACATGTATGTATGGGTATTCAAATGAAAGGTAATTTGCTAACGATTGCAAATATGTATTTTTTGTATATATTTTAATAATATTGTACCCTCTAGATCCATTTTATTATCTTTCTGTTCAATAGTTTAGCCATTTAGTAATTAACCGGGTAAAAGGCTTGATACACAAAACAAACTTTATTTTGCGATGCCACTAAATTAGTTTATGGGTTTTGTAGTCCCTGAGCCTGGCCGAAAGACCGGCTGGACGTTCTTTTTAATAAGTAATTAAAAAAAAATTATATTTTTTTTGCAAAAATCCCATCAGGACGGTTTTCTGGACCTAGAAGGCCCCTGGTACCTAGCCCTCTTTATATTTATTTTCCTGTTTTAATTACCTTAAATTTAAGTATCCACACAAACCTGAATGCTCTTTTGGCTCCAGGTGGGTCCGGGGCCCAGCCCCTTAAATTTTAATTTCGTGTTATCCCCCAAAAAAAATTATGAAAAAAATATTGATGAAAAAAAATTTATGATAAAAAAATATTGATGAACAAAACAATTCGATAAAAAAAAAAAAATTTTGATAAAAAATATTGATGAAAAAAAATTAATGAAGAAAAAAAAATATTGATGAAAAAAAAAATATTGATCAAAAAAAAAATTTTTTGATGAAAAAAAAAAAATATTGATGAAAAAGAAAAAATGTTAAAAAAAAAAAATTGATGAAAAAAAAAAAATATTGATGAAAAAAAAAAATGTTGATGAAAAAAAAAATATTGATGGAAAAAAAATATTGAGGAAAAAAAAATATTGACGAAAAAAAAAATATTGAAAAAAAAATATTGAGGAAAAAAAATATTGATGAAAAAAAAAATATTGATAAAAAAAAAATATTGATGCAAATTAATTATGTTACGTTTTATTCACCAGCTGGTGAATATTTGTTTTATTCACCAGCTGGTGAATATTTGTTTTATTCCCCACGAGGTGAATTATTATCCAAGTTACAAACCTAAGTAACGAAAATTTTTTGGTTTTAATAAAATGAAAACAGTAATTCCAATTTTCTTTTTTGTTAATCTTTAGCTTATATAGTCAAACTGAGGTGGCGTCCTGGAGCTTTTTCAAAATTAGACACCAGCCTAAAAACATTATCATGTTAAAAAAAAAAAATTAAAGCGTCTGATTTGGCATGTAATGCCCCATATATAATGTTTTAACATTTTTATAAAAAATTATTTAAACATTTAAATTTAGGCAACCCTGCAGTCACTAGAACAATTTTTACTTTTATTTAATAACAAAAAAGTATGCAAAAACATAAATGATTTTTTTTTTGTATTTTGCCTTTTAGTTTTGTCACGTTAGACAACTAAAGCCTCTTGTGCCATAAAAACCTTGTACAGGACTTTGTGAATATAATTCGACAACACTAACCACTTTTTTAATATCCACTTCAGCAAAAGAGGACATATACCAAGTTCATTAAGTAATATGTAACTGAAACAAGAAAAGCTATTAGGAACGTGGGATTTTTAGTGTAGAAATTGCTAAACAATTTAGAATGCTTGATTCGAACATACGGAATCAAAGTTTACAATTCCTTAATTTCCAGGTTTTCCTTTCCTTTCAAATTTCTAAATTTAAATAATTTTTACTTGATTGATTGTTCCGATATTTTTGATTTTATTTTTTAATATTTTTAAATTTTTCATTCATCATTTTCAAAGTTGCGTAACTTTCCCAGGCAAAAACTAATGTATTTTTTTTTTTTGAAATCGGTTAAGTATTTTAAAACTTATGAGTGATTTTCTGAAAAAGTCATAGTTTTTTTCAACACAACCCTAAATTAACTCATATTTTGTGTATATACATAACAAAGAATACGGAAATGAAAAAAAAAACGGAGATAAAGAAAAAAATCTTTACAAAAAAAACTTTAAAATATGTAAAACAAAATCTAAATTTAATTAAAAAAAGTTCTTTAAGTAATAATAAAAAAATTGATAGTTATTTTTATGTACATCCATAGCATGACTGTGTGTGTCCGATTTTTGCTTCGTCATATTAACGGGGTTGCCAGACTTTTTTTTTGGCTTTGTCGCCAAATCGGATGGAAAATATCGCCAAAATTCAAAAAATATTTTCATTAAAAAAAAATAAATTTTGTTAAATAATAAAAGACAGAAATAAACTTTATGGCAAAAATCGCCCAAATCCGGAAAATCTATATATGAAGGTTTCTATTTCAAACGTACCACGAAAAAAAAAAAATGTTGTTGGATCAAAGTCAAACTTTGAGAGCTTATTGCCCTATATGAAAGTAACAAATCGTGAAACAAAAGTTTTCGTTTTTCGGAAAAATGGGCGAGATAGGCGTGGTCAAACATGGAAAAATTGAGCAATTTTTGCTTGATGTCGCTTTATATTTAATTTTTTCTACAGTAACTCAACGATTCTGAAATTTTCGAAACACATTTATTTTATAGTGTTTTGTATGGGCTATCGATTGGCATTATTAGTTTTTGGAAAAAATTCAGAACTATGTCTGAATTTTTCAAATGAAAAATAAAAAGAGAAAATTGGCTTTAAAGTTTAAATGTCTTATTTTATTTTCTATATCACTCATACGCCACGATACATTTATTTTTGCACTTACCAAAAACTTGTTTAATTCTGTTTAGATAACAGATTTAGAGCTGATTTGTCTTATTTATAAGAATTCTACTGTTTTTTTGTTGACCAGAGACATACAATGCCATCGCTTACTCGTCTTCTGTGTAATAAGAATGACATTTTTTTTGAACTTTAAAATCTTTGAAATGATGAAGAAGGTTTGTAAAATTTTTGAAGTGCAGACTTTAAAATATTTTTTGGAACTTGTCTACTTCTGATATATTTTAAATTTTTAGTTGTAAGGCAATGTGTTTAATATCAGAGTATTCTTAAAAATTAACAACGACTGTGAATATTGTTGCCTGGATTTATTCCAGTAAATGGCTAAGCGGCGTCCCAGAATTTCAACAATCATAAGGCAAGGATCACTTCTGAAATATTGTAATTTTATTGATATTGAATGCAACCTTGATACGAAGAATCTTGAAAAACAGTCGAATTCTTATTATAAATATGACAAATCAATAGAATCCGGCCGAAACCAGTTTTTCGAGGCCAAATCGAAACCGAAACCGAACCAAAACCGAAACTAAAAAAAATTAATGGCTGGCTGAATACAATTTTTATTTATTTATTTTTTAAAATAAATATACAGCACTTAATGTTTTTAATTCATCGGAATTGTTTTATTTATTAAAAAATATATATATATTTAAAAACTTACAAAAAAATCATATTTGAATAAACTTAAAAAAAATTGTTCATTAAATCTGTAGATTAAGAAAAAAAAATATTTGAACTGTAACAGTAACACGTAAATTGGAAATCCTTGTTACATTTTTAAAATGAACTGAATCAAGTGTAATGATACTCGAAATTGAAAAATTCACCAACTTTTTTATATATTTTTTAAAATACTAAAATTTTGCCGAATACCGAATAGAGGCCGAAACCCCATTATTCGGCCGAAGTCGAGACCGAAACCGAATATTCGGTTGGACTCTACAAATCAGCTCTAAATCAATTATCTAAATAGAATTAAACAAGTTTTTGGTAAGTGCAAAAATAAATGTATCGTGGAGTATGAGTGATATGGAAAATAAAATAAGACATTCAAACTTTAAAGCCAATTTTCTCGAAAACCAAAAATAACTGCTCTCTGAAAATTTGATACGATGTAGAGAATGAAAAGAACTTTAATTTAAAATTTTTTTAAAAAAAATTTAAAATGGCGTGTTTTTTGATACATCGATTTTTATTTTTCATTTGAAAAATTCAGACATAGTTCTGAATTTTTTCCAAAAACTAATAATGCCAATCGATAGCCCATACAAAACACTATAAATTAGATGTATTTCGAAAATTTCAGAATCGTTGAGTTACTGTAGAAAAAATTAAATATAAAGCGACATCATGCAAAAATTGCTCAATTTTACCATGTTTGACCACGCCTATCTCGCCCATTTTTCCGAAAAACGAAAACTTTTGTTCCACGATTTGTTACTTTCATATAGGGCAATAAGCTCTCAAAGTTTGACTTTGATCCAACAACATTTTTTTTTTCGTGGTACGTTTGAAATAGAAACCTTCATATATAAAAGAGTAATATGACTGACTGACATACTCATTCATCATCGCCCAGCCCAAACCGCTGAAGTTAGAGACTTGAAAATTGGACTGTAGGTTGACCTCCCGGAATAAAAAAAAACTGTGGCTGGATTTTTGCCAATGTTGATTCTAAGGGGGTAAAAAGAGTAAAAAACTGTACTTTTGGTACTTTTTAAATCTCCTGATATAATGATCATAGAGACTTGAAATTTGGACTGTGTGTTCACCTCCCGGAATATAGATCCATTAAGGGTGTGTTTTTGTCAGTGTTGATTCAATGGGGGTCAAAAGGGTAAAAAACTGTACTTTTGGTGCTTTTTATATCTCCTGAAATAATGGTCATAGAAACTTGAAATTTGGACAGTATGTTTACATCCTGGAATATAGATCCAGTATGGCTGGATTATTTCCAATGTTGATTGCAAGGGGGTAAAAAGGGAAAAAATCTGTACTTTTGGTACCTTCTATATTTCCTTAAACAATTGTCACATAGACTTGAAATTTGGACTGTATGTTCACCTCCCGGAATAAAGATCCCCTAAGACTTGGTTTTTGCGAATGATGTTTCTAATAGGGTAAAAAGGGTAAAAATATGTACTTTTGATACATTTTATATTTCCTTAAATAATGGTACTAGAAAATTGAAATTTGCAATGTCGGTTCACCTTCCGGAAAAAATATTCACTAATGGGTAAAAAATTACTTTTGGTACTTTTTTTTTATTCACTGAAATAATAGTTATTCAAACTTAAAATGTAGAATGTAAGTTCCTTTAGTAAAATAAAACATTCTAAAACAAGTTCTTTCCGAAAATTCTGTAGCGTCTTCAAAAAGTACCTTTTATAAAAAGTACCTTTTATAAAAAGTACCTTTTATAAAAAGTACCTTTTATAAAAAGTACCTTTTATAAAAAGTACCTTTTATAAAAAGGACCTTTTATAAAAAGTACCTTTTATAAAAAGTACCTTTTATAAAAGTTCCCTTTCTAAAAAGTACCTTTTCTAAAAAGTACCTTTTATAAAAAATGCCTGTTATAAAAAGGTCCTTTTATAAAAAGTACCTTTTATAAAAAGTACCTTTTATAAAAAGTACCTTTTATAAAAAGTACCTTTTAAAAAAGTACCTTTTATAAAAAGAACCTTTTATAAAAAGTACCTTTTATAAAAAATACCTTTTATAAAAAGTACCTTTTATAAAAAGTACCTTTTATAAAAAGTACCTTTTATAAAAAGTACCTTTTATAAAAAGTACCTTTTATAAAAAGTACCTTTTATAAAAAGTACCTTTTATAAAAAGTACCTTTTATAAAAAGTACCTTTTATAAAAAGTACCTTTTATAAAAAGTACCTTTTATAAAAAGTACCTTTTATAAAAAGTACCTTTTATAAAAATTACCTTTTATAAAAAGTACCTTTTATAAGAAGTACCTTTTATAAAAAGTACCTTTTATAAAAAGTACCTTTTATAAAATGTACCTTTTATAAAAAGTACTTTTTATAAAAAGTACCAATTATAAAAGTACCTTCTATAAAAAGTCCCTTTTATAAAAAGTCCCTTTTATAAAAAGTACATTTTATAAAAAGAACCTTTTATAAAAAGTACCTTTTATAAAAGTACCTTTTATAAAATAACTTTTTATAAAAAGTACCAATTATAAAAGTACCCTTTATAAAAAGTACCCTTTATAAAAAGTACCTTTTATAAAAAGTGCCTTTTATAAAAAGTACCTTTTATAAAAAGTACCTCTCATAAAAAGTTCCTTTTAAAAAAAGTACCATTTATAAAAAAGTACCTTTTATAAAACGTACCTTTTATAAAAAGTACCTTTTATAAAAAGTACCTTTTATAAAAAGTACCTTTTATAAAAAGGACCTTTTATAAAAAGTACCTTTTATTAAAGGTACCTTTTATAAAAAGTACCTGTTATTAAAAGTACCGGAAGTACACTTTTTGGTACTTTTTTATTTCCTGAGGCATAAATAAAACAAACTTTTTTGTTTTTTAAATCATTACATTGGTGGAGGGTATTTAAATATTCGGCATAGCTGAATATAGCTTTCTTACTTGTTTAAATTTGTTTTGAAATTGTTAGTGGTAAGTTTTAAAACACCTCGAAATATCTATCTGGCTCTTCAAAAAGTACTTATATTCATGATCCCAATGATTTAAGGAATAAGCTAACTGTGTTTATCTTTATATTAATTAAACCAAACTGAATGAGAATTATAACCGGTATATATTTTATAAGTATGTATTTATTAAAGGACATTTTCCCGGTAGCATTGAGTTCTTTTAAATCAATTTCATATTTTTAATTATCTGAAGCGCATTTTAAATTCGTCATTCCTACTTTTATTTATTTCTTTTTTTCTATTTAAAACTTTTATTATTTTGTAGCAAACCTCTTTTCTGTTTTCAAAATATATATATTTTTTTTTAAATGAAAAATAACAGGAGGTATTAATGTGCAACGACCCAAATCAGATTCATTTGTAGCATGACACTACCAAAAAGACCGCACACAGTTGGACTTACAGACACAATAGTATCGTATTGTTTGTTACCCATAGTTTGTAGGTGCCTTGTAACGGAAGATAATTTTTTTTTTTTCATTATTTTTATATATTTTTTTTTTTGCACAAAAAAAAAAATACAATGAAAAGGACATAAATAAAAAAAATACCGAGAAATGACAATGTTGTGCGTACTATTTTTTTTAGGTTCTAAAGTAGCAAAGAGTTAGTAGTGTAGGTCGTTTGCTGATACTTCGTTTGCGAACAGTAGTTTGGGATTAAACAGGTAATGAATTCTGAGATATTTTTCTATCTCAAATTCTGACACATTTCTTCTACATAGATCAAGTTTTAGGTTCTGAAATTTTTTATAGAAAAAGTCTCAGATTCTGAGACATTTTTTCTATAAAAAATGCCTGCGAATTTTGTACTCGTGCCCAAATCATTAAATCATAATAATGTTTTGCGGAAGATTTGGGTGTACTTGCCAAGGCAAAGTTTTTTTAGAAAAAATAATGTTATATTACTTTGCTATTCCATGCAAAACGAACTGAAATATCAGTCGAGGACCCCATTAAAAAACCAAAAGAGCTGTACATTTCGTAAGTGAGTGCAAAAATTAGTACAAAAAGTATTTTTACATTTTGGAGAGTATAAAAGATTCGGCACCAAAGAATATACCACTCTCACTTGTTTTATGTACATTTGATAAACAAATGGAACATTTTTATGCGAAAAGCTTAGACTTGGTGAAAAAGTAGTTTTGGTAAAAAAAATATTTTTTTTTTCACGAAAAACAAAATTATGTTAAAAAAAAATTAAATGAACCCAAAATTTT
Source organism: Pegoplata infirma (assembly GCA_963921195.1). Lineage (NCBI taxonomy): Eukaryota > Metazoa > Arthropoda > Insecta > Diptera > Anthomyiidae > Pegoplata > Pegoplata infirma. The sequence goes on from OY992540.1 coordinate 89,102,988, forward strand.
TGGTGAACAAAAATATTGATGAAAACAAGTTTTTGATGAAAAGAAAAATTTTTTGAGGTAACAAAAATGATGAAAAAAAAAATATGAAAAAAAAAATTTTTGGTGAGAAAAAAATTGATAATAAAAAAATTTATGAAAAAAATATGATAAAAAAATTAATGAAAAAAAAATGTATGAAAAAAAAAAAAATTAACGAAAAAACTAAAAAATTGCTGAAAAAAAATTTTGATAAAAAAAAATTTTTTTGATGAAAAAAAAAATTATGAAAAAGAAAATTAATGAAAAAAAATGATGAAAAAAAAATTTGATGAAAAAAAAAATTGATGAAAAAAATATTTGATAAAAAAAAAAATTATAAAAAAGTGATAAAAAAATGATAAAAAAAAAGTTTGATGAAAAATAAGTGAGAGTGTTACCAGTGGCGGATACAGCTTTTGGGTTTGGCGGGAAATTTTTTATTTTACTTCGAATAAAAAAATAATTATCAATGTACCGCTGTCGGGACAAGCAAAAACAGGGATACTTATTTTTTTGCTAAAAAAGTGATGGTAAAGTTATAAAATAAAAGAATGATATAAAATCAAATAAAAATCGGCTGCAGAACACTTGCAGGCGATTTTTCAATTTAACATCAACAAATTTCTCAATGAAAAATTTCTTAGAATCTGAGACTTTTTCTTATAGAAGAATTTTCGGATTCTAAGAACTTTTTTTCGACAGAAAAAGTCTCACATTCTTGAACTTCTTACTATAGAAAAAGATTCATGCTCTAAAGCATTTTTTAAATATTTTTCCTACAGAAAATGTCATAGATTCTTAATTAGAAAAAGTTTTATAGAAAAAGTTCTAGTTTCTAAGAACTTTTTAATACAAAAAGTCCCAGATTCTGCGAACTTTTTTTCAATATAAAAAGTCTCAGATTTTGAGACTCTTTGTCTAATAGAAAAAGTCTCATACTCTGAGGCTTTTTTTCGAGGCTTTTTCCTACAGAAAAAGTCTGAGATTCTGAGACCCTTTCCTATAGAAATTCTTAGATTCTGATACGTTTTTCCCATAAGAAAGTCTCAAGTTTTAAGATCTTTTTCTTATATAGAAAAAGTCCAAGATTTTGGCACATTGCCTAAAGAAAAAGTCTCAGATTCTGAAACCTCTTTCCCATAGAAAAAATCTTATTTGTGAGACCTGTTTTCTATAGACAAACATCCTTACCATAGAAAAATAAAATATAATATTTACATACAAATTTTTTTATACCCTCCACTTTAGTGATAGAGGGTATATATAAGTTTGTCATTCCGTTTGTAACACCACGAAATATTGGTCTAGGACCCCATAAAGTGTATATATTCATGATCCTCGATCGATTTTAAGACAATCTAGCGATGTCCGTCCGTCCGTCCGTCCGTCCGTCTGTCCGTCTGTCTGTCTGTCTGTTGAAAACACGCTAACTTTTGAAAGACTTTACGGAGGGTCCTGAAGTTTGGCATATATGTTGGGCATTTACCTGGTCAGGTTGGTATTGCAATCCAGCAAAATCGGTCCAGTGGTTCAAAAGTTATGAGCAAATGACTGAATTTCGGCAAGGGTTTTTCGTGAATTTACGAGATAAAAATCAAGCTAACTTTCAAAAGGCTGTTCTGAGGATGCTGAAGCCCGGCATATATTTTTGTCGTTCCCCTGGCCTGGTTCATTTCGAATTTCAGCAAAATCGGTCCAGTGCACTATAGGAAATTTTACCCATTTTTTGGCCAAAAGTCAAAATTAAAATTTTTGCAAACATTATTTTTTTCACATTAATATAAAAAAAACTTAACAAAGTAAACAATTCTTTCTCAATTTTTCGACAGAATTGATGTACTGTCACTTTATCAGTAGTTTTTCTTGCAATTTCTTACTTAGTTATAAAATAACGATTGAGAGCAGCGAATTTTGTGATAGCTTCTAACAAAAGTTTTTATATTAAGAATTTATAGTTTTTAAAAACTAAAAAATGGAAAATAATGTCAAAGGTGAGTACTTTAATGATAAATAGTGAAATGTTGGTGAACTCATCTATTAGATCGATTTTATTGGAAAAATTGAAGTGACCTTAAATGAACTTATTGAAGTATGAATTGGAATTTTATTTTGACTTTAAAAAAAATGATAGCATATGTTAGCTATAAAACCATAAAAGTTCTCTAGGACAATCAATTACCTTCCGAATTTAAAAAATTTCAAGGTCGGATATGTGCAAACTTTTTTTTTATACCCATTTTTCCAGGTGACTACTGAGTGCCAAATTCAGAGTTATTTAATACATGGCGAGAGAAATAAAGCAGAGGTGGATAAGGAGCCGCTATTTCTGACCATTTCTTTTCATACATTGCTGAGAGTGAATGTTTCGAAAACTTTAAACAATATATAAAGGAGGAATTAAGAAAATTTTGTTCAAATATAAATATGAAAAGGATTAAAAGTTGTAGGAGTTTGAAAATTTTTGAAAGACAGCATGCTGTTTGGCTTAAAGGCAATACTTGGCTAAAAAAAACTTGAAACGCAGCCTGCCTCCACTAAATCGAAACCTGGGCGACCGCAATTAACTTTTTTGTCAAAATCTGCGAGAACAAAAATACGAGTTACAGCAGAAATCTCTAAAGATCTAAATAGGGAAGTTGAGCCCCTAGCTCTTGCATCATCTACGGCTGCCCGTAGTGGCATTTTGAAATGTAGTTGACGACTTGGAACTCAAAAATAAAATTTTTGAATAAAATCCTTATTAAAAAGTAGATTTGTTTGACACTTCTTAACATTGTTAAAATAAATTTCTACTGTTATCTTCGAAAGTTAGTGTACACTCAAAAAAAAAAAATATTGTAAAAACAGTTTAGAAAACCATATAATCTATCAAGGATCTAAAAAATCTTAGATGCGGCAACTTATAACCCGGGAACCCTGTTTGGAACTAATTATTAGGTAATTTTTTAGGTAACTTTACTAATTTTTTTTTTTTGAGTGTATGAAAACCTTTAAGAGTCACTCCCTCCCTCTAAAGAGTCTTCCAAAAGTCAAATAAAAAAAATCAGTCAAATCGGTCCAGCCGTTTGGCTGTAAATAATTTTGGCCAAAAAAAGGGTAAAATTTCCTATAGTGCAGTGGTTAAAAAGTTATTAGCAAAACCGTGAATTTCAGATTAGCTTCACCTTAAATTCACGTGTTGAAAACCCGTTAAACATGTTTTAAAAACATTGTAGTCACAAAAATATTTTACAACGTATTTTTGTCACTCAAAAATATTTTTACACAAAAAAAAAATACACTCAAAAAAAATTTTACACTCAAAAAAGAATTTAGTAAATTATTTTTTTTTTGAGTGTAACAAAAATATTTTACAACGTATTTTTGTCACTCAAAAATATTTTTACACTAAAAAAAAAAATACACTCGAAAAAAATTTTACACTCAAAAAAAAATTTAGTAAATTATTTTTTTTTTCAAAAATTAGTTTAAAAAAGTGTTTTTACACAAAATAAAATATTTCTAATCAAAATTTTTTTTCACGTTAGAAAATTTACTATCACTTAAAAAGGGCATTGTGGAGGGTATTCATAGATTCGGCCAAGTCGAATTTAACTTTTCAACTTGTTTGTTTTTAAAATCGACTTTCAAAAAATGTATTGAAAATTTGAAATTTAAAATAAAACTTCTGTTAAAATAGACTTTTTGTTTTCTTGTGGTAAGGGCCAAAGCCTCAGATTCTGAGACTTTTTTCCTATAGAATAAGTATCAAAGTCTCCTATAGAAAAAGGTCTAGGATTGTAAGACATTTTTCCTATCGAAAAAGTCTCAGATTCTGCAACTTTCACCCAATCGAATAAGTTTCAGCTTCTGAGACTTTTTTTCAACAGACAACGTCTAAGATACTGAAACCTTTTTCCTATAAAACTAGTCTTAAATTAAGAGGTTCTGAGACCATTTTTCTGCAGAAAAAGTCTCAGGTTCTTAGCATTTTGCCTATCGAAAAAGTCTCAGATTTTGAGACCTTTTTCCTTTCAAAAAAGCCTCATATTCTGAGAACTTCTTATCAAATAAGTCTCAAATTCAGAGATTCTGCGACCTTTTTCCTATAGAAAATATCTCTGATTCCTGTAAATAAGCCTCAAATTCTGAGACGTGTTTCCCATTTTTTCTATAAAAAAGTTTCAGATTCAGGAACATTTTTCCTATACAAAAAGTCTCAGATTCTGAGATATTTTTCCTCTGAAAAAATATTTTGACATTTAGACTCTGAGATATTTTTCCTATTCAAAAAAGTCTTTGATTCCGAGACATTTTTCCCATCGAAAAAGTTTCAGATATTGAGACATTTTTTCTATAGAAAGTCTCAGATTCTGAAAAATTTTTTTCTAAAGAAAAGGTCTATGATTCTGCGAAGTTTTCCTATAGAAAAAGTCTCAGATTCTGCGAAATTTTTCCTATAGAAAAAGTCTTAGATTCTGGGACATTTTTCCTTTAGAAAGTCTCAGATTCTGAGACATTTTTGCTATAGAAATAGTCATAGATTCTGAGACATTTTTCCTAAAGAAAAATTCTCAGCTTCTAAGACATTTTTCCCAAAGAAAAAATCTCAGATTTTGAGAAATTTTTCCTATAGAAAAAGTCCCAGCTGTCACGTTCACAACAAATTTCCCATAGAAAATTTATTTTCGCAATAAGGACTTCCAGATTGACAGATATTTTTTCAAAAAAAATTTTCAGATTTAGTCACATTTTTTTTACAAATTTTTAGATATTCCCTATAAAAATCTTTAGATTTTCCCTATAAAAATTTTTAGATTTTTTCTATAAAAAATTTTAGATTTTCAATATCAAAATTTTTAGATTTTTCTTTTTAAAATATTCAAATTTTTTTCGATGAAAAAATTTCGGATTTCAAAATTCTTTTCTTGTGGAAAATTTTTTAGAAAATTTTATCCTTTTTCCTTCATTTTCTTTCTTTTTTCTTTCTTTTTCCTTTTTTTCTTTCTTTTTTATTTCTTTTCCTTTTTTTATTTTTAAAATTTGGTCTGGGGAGGGAAATTTCCCATTTTTCCCCCCTTGTACCCGCGCATGGTGTTACATTCGGCTGTGCCGAATCTTTCATACCCTCCAAAATGTAAAAAAACAATTAAAAAAAATCCAGTGGCGCCTTTTTTTTGGGGAGGGCGGGGTTGGTGGGAGACGTTAAAGCACCTTCCCCTTGCGATTTTGAACTTCTTCTGAGATAAGAATGTTGCATTTGCTTAGCAAAATTACAAAAAACCCAGCAAAAAATGCGGTTTTTCTTAGGTTGGTGTAGTTCTCCAAGGGGAAACTTTTTTCCCCTTGGTCCGATTTTGCCCATTTCCGAACTTAACCTGCCTAGAATTTAAGACATAGTCGTGCCAAACTTCGGAAGTCTAGCTCTTTTATTTTGGATTGTATCGTGTCCTCTCAGACGGACAGACGGACGGATGGACAGACTAGAATGTCTTAGAAGCGATCACTGATCACTAAAATATGACCATTATGGGGTCCTAGACCGATATTTCAATGCGTTACACACGGAATGACTAACAAGGGAAGTCTCCCTGGTGTCACCCTCCGATCTTCGTGAAATTTGGATATGTTGTTAAGAACGAAAATTAATTCGACACGTATTTTTTTTTAGCGGCCCAAACTCATTTTTAGGGGAGGTCGATTTGTATGGGGGGAAATTGACCTTTTTTAGTTTTTTACGCTTTACGCCTATTTTAACAAAATTAATATATGCATGTGTGATATCAGATTAAAGGTATTTAAAATACCTATCTCGTGGTGCTAACAACGGGCAAAAGAAGTTAATATTTTTCGACTTATTAACAAAAATGTCCTAAAATTTTGGCATTTTACTCAATATGACGAAAAGTTGTGCATGTTTGGACACGTTCTTAGCACACGTAGATAGGTTTTTCAAAGACCTTTCATTTGGTATGTAACATGACTAGGTTTCTTTGTATAGTATAGGAGATAAACGAGAAAAACTGAAAAATGGCCTTGTCTTCCCCCCTCCTTTTTACCCCCTAAATATGAATTTGGGCCGCTAAGAAAAAATACGTGTCCCTTTATTTTTTCTGATCTACAAAATAAAACCAATTCCATAAAGATCCGCGGGTGACACTAGGGAGACTTCCCTTGTAAGTGAGTATACCCCCATACTGTGGAAAATGGATGAAAAAAAAAAATTGGTGAGAAAAAAAAATTTGATGAAAAAAAAAAAAATTGATGAAAAAAAAATTGATGAAAAAATTTTTTTTTTTTTTTTGTTCAAAAATAATTATGTTTCATTTTATTCACCAGCTGGTGAAAACGGTGTTATTCACCACCAGGTTAATTATTATCCAAGTTACAAACCCAAGTTATTAAAATTTCGGGTTTTAAGAAAATGAAAATAGTAATTCTTGTTTTCTTTTTCGTTAATTTTTAGCTTATATAGTCAAACTGAGGTGGCGTCCTGCAACTTTTTTAAAATTAGACACCAGCCTAAAAACATTATCATGTTAAAAAAGAAAAGATTGAGACTTTTTTTTTCAGATTCAGAGAAAAAGTTTCGGATTCTGTTGCCTATAGAAACAGCCTCAGATGCTGAGACATTTTTTCTATAAAAGAAGTTTCGGATTCTGAGACATTTTTCCCATACTTAAGTTTCGGATTCTAAGAAATTTTTCCTAAAGAAAAATCTCAGAATGTGAGATACTTTTCCTATATAAAAAATGTTTCTATATAGAAAAAGTCTCAGATTCTGACACATTTTTTCTATAAAGAAAAAATTTCAGATTCTTTATAGAAAAAATGTCTCAACATCTGAGACTTTTTCTATATAGAAAAAATGTTTCAGAATCTGAGACATTCTATATAGAAAAAATGTCTCAGAATCTGAGACATTCTATATAGAAAAAATGTCTCAGAAACTGAGACTTTTGCTTTATAGAAAAAAGGTCTCAGAATCTAAGACTTTTTCTATATAGAAAAGATGTCTTAGAATCTGAGAATTTTTCTATAAAGAAAAAATGTCTCAGATTCTAAGATTTTTTCTGTATAGAAAATATATGTAAGAAACTGACACTTTTTCTATATAGAAAATATGTTTCAGAATCCGAGACTTTTTCTGAATAGAAAATATATCTCAGAATCTAAGACTTTCTTGAGTCTTTTTCTATATAAAAAAAAATGTCTCAGAATCCGAGACTTTTTCTATGTAGCAAAATGTGTAAGAATCTGACACTTTTTCTATATAAAAAATGTGTCTCAGAATCTGAGTCTTTTTCTATATAGAAATAGTGTTTCAGAATCTGAGACTTTTTCTGTATAGAAAAAATGTCTCAGAGTCTAAGACTTTTTCTAAAAATTTTTCTGAGACTTTTTCTATAAAGAAAAAATGTCTCAGAATCTGAGACTTTCTATATAAAAAAATGTCACAGAATCAGAGACTTACTATATAGAAAAAATGTCCCAGAATCTAAGGCTTTTTCTATATAGAAAAAACGTCTCTTCCTACACAAAAAAAATCTCAGATTCTGAGACATTTTTCCCAAAACAAATGGCAAAGATTCTGGTACTTTTTTTCCGATAGAAAAATTTAAAAATCTGATACTTTTTCCTTAGGATAGGTTCAAAAACTTTTCTCTGAAAATTTCAGAACTGATTTTAAAATATCAATCTCCTAAAATAATTTCTGCATACCACTGTGCTCACTTCTTTGTAAATAGTTGCGACAATTGTTCAACATGTTGTAAGTATTTTGTTCTTGCTGTTATAGAAAAAGTTCTATTGTTATTTTTTCTAATGAATTTAGTTAGTTTTTGAAAATGTTCTTAGTTTATTTTTGTCCTCCATGTACTCGTACATATATACTTTTTTTATTAATTTTGTTTTACCAAACAAAAGTTTTTATTTTTATTTTTTTTTTGTATTCTTTTACAAAATACTTTTTACTAGATTATAAATGGTAAAAAGTTGCTTCTTAATTATGTTAAATGAAAGTTTTATTTTTGTTTTTTCATTCTTTTCATGTTCTACTCTTTGTCAGAGAGTGTTTCCAAGATTTAGGCCACATAATTTGTAAATTATTTGTATGTTTTGTTGGATGATTGTGAAAATAGTGGGGCAGTAATAAGAATTAAATTTATTTCAAATGAAAAAAAAAACTTTTAAATTTTTTACTTCTTTATTTTTTACAAGTAAGAATTTAAGTTAGCATTTCATTACCCCTTAATTTTATGAAGCTATTTTTAGCTTCATTTTTGAAGACATGTATAACGACTTTACCATTTATGAAAGTATGTACTGCTGCCACCTGTAGTTAGAGAGTTAATTTATCATGGCAGCTGTCAGTGTCACAGTTTCATCGTGTGTTTTTGTTGTTTGCATTTCCTTTCAAGTGAACTTATGTCACTCATTTTGAAAACTGTCTACAATTGCTATTATCTGTAGTACCTCTAACTTATAAAGGAGGTAAAATGCCTTACATAATATTTATATTTAGATTAGGGTTAACCTTAAAACAGGAATTTTTTAAACAGTTTTTAAAATTTTAGTAAATAAGCAGATTAGTATTTCAGTCCGTTTGTAACAACTTATTGTTTCAGTAACTTCTGGAACAATCGGTCTAGGTCCCCATAATAGATCAGCTAAAAGATGATATGGAGATGTCCGTTCATATCTCCGTTCGTTCGCACGTCTGTACCGAGTTGAGAACAGATTCATATAAAATTTTAAAATGGCCCTAATAGCATACGTTCGAAACTAGGGAGTAAATGTAGTAAAACTGCATTTAAAGTTTTTTATTTCGTTGTCCTGTTTCCTTTTTAAAGGATTCCAAAATTTTAGAGAATTAATTTTTGTAAAATATTTTTTTTAAATTTTTTAATATTAATTTAATAGGAAGCCACTAGTGATGGCAAATTAAAGAAGAAGATCCGCTTGAGTTCCCATTTTATTATTTTTACATATCAATAAAAGGAGAAATGAAATGTCTTTCGGATTTGGTCTTTGAAACAAAATGGCTTTTTACGAATTTTTCAAATATTTTTCAAAAATTTCGAAAAACACAATTGTTTAACTTTGACCGCAACAGAATTCATTAACGTTGTTTTATTACAACAATGAAATATTGCATACGCTGAATGAAATTTCATACATATTGTGCAAGATTTTCATTAATTTTGATTCATTAAATTTCGTAGTTTCATTAAATAGCCACGGAATATATTCGGCAGGTATTACTACACGAAATTCGAAAGTTTACATTTGACGGGACGCTTTATTGCATACCCGATGCTATTTGAAGAGCTGATTGTGGGGAACAAAAATCCCAGATCATCTTCAAGGCGCAACCAGTGCTTAAAGTTTGCATCCGTAGTGCATTTTGTAGAAAAAAAAACCTTTTTTTAACATAATAATGTTTTTAGGCTGGTGTCTAATTTTAAAAAAGCTGCAGGACGCATCCTCAGTTTGACTATACACTGCGAATCACATCAATAAGGAATCGAGTTTTTCACTTTTAATTCGAATATATCTTTGTAACGAATAAGCGGAAAAATATAAAAAAATGCACTGATAGAGACCATTATCTAGTTAATAATGTTATATAATAACAATAATTAAAAGACTGCAAGAAGCCCATTAAAAAAATATTTTTCGGCAACTTGTTAAAAAATTACTAGTTTTTTATGAATCACTTGAATAAGGAATTTTTTAATACAGACCAAGTAGGACCTGAATCCAATTTGTTATGGATACAGTGTTGCCATATATCAAGATTTCCCTTTTTTTGGAAGTTTTTTGAGGTGCTAAAAAGATTTCAAGATTTTTTCTAAAAAAATAAGTTTTTTTGGAAAATAATAAAGTTTTTTCAAGTTTTTCTTAATTAGTTAAAAAATACAAAAAGCATAATTTTTTTAAATACCCGAAAATCTTTTAGTATACCGATCGATTCAGAATCACTATCTGATTTGACTTAGCGTGTCCGTCTTTCAGTCTATGTTAACGGTTACAATTAAATACGGTTTATTCTATGAAAATATGAGATATTCGATTACAATTTTGTTTTTAGCTTCGTAACCTTATTAAATCCATTTAAAATCAGACCATTCTTTGACTTGGTCGCCATATGAAAATTCCACACGATATTCACTTAAATCTGTAAGTTGCCAACATAGAATAATTTTTCTCTTAAATTGTTGCACTAATAAAAGATTTTACCACATATAGATTCAATCCGTCATATATTGTCGAGCATGCACCTGTGTTTGATAATTGCTTACTGTGTACAATTTTCTGAGCCTTCATAAGTTATGACTCTTTCAAGGCTCCAAAAAATTAATAGAACGCTCGACATTTGGATTCCTGAAAGATTCTTGTTTGACTCTTAATTCTGGATATATAAAAAATTCAAAATATGTTTTTTTGAACATTAATGAAAGAGTCAGGAAAGAATACGAACATATATTTTTCAGAATCTTTTATGAGTCATATAAGGCCATATAAGGTAGGTTAGGTGGTAGCATGCTAGCCTATGAAACAAGGGGTCGTGGGTTCGATTCTCACTAAACCCTTGGTCGATTTCGATACAACGAGACGACGGTCATTGTAACCAGTTCTAGGTTAGGTTTAATTAATTATTAAAAATGATTTGTAATTAAATTGCGAAAACTAAATAAAAACTGATCGTTGGATTAAAATTATTATTATGATATTATAAGAGCGCTAAGAAAAAGGGATTATGTTTTCTGAAGGTCTAATTGTAAGAACTCTTTTATGAGTCTTTTCGAGCTCCAAATGAACGCTTGGTTGTTTTTTTTTACACTTGATATAAAAAATGAATTGAAAATACATAATGTATTAATTTTCAATTTTTTCAATACTTTTGTAAAAAAAAGATTTTTTTTACAAAAAAAAGATTTTTTTTCAAAAATAAAAAGTTTTTTCAAAAAAATATATGGCAACACTGTATGGATAGCAATTCCTTAAACAATAAAAACAAAACAGTGTAACGAAGTTTTTCGTTACATATTGGTAATTTTATATTTTTTATTAAAATACTATTTTTTTCATTTAAATATTTAAATATTTCTTTCTAGTTTTTAAGAGATTTACAGTTACATAAATATAAGAGTAGTCTGTATAAGAGAACCAACGCATCAACCAATGCTACACATACAATTTAATTTTCTCTTGATCTCACTACTACAGTGGTATTGATCGGTCGGTAGTAAATTCAAAGCTCACGCATACATTCGTTTTTTCATGCTCTCACTACTAACGTACGTAGTTGGTTTGTAGTTAGTTTGGTCATTACTACAACTTTAGTTGAGCTTGTGCTGTCCAAGTGTACGGGTAGCACTGCAGGTCATTAGATTTCGGTGGTAGTCGTTCACAAGTACAGCCAAGTTCAACTCAATGTAGTAATTGCAGAGGGTTTCTACTTATTTAAATAAATAATAGTCCCCAGGCATAGTAGTGGTAGTGCATAGGAAAACTACTGGTTAAGATGGCCATAGTTTCCAGGCAGGTAGATGTATTAGTGACCAGGGAGTCTACTGGTTTAAACGGCCATAGATCCCATGTCTGTAGTGGTAACTAAAACACTAACAAACAATAAAAATTCCACACTATAAAAATATGACTCGAGCATTAATTCGAGGAGTCTGTTGTCTATCGCGAAAGCGTTCACCCGTGCAGCGGGTAACCTGCGTTACTCTGTCCGGCAATTATCCAGCTTTCTTTTCAAACATTAATTATCCTGGTTTCATCGAAAACGTCTAGATCCTGGTTTCAGTCACAAACGTGGGTGGCTGCAAACATCTCTGGTACAGGGATCATATCCTGGCTCAGATCTAGAATCGATCGTGAACGTGTGCGATTATTCGAGTACAGGGAATAATCGCAACGTTATTACCTAGTTCAACTCAAGCTTATATCCTGGTTTAATTTTGGTTGCTGCGTTGGTCTTCAATTATTAGTGATAAATTGTGAATAAATATTTTGGATTTAAAGAAAATAATTGTGTTTCAATAATCCTGGTTCTGACTGACCTAACCCCGGCAAAATCTATTATAAATGGCGCCCGAGCAGGGACTCTAAAAAGAGGAAAAATAAATGTGGAGAAAACCAAATCTATTTAAAATAAAAGTTTTCCAAATCCACAAAACAAGAAAAGTTCTGTAAAAATCTGGCTAGCAGTGGATGATCTATATGCAACGCACATTGGCAATAATAAAGACAAACAAAAATCGAAAAAAAAAGGTGAATCTTTTACACAAGAAAAATCTGGCTTCTGAGAAAAAAAATTATCGGGCTTCTGCAAAGATAAAGCTTTACACAAAAAGGTCTAGCTCTGAGAAAACAAAAAAAAAAATCATCGGTATCCTGAAAATCTGGTTCGTATTCCAGCAAATTTAAATTCTGAAAACAACAATCTTCTGGAAGGTGCACGAGAATTACAAGTACTAAGCTGTAAACACAGAAAGCTATGTCAAAGGTAATGGACAAAACTGGGTCACCACGTGGACAATCTGAGAGTTCTGGTAGAAGCGGTAAAACCACGTGGTCATGAAGTCCACAGTTCCTTTACAAATTCCAAACGAAGGGGGAGATGTAACGAAGTTTTTCGTTACATATTGGTAATTTTATATTTTTTTATTAAAATACTATTTTTTTCATTTAAATATTTAAATATTTCTTTCTAGTTTTTAAGAGATTTACAGTTACATAAATATAAGAGTAGTCTGTATAAGAGAACCAACGCATCAACCAATGCTACACATACAATTTAATTTTCTCTTGATCTCACTACTACAGTGGTATTGATCGGTCGGTAGTAAATTCAAAGCTCACGCATACATTCGTTTTTTCATGCTCTCACTACTAACGTACGTAGTTGGTTTGTAGTTAGTTTGGTCATTACTACAACTTTAGTTGAGCTTGTGCTGTCCAAGTGTACGGGTAGCACTGCAGGTCATTAGATTTCGGTGGTAGTCGTTCACAAGTACAGCCAAGTTCAACTCAATGTAGTAATTGCAGAGGGTTTCTACTTATTTAAATAAATAATAGTCCCCAGGCATAGTAGTGGTAGTGCATAGGAAAACTACTGGTTAAGATGGCCATAGTTTCCAGGCAGGTAGATGTATTAGTGACCAGGGAGTCTACTGGTTTAAACGGCCATAGATCCCATGTCTGTAGTGGTAACTAAAACACTAACAAACAATAAAAATTCCACACTATAAAAATATGACTCGAGCATTAATTCGAGGAGTCTGTTGTCTATCGCGAAAGCGTTCACCCGTGCAGCGGGTAACCTGCGTTACTCTGTCCGGCAATTATCCAGCTTTCTTTTCAAACATTAATTATCCTGGTTTCATCGAAAACGTCTAGATCCTGGTTTCAGTCACAAACGTGGGTGGCTGCAAACATCTCTGGTACAGGGATCATATCCTGGCTCAGATCTAGAATCGATCGTGAACGTGTGCGATTATTCGAGTACAGGGAATAATCGCAACGTTATTACCTAGTTCAACTCAAGCTTATATCCTGGTTTAATTTTGGTTGCTGCGTTGGTCTTCAATTATTAGTGATAAATTGTGAATAAATATTTTGGATTTAAAGAAAATAATTGTGTTTCAATAATCCTGGTTCTGACTGACCTAACCCCGGCAAAATCTATTATAACAGTTTTGTTTCGAATTTCAATAAAAATGAGACTTATAACAGCTCTTAGATCTTCCGAAAAGAAAAAAGTACTGTATTTAAAGTCCAAAGTATTAAAGGCCGTTGAAATCGCGAACATAATAGAGAGGGGCAAACCTATTGGAGGCAATTATTTAAATAACATTAAGAACTGTGGAAAAAACACGAACGGGCAAACTAAAATGGAAAGAAGAGAACGAAATCCACAAATATTTTAAGAATTCCCTCGAATTCCACGTTGACAGGTTACAAAATTATCAAAGAAAGTGGTGATTTAATGGGTATTTTGACAGTCCATCACGATTTAAAATTAAATGAGTTCATAGTCTGTTGCATATTGCAAAAAAAAGCCACCCCTAATTTCCAAACTTAAGAAGCATCGATGTTAACGTAAGGAACAGTAGTGATGCCACAGTAGAATAGCGCACCCCATACTATAACAACACCTTCTATGATCTGTCTGCTATGCAAAAACGGTTTTTATTGTCTCAAATCACCGAAAACCATTGTATCAGTCCAATGCAACGGTATTATTTTTTTTTCGTCGGAATAAATTACTTTGAAAAATTTCTCAGACCGTGTCATTGTATTCCTGCAGAGATTAAGGCGCTGCTTACTACGTTTGACATTCAGCGATTAGTTTTTGCATAATTTTCGACGAGCTATGAACTCACTTGACTTTTAAACGCGACGGACTGTACAAATACTCGCATTAACTCCACTTTATTTGATAATTTTGAAAGATATCGGCGTAGAATTTGGGGGAATTTTTTAAATTTTTGTCGATCTCGTTCAGTTGTTGCCATTTGAGTTCGCCCATTCATGTTTTTTTCATAGTTCTGAATGTTATTTATTTGTCTTTTATTTCCGCGATTTCAGCGACCTTTAACACTTTGAACTTCAAAGTCAGTACTTTTTCCTTTTCGGAAGAGCTTAGAGCTTTGGGAGTCCTGCTTTTATTGAAATTCAAAACAAAACTGTTTTGTTTTTGTTGTTTGAGTGATTGCTATTCATTACAAATTGGATTCAGGTCCTACTTGGTCTGTATTACAAAATTCCTTATTCAAGTGATTCATAAAAAACTAGTAATTTTTTAACAAATTGCCGAAAAATATTTTTTTAAAGGACTTCTTTCAGTCTTTTGATTATTGTTATTATTTGATATTATTAGCTAGATAATGGTCTCTATCAGTGCATTTTTTTATATTTTTCCGCTTATTCGTTACAAAGATATATTCGATTAAAAAGTGAAAAACTCGATTCCTTATTGATGTGATTCGCAGTGTATAAGCTAACAATTAACGGAAAAGAAAATAAGAATTACTATTTTCTTTTTCTTAAAAACAAAAATAATAAATCACCTCGTGGTGAATAAGCCCGTTTTTCACCAGCTGGTGAATTAATTATATGTAATCGTGGTCCTCGATCTATTTAATGTCAATCTACTGATGCCCGTCCGGGTGTAGTGATTTTGGTTTTTATATTTCGCATAGAGTCGGGGTCGGTGCATTTGCCTTTAAGGGTCAACATTGTCACAAAAAATATTGGACCTGTGAGAAATGTCTTTGGGCTCCTTTTTTATCTTAAAAATCGGAAATATTTGAACAAAGTGAAAAAAATATTTTTTTTTTTGCTGAAAATATAAATTAATATTAAGACATTACTGAAAAATCGTTTTTATGATAATCGACAATTTTTTTGTCTGTACACTCCAAAAAAAAAAAACTGTAAAGTTAGCAAAAACAGATTGTAAACCTACATGAACATTTGCTGATTTTGAACCCAAAATTTTTTTGGTAAAGTTAAGTTTATTAAAGTTAAAGTTTATTTTTTCATCAAATTTTTTTTTCATCAAACTTTTTTTTCATAAAATTTTTTTTTCATCAATTTTTTTGTTTTTGCTAGAATTTTTTTTTCATCAAATTTTTTTTTTGTCATCAAATTTTTTAAAAAATAAAAAAAAAAAATTGTTTTCATAAATTTTTGTTTTTTATAAAAAATTTTTTTTCTTCATCAAAAACTTTTTTTCATCCATCAAACATTCTTTTTCACCAAAAATCATTATAACATTTTTTTTTACCAAAACTAATTTTTCAACAAGTCTAAACTTTTCACATAAAAATGTTCCATTTGTTTATCAAATGTACATAAAACAAGTGAGAGTGTGGAATTCTTCGGTGCCGAATCTTTTCTATTCTCCAAAATGTAAAAACACTTTTTTGCACTTATTTTTGAGCACATTTACGAAACGGTTTAGTTTGGACTGAATCTTGCTTTCCATAGACAGATGGATGGATGTATATAGCTACAGTGGCTTAAAAATGGATCAATAATATTTAAACTTAATGGGGTCCAGAACTGATATTCGTTTGCATGGAATAGCAAAGTAATATAACATTATTTTTTCTAAAAAATCTTTGCTTTAGCAAGTACCTCCAAATCTTCCGCAAAACATTATCATGATTTAGGGCCTAATTTTGTAAAATGCAACGCGGCTATTTACCTCGCGTTAGACAATTTTCTATTTTGTAAAACGCGGGGGCTGAACTGCTGTTTTTTTCGCGTTGACTTACGTGTTTTTAGAACAAATTGTATGGAAAATGAAATTTTGTAAAACGCAAGAGAGTTTTTTTCATCACTTGAAATATCAAAATGATCACTTGAAATTTTGGGGCGTTGATGTAACAAAAATGCTTTTAAATAGCAAAATATAATTTAATAATATTGGAATATGTTAACATACAATAAAAAAGTAATAAATATGTAAAAAAATCTTCTCCGGCAGAAGAAAAACATCCAAAATAGCTTGACGGCCCATGGCTGTTTTTAACTAATTTATGTTTAAAATACAACATTTCTTTTGTTTACTTTTTTTTGTTCTCTTGTTTCTCAAATATTCTCTTTGTAGGTGTTGCCTTATCATATATATGTGTTTCCCCACGAAAATGGGTGTGTATCCCCTACAAAATGGGTAGTCAATTTTCTCAATTTTATAATATCTGGCAGCACCGATTCTAATGTAATTGACATTTCAAGTGATAACGTAAAGATTGAACGCAAAAACGTAGTGATTTACAAAATTGCATTTTTTCAGCCTCGCGTTCACGTTAGCGTTGGTGATGTGTTCAACGCGAGTGATTTACAAAATTAGGCCCTTAATGTTTTGGGCAAGAGTACAAAATTGGCATGCATTTTTATTTTTTAAATTGTTACCAAAATTTCGTTATGTAGAATAGGTTAAGGAAAAAATATTTCTAAAGTTTTCATAGAGAAATTTAGGTCCAGCAAAGCTTAACAGCCAACTTAACGTATCGGTCTAGAGTGATCGTATCTAAGAGGCACGTTAATAGCAAAAACATTACAAATCATGGGTTCAATCTTTGTCGTCTGCGATCTGTTAATAGTTTTCATATATAGAATATAATGTTGTTCTTTAAGGGATACCCTACTGTAAAGAATTTGTAGAAAAATTTTAAGTTTCATTTCAAACATGTATGATGGAATTGTCATAGATTAGCTACTATATACAATTTTTAATTAACAATGTATAACGCTTCATCTGAAACAACTTAAAAAACCTCAAAGTGCTAACAAGACAAATGACTTTTCTGATTAATTATCTGGGATGTCCGTCACCGTTTTTAAAGAAAACTTAAAATCATCAATTGCATGGTTTTTGATAAAAATCGGTTTTAAATCGATTCTAAATTTTACAATTTTCTTAAAAACACTAAGAATATGGCATGTTCTGTATTTCACAACTTTTCAATTCACATGAAAATTTCCGAATCACATGAAATCAAGTGTAGTGTTTTGTTGATCACGTTTTCATTCGAAATTGAAATCAAATAATTAAAATTTAAAAAATTATAAGGAAAACATTCACCAAATTTTATTTTTGTGAAACAAAACGAAAAAAAAAAATTCGGATGTGAAATATAGAACACCAAAAAAGTTCGGAAATTTTTATTTTCACATTTTTTATGTGAATTACTTTTTTGGGAACAGAGGCCTATGTCTAATTTTATATAAAATTTTGTCTTATAATACGAATGTTGTTCATTTATTGACTTGCGTATGAAAATTATTGATTTCTGAACTTTACATACATATAATATTATAAAGAATCCAATCGCCGGGAACCAAATTTTTGACAAGCACTAGTGTAGACGGGCATTTATTTGTATGGCAACAAGTTTTCTACAGACTTTTAATGTAAAAATTGTTTTGATCTTTTTTTAACTGATAATATTTGATTGCATCTGATTTGATATAATTGTATCTAATCAGATATATTTAAATGCCAAATATTGATCAAATCTGAGATATAATTTGATCTCGATTTTGGTAATTTCAAATATAATTATATTTACGATAATATATGAAGAGACATTAACAGATAACGTTAGATCTAATGCATTTTTACTCGAGGTTGAAAGTTTGGCCAAATTTTTATTATCCTAGGTTTAAAATTTATATGGTACAAATTTGAGGCCAATCAAATTTAATCACTCCTTACCACCTAGCGATCAAAGTTTTGGATTTTTGAAAAAACATCATATTTATTAATTTTGATGCGTTGGACACAAATATAAAAAAAATTTAAAATCGGTCAAACGGTTTTCAAATGCCGGGTTTTCCTACTTTCAAGAAATTAAAAAAAAATAAAAAAAATGTCTTTTCCTTGACCATTCCATAGAGCTTGAAATCTCTTATTTAAATTTAATTTGGGCTAATCGTTTAAACACATGGCGCCCCTTGACCAAATTTTGGATTTTTGGAAAATTTTTTCAACACTTAGGATTTTTGAAAAAGTTAAATATCAACTGAAAATTCTTGCGATACACTCTATGCCTAGAATGTACATACCTAACACAGACTTCAGTCCAATCGGATTTAATTACCCTTTTGCCACCCACCGATGGAAGTTTGGGATTTCTGCAAATGAACAAAATAAATTAAAAGTATGTCTTGCGTCACATCATATTTTTTTAATTTATAAAGTTTTTAAATCGGTGGAACGGTTTTCAAAATATGGCTAGTTGAAAAATAAAAAAAATTATGGTTTTTCCTAAGTTCAAGAAATTTGAAAAAAAAATTAAAAATTTCTTTTCTTCTAGCGTTTCAAAGTGCTTGAGACAATATTTCATTTATACTTAATTTAAGCCAAATGCTATCATTTTAACCAATGTTCGGTTTTTTGAAAAATCAAAAAATAATAAAAATTCTTGGGGTAAATTATTTTACTAATTTTGGCATTCTGTAGCTGATTTCTGTAACTCTCGAATCGAAAGATTTCTCGCATGAAACATGTGAAATGAAACGAAAACATTGTAAATCGGCACAAAAAGTGACTTTTCACATTTTACTGTTTCTGTAACTTTGTTGTGCGAAAACTTTTAAACTTATTGGAATGATGCGAGAAAACTGTTTCTGTAAAGTAATTGTTCGAAAACTTTTGTATTTGAAGTGTCAAAAAAACTCACATTTTAAAACGGTGCGAGACTTGGACAAAAAGAAATAAAAACATTAAAAAAATCATAATAAATGAAAAAAAATGGATAAAAATAGTAAGAAAAATACAAATTACTTGTTTTGTGTTCGTATAAATATCTAATTTATTATATTTTTTCACAAATTTTAGAAAAATCAAAGAATCTCTAAATGCAAAAATGCTGTTATCAATACATCACAATTATATTATTAACAACAATATATAATTTTAATTTTTTTATATTTATTTTATTGCTTTTAAATGATCCGTAAACAATAATTTAAATTGCTCCGTGTTATTTTTTTTGTTTTCTTACTATTTTCTCACTTTGATTACTTTTTTGACAGCTATCTTGGAATATTCCAATATAAACGCTGGCGTTTTCGCATTGACATACAGAAACAGTTTTTATTCCGGAGTCGAGAAACTGTGGAATTTTTTGTTTCATATTTTTCGATGCGAAAACTTCTCACTTTAATTACAGAAACGGGCTACTGGATACCAGTTTTCGAAATATCACTATTTAAAGTTTGTCAGAAAATTTCCAAAAATGGCGTTTTTTTTATTTCAAAATTGTTTCCATTATTTTTCATAAAACTTGAGACAAACGTTGATTTATACTTAATTTAAGCAAATCAGACCATTTTTACCCGTAGAACCTTTTGATCAAATTTAAAATTTTTTATGACAATTTGATTGAAATTTGAAAGTAAAAGTTTTTTATAATTTTCTTACATGTTTTTTGTTTTTATTTTTTTTTTTTCAAAAATCCCAAACTTGAAGTAAATTTTAATTTTAAAGTTTTTAATTAGAGTAGTCAAATATTCGTGTATTTCAAAAACCGGTTTTCGAAAAACCGCATTTTAAAAAAATCGGTTTTTCGGTTTTTTAACTAAAAACCGGTTTCGAATAATCGGTTTTTCGGTTTATTAAAATTATTGTTTTTAATAAAAAAGTAAAACAAAACAATAAAAAAGAAAAACAAAACGAGCATGTCCGTCTGTATAAAACACGATTCAGTCCAAAATAAAAAAGCTAGATCCCTGAAATTTGGCACAAATATGTCTCATGGTCATAGGCAGGCTACGTTCGTAAATGGACAAAATAGGACAAGGGGAAAAAAGTTCAACCTTGAAAAACTAAACCAATCTCTGAAAAACCACACTTTTTACCATGTTTTTTTGTATTTTTGTAAAACAAAAGAAACATTTTAATGGTAGAAGAAGTTCAACGTCTACACTTGAACCCAGGGGATTAAAAAATTTATTTATTTTTCGGCTAGTTCCCCTTTGTGGGCGTGCGTATAAAAATAGTTTAAATAATGATAAAATTGTATTACTATAGCGCCAAAAGCATAATAAATGAACTTGAAAACATTTACCGCGAATGACCCATTCCAAACACCCTCAAAAAAAAAAAAAAAAAAATAAAACGTACCTGCAATTTTTTTTTTTTACTTTTTGCATGTTTGAGATTATAATAGATTCGCCACAGCCAAATTTTTATTAAATACCCTTTCTCAACTTAGTTTTTATAGTGGATGATACTGATAAAACACGTTCACTAATCGTTGAGGTTGGGTTATGGGTGTTTGATACTTGCTTTTTTCAAGATACAAATTGCTAACTTTATTATGGTTTTTCTATGGCAATTACGATAAATTAAAAATTTTTGGTTAAAGCTAACGAAGTTTTCATAGAAAACCCCTAATAAAGTTAGCAACTAGTTACTTCAAAAAAGCAAGTATCATACGCCCATTAAGTTTCAGTAATGCCATGTAAAGCAGATTTAATTTGGAAGGTCTTTTAGATAATTTGTCTATAAAGTATCTAGTCAAAATTCCTCTTTCAATTCAGGATCTTGAATTTTTTTTAAAGTATAATTAAACTGCTTTTCGAAGTTTTGAGATGGCTACTAAAAAACGACATTGAATGAAAAATAACAAAAAAAAAATTAAATATACAAAAATCGATTATTCGAGACCAAAAAATCGGTTTCTCGAATACTTCGAAAACCGGCCTTTCTAAAAATCCGATTTTAAAAAACCTGAAAAATAGGAAAAAATCGATTTTCCGAATACTTCGGAAATCGGGTTTGACAACTCTAGTTTTTAGTTAGTAAATAATTTAATAATTAATAAAAAAATTAAGATTTTTAATAAAATTTTCGAAAAACTTATTTTAAATTTATTTTAAAATAAAATTTTTTTAAAATTTATTTAAAATTCTTGAAAGATTTAATTTTTATACAAACACAATACAAGGAAGGTTAATTAAATTAAAAAAATATTAATTAAATAAAATTAATTAAAATCAAATGTTTTCGGATTTCTTCCATGTCTGACTTGAAAATTATGTTTTCCCACCTTTAAATTCTGTTTAAAATTATCCTCATTTCCGAGCTTTTTTTATACTAATACAAATTGTTTGCTGAAATTAAACTTTTTGGGTTATGCTCAAAAATTTGTAGTACGTTAATTTCGTGATAAGATTATTTAATTAACTTAAACATCATTTGAGTGAAATTTATATGGCGTAAATAATTTTGTTAGTTTAGTACTTGTTCATTTCTTTTCAATGATATTCTTACGCTCTTTACAAATATATTAATATATTTTTCCTTTTTTCTATACACAAGTTATATAAACAACTATTAAAGGGTTACTTATTTAGAGGTGGCACATAATAAAAACATTCAGAAAAGTTAATTTAAAGTTTAGACAGTTTAAAATTAAGAAAATCCTAATACAAAATACAGAAATTCCAACTAAAATGCAAAAGATGCTCAATTTAATATACAGAAAATCACAATCAAAATTAATAAAGTAAATATTTTTTAATGTATTTTCTGTTAGTACAGGTTTTTATTACAGCTTAAGTTGAAAAATACAGAAGAAAATACAATTTTTAAGAATTTTAGACATATCGGGTAGAGATGCCAACCAATCACTTATTATGATACCAATATCGTGAGTAATATTTTTACACTCACGTGAGCGTGCATGAGTGTGAGTAAACAAAAAATTTCATGAGTGAATAAATTTTTTTTTTATTTATTTTTTTTTTTTAAATTGTATTCGCGAAAAATGCGATTTTTTAAACGTTTTAATTTCTTAACAAAAGATTCATTTTATTAGCTTTATAGACAAAATATGTACAAAAAATTAGATAAATTTGCGACCACAGGTCAGATTTTATAAATATTGCAACCCAACGAAGTGGCTCAAAAGTTATGAGCAAAAGATGGAATTTCGGCAATGGTTTTTCGTGAATTTACTAGACAAAAAACACGCTAACTTTCGAATGGCAATTCTGAGGATGCTGAACCCTGCCATATATATTTGTCGTTCATCTGGCCTGCTTCGTATTGAATTTCAGTTATAAGCAGTGTTGCCATATATTTTTTTGAAAAAACTTTTTATTTCTGAAAAAAAATCTTTTTTTTTTGTGAAAAAATCTTTTTTTTACAAAAGTATTGAAAAAATTAAAAATTAATACATTACCCAATAAGCACATTTAAAATTCAAGTGCAAATCAAGTCTAAATCAAGTGTAAATCAAGCCCTTATTTCCAGTCTATGCTTGATTTATACTTGAATTCAATAGCATTCTCCAGCAAAACGGATACTTGAATTCAAGCGCTGTTTTTACGCTTGAAAACCAGGGAAAAGGCTGTAAAAACAGGGCTTGAATTCCAGTGTCCGTTTTGCTGGAGTATGCTATTGAATTCAAGTGTAATTCAAGTATAAATCAAGCAGGGGCTGGAATTTAGGGCTTGATTTACACTTCTTTTATACTTGATTTGCACTTGAATTTTAAAATTGCTTATTGGGTATGTATTTTCATTATGTATTTTCAATTCATTTTTTATATCAAGTGTAAAAAAAGTAATAAAAAAAGCTCGAAAAGACTCATAAAAGAGTTCTTAGACGTTCAGAAAACATAATCCCTTTTTCTTAGCCAACGATCAGTTTTTATTTAGTTTTCGCAATTTAATTACAAATCATTTTTAATAATTAATTAAACCTAACCGATAACTGGTTACAATGACCGTCGTCTCGTTGTATCGAAATCGACCAAGGGCTTAGTGGAAATCGAACCCACGACCCCCTTTTTCATAGGCTAGCATGCTACCAACTAACCTACAGGGGCCTTATATGACTCATAAAAGATTCTGAAAAATATATGTTCGTATTCTTTCCTGACTCTTGTATGAATGTTCAAAAAAACATATTTTGAATTTTTTACATATCCAGAATTAAGAGTCAAACATGAATCTTTCAGGAATCCAAATGTCGAGCGTTCTATTAATTTTTTGGAGCCTTGAAAGAGTCGTAACTTATGAAGGCTCAGAAAATTGCTCGACAATATATGACGGATTGTTTCTATATGTGGTAAAATCTTTTATTAGTGCAACAATTTAAGAGAAAAATTATTCTATGTTGGCAACTTACAGATTTAAGTGAATATCGTGTGGAATTTTCATATGGCGACCAAGTCAAATAATGGTCTGATTTTAAATGGATTTAATAAGGTTACCAAGCTAGAAACAAAATTGTAATCGAATATCTCATATTTTCATAGAATAAAAACGTATTTAATTGTAACCGTTTACATAGACTGAAGGACGGACACGCTAAGTCAAATCAGATAGTGATTCTGAATCGGTCGGTATACTAAAAGCTTGGTCTACGACCAATATTTCGGGTATTTACAAAAAAAAATGCAAAAAAAAAGATGCTTTTTGTATTTTTTAACCAATTAAGAAAAACTTGAAAAAACTTTATTATTTTCCAAAAAACTTATTTTTTTAGAAAAAATCTTGAAATCTTTTTAGCACCTCAAAAAACTTGCAAAAAAAGGGAAATCTTGATATATGGCAACACTGGTTATAAGCAAACCCGTAAATTTCAGATTAGTTTCAACTTAAATTCACGTATTGAAAACCTGTTAAACATGTTTTAAAAACATTGGTAAGTCACAAAAATATTTTACAACTTATTTTTGGCACTCAAAAATATTTTTACACTCAAAAAAAAAAAATAGACTCGAAAAAATTTTGCACTCAAAAAAAAATTTTACACTCAAAAAAAAGTTAGAACATTATTTTTTTTTTTTCAAGTTACTTAAAAAAAAAGTTTTTTTACACAAAATAAAATAGATCTAATCAAAAATTTTATTTTTCTCACGTTAGAAAATTTACTATCACTTTAAAAGGGCATTGTATTTATTTGGTTATCATAGATTCGGCCAAGTCGAATTTAACTTTTCTACTTGTTATTCTATTAATTTTGTTTTATTTTAAATTGAAACCTCTTTTTGAATCACACTTTACTGAAACAGAGTTCACACCATAAATGTTGCGCTTTAATTTCATAAAATCAAAAACATTGCAAATGAAAGAAAAGTTTAGTTTTGTTTAATTCCTTGTTTTTCCCTCATACAAAAAGAAATGAAAACTTCATATTCGTATTTTCAAAATCAAAAGAAATAGCATAACATTTAAGTAAGACAGATCATACGTCACCTTACACCAACTTCAGGTTAACCTAAGCCCCATTAGATTAGCATTTTTTTTTTTAACTTTTGATCTTTTTTATCCTAAGTAGTAGGTCTAAAACTTATGTGGCAAAAATTTCAGGCCTATCAGATTAAATTAACTTGTGGAGGTAATTTTTTAAAAATTAAAAACATTGATCGAAGGACGCCATGGAATAAATTGGTCTGGTTAGGCTCAAATTAAGTGAAAATTAATGGGTCTCAAGCCCCATGAAAGAACCGAGGAAAACAAATTTTATTTATTTTTTTTTTTTAATTTCTTAAACTTAGGAAAAAAATACGTTATTTTTTGAAAATTTCAAATTGCGATATGAAATTACAGACAAGAGCCCCATATTGCTCTTTACCGATTCTAGAATTATATTAAAATTTTGCATTTTTAAAGTATTTTTTACGTTCATGTATCTAAGCTAAGGGGTGCAGTAATTTTATTATTTATACAAAAAGACTGATTAAAAATTTATCAGACAAAAAATCGGGCAGAAATTGGTTAAGGTTTAATTTTTTCAAATTCCATTGTGTTGTTGTGTTTCATCTATATCTGGTCTATCGATTTATATACTTAAAAGGCCAATATCTTGGTGTAGGGTATACAAACTAATGGAAGAAAAACTATTGAAGAAAAGTTTTTGAAAACTTAAATACTCTTTATACAGGCACTTGCTGTAGGGATGATAAATATATACTTAATAAAGGTACTTTTAGTTTTAGTACATGTTTACACTAAACTAGTTTACAATACAAAAAAAAAAAGTTATGCGAACTTACCGCGACTAATTTTTTATGGGTGTATTAACCCCTAAATTGAAAAATATCATCACATAAATTTTTCACGAATAAATTTTCTTTTTTGATTTTTTGCATTTTTTTAATTACACAGTGCTCGAATTTGCCACTTTTTTTAACAATCTGGGCACCCTACTGGTAAAGTTAATTAGAGTACGCTTAATTCAATGGTGCTAGTAATTTTTCGAAGTTAGCACTAGTATTCGCAAAATTCGCGATTTAAAATTTTGATGCTCAAGTACAATAAAACGATATTTTCGATAATTTTTAAGTTTTAAATCAAGTCTGTTTAATTAACATAACAAACCATAATACCGTGAATTTTTTCGCGAAAAACTTTTTTTGTTCGCGTAAAAAAAATAATTCAAAACAAGTATTGTTAGTTAGATTTGAATTTACGACACCCATCTGGTAAAGCTAGTTGGTTCACACCAAATCCCTATGTAACATCACTTTTTTAAAAGTTAGAGAATGTAGTAGCGATATTCGCGATTAATTTTGTTTTTTTTTTAAGTAAAAAAAAAATGTTATATATTATTTAGACAATTGCTTAATTTCTATACATATTGATATAAATTTATGAAAATGTGTAGAAAACGATATATTATAGACACAAAATTAAAAAAAAAAAAAAAAATTTTAAATTATCTCAAAAGTATAAAAATTCCGAAAAATCCCAAACTTACAGGAATATAGTCCGGAACAAAAATACAAGTCGACTTAAATTTATTAAAGATTGTTTCATATTCATATGGATATCTTAGGTATTTGTGTTCTTATAAATTACCCCGTAAATTAACACATTTTCGTAAAAAAGAAATAATAGACGAAGCTAGATTTTTTCGAGGTTATGGTATTAAAAACAAGTAAAAATTTTAAATTCGGCCTTGCCGAATGTGTTGTTGCAACAAGTAAGATTGTTAAATTCGGCTGTGCCGAATCTTTTATACCCTCCAACATGCAAAAAAAAATTGCAGGGACGTTTTTTTTTTGAGAGGGGGGGGGGGGGTTGGAGGGGGGGGCAAATTTCCTTTCAAATATGTGTTTAAAAATTCATTCTTATGCTTTATGCACTAAAGATATACAAGTTTATCATTATTTAAAAAAAAAAAATATTCCACGCCCATAAAAGGGGGGGCGGACCGAAAAAACGACATTATCTAATTCTCTGGGTCCAGCAGCACTTTGAACTTCTTGTAGCATAAAAATGTTGCATTTGTTAATCAAAAACACAAAAAATAATGTAAAAAAGATGAATTTTTCATGGGTTGGTTTAGTTCTCTAAGGGGGAACTTTTCCCCCCTTGGTCCTATTTAGCCCATTTCCGAACTTAACCTGCCTAGAAATATAAGACATATTCGGGCCAAACTTCGGAAGTCTAGCTCTTTTATTTTGGACTGTATCGTGTCCTCTACAGACGGACAGACGGACGGACGGACATCGCTAGGATGTCTTAGAATCGATCACTGATCAATAAAATATATACTATATATATATATAGGGTCCTAGACCGATATTTCAATGCGTTACACACGGAATGACAAAGTGAGTATACCCCCATACTGTGGTTTGTTGGTATAAAAATGACTATTGCAAATTTATCTAAAAAGAAATTACTTTTGAGGAAAAAAAATTAAAAAAAATTTCCGCGAAAAAAAATTTTAGTGAAAAAAGAAAATTAGTTCGTTATAAATGAGAATTCGTTATAACCGAGTTCGATATAACCAAGTTTGGTTGTATTAAGAAAAATTAATTTAAACCCGGAAAATTTTAGAAAGCCCTTTAGTCCCAAATTCTTTTTTTTTCAGAAATTCTTTCTTCACTGATAATTCAAAACTATTTAAATTCAGTTACGAGCACATATATTTACGTATGATGCAATCCATACAAACTGTTCGTTTTTTAAAACAAAATATCATTATTTTTTTTCGTCACCTAAAATGCAAAACACCCTAACCAACAAAAAAAATCAAAATCGGTATTTTGATAGATTCTAGTGTATTTTATTAACCTACACGTCCCAACAAAAAATTAGGGTTACATAATAAAAATTAGCGATTTTATAGCCAAAAATTAAAGACATGTGAATTGCGACATCGCCCATGAGCGCAATTAGAAATAATTTTTTTATCATTTTGTAATAAATTCATATTCACAAAACGTACGTCCTCAAAAAATTATAGCCCAATTCAATCAAAAGCAACAAAGTTATTAACAAAGTAAAAATTTTACTCTATACTATTTTTTGCTTCTCCTGTAAAATGAATAAAATGTTAGTTAGGGCCTTTTGTATTCTAGGTGACGATATAAATGTGGTGGTCTCCATATGAAGTACCTTAACATTGGCACATTTTTGACAAAAGCCGACTTAATTTACCAAGTCCGACAAAGTAGCCCCTAAAAAAAACTATAAATATTAGTTTTTTGTCAACATAAAATGAGTGCGTTGCATATCAATTTGAGCAACATTCATTGTTAGAAGCATACAAATTTTTTAATGGCTAAACAATTTTTTGTAGAATACCTCATATTTATATAAGAACAACTTTATTACAAGAAGTAAGTAAAGCAAAAACAAAGCAAAAAAAATATATAGAACAAATTACAAAGTTAAAAAAAGGAACCAAAAAAAAAAAATGAACTGAAAAAGATGAAGAACTTTAAATCCGCGCTGAAAATCCGATTAATACGGATTGAATTTCTACAAAATATTCTGTGTTGTTTGTTTTTATATTCTCAAATGTGTGTTTGTAGGGGAATACATTTAATGTGTGTGTGTGTGTCTGTTAATGTATATACGTGTATAAAGTACAAATAGAGACATACGATATGTGTTATTGCATTTAAGTATATATGGGGCATTCCATGTCAATTCGGACACTTTGATTTTTTTAGATTTTCCCAATTTTTTTATAGTTCAAAAACTTTTTCGTGATACATTTTTATTTACTCAACCTTCTTTTACGGTACTGCGCAATAACTCCCAAATGAAATAAGTCCCAATGAAATAATTCCTAATGAAATAAGTTCCAAGAAAAATGAATTAACTCCACACTTTAAAAAATGAAATAACTCCCAAAGAAAAAATGAAATATGTCCCAATATTTGGGAGTTATTCAAAATCAAAATAATAACTCCCAAAAAAAATGAAAGAACTCCCAATGAAATATGTAAGTGCCAAAGAAAATGAAATAAGTTCCCATTGTTTTTTTGTATTAAAGGTTTTCTACGTAGCCGGCCTTAGGCCGGGCTTAGGGATTACATACTCCATGCATTAAACCCACCCTCTCTGCAAACCAAAGCTATTTTGGTTATCAGGCCTGTTTGAGGCATAACAAATTTGATAGCGTAAAGGCCTGCTACCTTAGAAAACTTTACTTTGCGGAGAGGGTGGGTTTAATGCATGGATTTTGTAATCCCTAAGGCCGGCCCAAGGCCGGCTACGCATAAAAAATTTAAGCAAAAAAAATTGCACAGAGGTGTATATTATTTTCAATTAAAATGATATAAGTCCCACCATTGATGAAATAACTCCCAATGCTTAACAAGAAATGAAACAACTCCCAATCTATTTTCTGTTGGGGGTTTTTTCATTTGGAAGTTATTTCATAATGAAATAAATCCCAACAAAATTTGTGCAATAAGTCCCACTACACAGGGACTAATTTCAGAATGAAATTAGTCCCAAATCGTATGTAAAATTTTTGGAAGTTTTTTCATTTTTTTTTTAGAGTTATTTCATTTGGGAGTTATTGCGCAGTACCTCTTTTACTAATAACTTCTTCAAATAAGGTCCAAATTCATTTTTTTTTTGTTTTCTTAAGGTTTTTAAAAAAAATCATAAAAATTTTTTTTTATGATTTTAAGTTTAAAAATTTAAATCTCATTTTTGAAAATGTATGTACTTTTTGATTTTTTTGAAATTTCTTTTTGAAAAACTTCTAACGATTTTACAAATTGTTTGCCTAGTAGGAAGGTACGATAACGATTA
The DNA here is from genome assembly GCA_963921195.1 of Pegoplata infirma. NCBI lineage: Eukaryota > Metazoa > Arthropoda > Insecta > Diptera > Anthomyiidae > Pegoplata > Pegoplata infirma. The sequence continues at coordinate 89,132,538 of OY992540.1, forward strand.
CACAGTGCAACAACACAGTGCAACAAAAATGGGAATGGGATGAAACCAAAAGCAAATGAAAGTTGCCATATTCCATAACAAAACCCTCAAGACTTTTTTAGTTCAGCACTAGATTTTTTTTGAAAACTGTATAAGTCGTATGATTAATTTTGTTATTGCCTTTAAATAACAATCATACGCAGCGAAGGCACAGTGGATTATTTTTAATAATTTGGCTATTCAGTTAGTAGGTCGATTGCAACGTAATTCATACCGGTTATAGTTAACGTAAATACAAATTTAAGTTTGGAAGCTGGACCCAACATGTCCAATAAGGGCACCACCAGGGGCCTTTAAAGTAGGACATTTACACAGAAACTTTAAATGCTTTAAAATTACCAACTTTAAATGCTTTAAAATTACCAAGACAAGACCGACCCCGATTAATTTTTACGCCTTAAAATTTTGTTAGAACAAACAAAAGCTCTATCTCAAATTTCTTAGTAGACTCCCATACAAAATGTCATTTTTTAAAATTTGTCTAAACGCTCTAATTGCCCTAAGTGTGCCCCTAGAGCAGTAAAAAATGTATGACTAACCCACAATATTTTTGTAATTCAAATATTTTCTCTTAACACATCTACCCTCTACATTAAATGATTAAGGTGGCCCAATACATTTTTCTTATTTTTTTACAAATCTGTTTTATTTAGTTTTATATCTGCTTCTAACGGTCCAATGGTGCGTCCTACAGGTGTCATTAGTGAGACGGACCCTCATTTATTTTTACCCTCTTACATTTTTGCAAAGCATATCTAAGCCCTGTCACACTCTATTTCCAATTTCTTAGAGGGCTCCAATGCAAAATTAAATTTTTTAAAAATTCCTCTTTAACTGCCCTAAGAGTGCCCCTAGAGTAGTCAAATGTATGACTGACCCACAATATTTTTTTAATTCAAACATTTTCTCTAAACACATCTACCCTCTATCTTTAACCCTTAAGGTGGCCCCAATAATTTTTTTTATTTTTTAGAAACCTGTTTTATTTAATCAGCTTCTACCGGTCCAATGGTGCGTTAGGACCCTCATTTATTACAATTTTTCTAAACGTACCTAAGCCCTATTTTCCTAAGTGGGATCCAATTCAAAATTACATTTTTATAAAATTTGCTCCAATTGTAATTTGTATGGGAGCCCACTTACAATAAGTGAGTGGAGATTTTAAAAATGATGCACTATATAAGCTACCGTCTAAAAAAATAATAACTTCTGTTATTATTTTCTTAAAACCAAAAAGGCTTGTAACTTCAATTTGTAACTTGAATAATAAAACACCTACTGGGGATTAATAAATAAAAAAAAAATTTTGACGAAAAAAATTTTTTTTTCATAAATTTTTTTTCATAATTTTTTTTTCATAGTTTTTTTTATAATTTTTTTTTTTTCATAATTTTTTTTTTTTCATCAATATTTTTTTTTTTTTATCATTTATTTTTTTTTCATCAAAATTTTTTTTTTTCATCGAAAATGTTTTTTCTTCATTAACAACTTTTATTTCATCAAAAAATGTTTTCTTCATCTAAAACTGTTTTTCATTATTTTTTTATACCCTCCAACTACAGTATGGGGGTATACTCACTTTGTCATTCCGTGTGTAACGCATCGAAATATCGGTCGGGGACCCCATAAAGTATATATATTATTGATCAGTGATCGATTCTAAGACATTCTAGCGATGTCCGTCCGTCCGTCTGTCCGTCTGTCCGTCCGTCTGTAGTTAACACGATGCAGTCCAAAATAAAAGAGCTAGGAACCTCAAGTTTGGCACAAATATGTCTTATGTTCCTAGGCAGGTTAAGTTCGGAAATTGGCCAAATCGGACCAGGGGAAAAAAGTTCCCCCTTGAAGAACTAAACCAACCTCTAAAAAATACAGGTTTTTACATGGGTTTTTTTTGTATTTTTGTTAAATAAATGAAACATTTGGTATATTTAACGCGATGGGAAGGTGCTCTCAACGTGCCCCACTGACCCTATCAACGCCCCCCCCCCCCCCAAAAAAAAAAAAAAAACGCCTCTGTCAATTTTTTTTTTTACATTTTGGAGGGTATAAAAGATTCGGCACAGCCGAATTTAACACTCTCACTTGTTTTTTCATCAAAAAGTTTTATTTTTAACCTAAATTTGTTGTTCATCAAAAATTTTTCATTATTAATTATTTTTTTGTTCATCACATTTTTTTCATCCAATTTTTTTTTTCATCAAAAAAATTAATTGTATGTTTAACAATTAACTTTTTTTTTTCAACAAATTTTTTTTTTCATTAAAATTTTTTTTTTACATCAAAAATTGTTTTATATAAAAAAAAAATTTGATTCATCAAAAATAATTTTTTCTGTAAAATTGTTTTTTCATCAAAATTTATTTTTTACCAATACTCTTTTTCACCAAGTCCAAACATCTGACATAAAATGTTCCATTTGTTTAACAAATGTACAAAAAATAAGTCAGTATGTTAAATTAGTCTGTGTTGAAGCTTCAAAATGCCAATTCACTTCTTTGCACTTAAGTAATACACTCATTTACAAAATTTACAGTTCTTTTGGTTTGGACTGCATCATGCTTTCTATAGACTGAAGGACGGATGTACTGTGAGCGTCACAAGAAAATGTACAGGTCTAAAATAGATGTAATTCCATAATGAAAAAGTTGACAATAAAAGCCCTTATTATTATTATCAATCCACTATCATTTAAAAACATGATATAAAGGAAATTTTCCAAGCCTTAATTAAAGCTTGATAGTGTCCAGATTAAGCAAATATTAAATGAGATACAAGAGTCGAGCTGAAAAAAAAAATTTTCTGTAGACATTTTGTAGAAAAATTTTAAAAAATATTTTTAAGTTGATTTTTTTCAAGTTCAAACATTAAAAATTTAAAAAATAGTACAGTGGTTTAAATTCAGTTATCAACTAATTTTTCTAACAAACCAAACAAAAATCAACATTTTTTAAATGCAGTAAAAAAATATGCATCTTTTTGACCTCCAACTCTTTTGACCACCAATTTTTTGTAAACAAAGAAAAGATTTCATTGTTTACTAATTAAAGTACATCTAAGCGCATAGTAAAGAGACATGGAAGTAATTAAACATTTTCTTTGTTTACAAAAAATTGGTGGTTAAAGAATTGGAGGTCAAAAAAATGCATATTTTTTTACTGCATTAAATTATTGGTTTTTGTTTGGGTCATTGGAAAAATGAACAACTAACTGAATTTAAGCCATTCTACTATTTTTTTAATTTTTAATGTTTGAACTTGAAAAAAATCAACTTAAAAATATTTTTTAAAACTTTTCTAAAAAATGTCTACAGAAAAATTAATTTTTTAGCTCGACCCTTGTATCTCATTTAATATTTGCTTAATCTGGACGCTATCAAGCTTAAATTAAAGCTTGGAAAATTTTCTTTATAGCATGTTTTTAAATGATAATCGATTGATATTAATAAGGGCTTTTATTGACAATTTTTTCGTTAAGGAATTACATCTATTTTAGACCTGTACTCTTTCTTTTGACGCTCACTGTATATAGCTAGATTGTCATATAAATTGATCAATAATATGTAAGCTTGGAATGACAAATGAAAGTGTAATTATTTTTTGTAAGAATCTTTGCTTTGGCAAGTTCTGACAAATCTTCAGCAAAACATTATCATGATTAAATGTTTTGGGTAAGAATACAAAATTCGCAAGCATTTTGTGAAAAGGCCTTAAGAGAAAAAAAAATGGAATCTGGAGCTTTTTTTGAAAAAATTATGAGTAAAAAAAATTTGAGTAAATGAACAATCTACCAGTTTTTAAAAATTCGTTATCTTTTGAAAAATTTACCATGAAAGAGATTAAGAAAAGTACTAAAACCTTTAAAAAAATCGAAAAATCTAAAACAAACTTTTTCATAGTGTCCGATTTGCCATGGAATACCCCATCTGTATTTTAAATAAGCTAGCGAATTTTAAGAGGAAAACTCTAAGGAAGAAGAAATATTATTGAAAATATAAAACAAGTTCACATGTGACTGACTGCGAACATTAATGGAAGAACTTTGTCTTTTTAAAGTTTTCGTTTTTTCTTATTTTTTTTTTTTGGAAACAGGGTTAAAAATTACATCTACACATTTAACAAACATAAAGTTTTGTGGGTTAAATTAACTTATTTGGAACATGCTAACATTTTCAGAAAACATAATGAATATATGTATTTGTACGAACATTTATGTGGATACAATTTAGTGGAAACTAATGTGTTTTGCAGTGATTTTTTTATGTGCAATAATATAGATTCTACTAAATTTTAATAAATATATTTGTTTGAAAGGGAGATAGGAAGTTTATTTTTATTTGTAATTTAACACTATACTAAACACATTTTAAACGGATTTATAATTAGTGATCACTTTTGTGGATATAATAAGTTTTCCTTTGAGTTATTGGCAAAATCATTTTGAAAAGCACATCTTATGTTTGTCAAATTCAATTTTCATCTTATAGTGATCGCGTAATGAAATTTGCTACAACCGCTTTAACTGCTCTAAGAGTGCCCCTAGAGCATTCAAATGTATGATCGACCCACAATATTTTTTTTTTAATTTAAACATTTTCTCTGGTTACACCTACCCTCTATTTTCAACCTTTAAGGTAGTCCAAATACATTTTTTTTATTTTTTTATTTTTTTTTTATTTAGTCAGCTTGTACCGGCCCAATGGTGCTTCCTAGAGGTGTTATTGGTGGAACCGTCCCACATTTATTTTTACCATCTAACATTTCTTCAAAACATACCAACGCCCTATTTCCCCTCCCTAAGAAGGCTCCTGCTCAAAATTACATTTCTATGAAATTTGTGACAACTGTAATTTGTATGGGAGCCCACTTAAGGAATGGAGAAAGGACGTATTTATGTTTTAAAAAATGTTGGAGGGTTAAAATAAATAAGGGTCGATTTCACTAATGACCTCTTTAGGACACACTATTGGACCGGTAGAAGCTGATTAAATAAGACAAATTTAGAAAAAAACAAGTAAGAGTGTTAAATTCGGCTGTGCCGAATCTTTTATACCCTCCAACATGCAAATAAATAAAAAAAAATGCAGGGGCGTCTTCTTTTTTTTTTGGGGGGGGGGGGGGGTTCGGTAGTGGTAATTGGGGGGGTACAATTCCTCTCGAATAAGTGTTAAAAAAAAAAAATTCTTATGCTTTTTGCACTAAAGAAATACAAATTTATCATTATATAAAAAAAAAATTATTCCACGCCCATGAAAGGGGGGGGGGCGGACCGTAAAACGATATTTTCTAATTCTGTGGGTCCAAATGCAGGACCTTGAGATTCTTGTAGCATAAAAATATTGGATTTGTTAAACAAAAACACAAAAAGTCATGTAAAAATATGATATTTTTCAGAGGTTGGTTTAGTTCTTCAAGGGGGAACTTTTTCCCCCCTGGTCCGATTTTGCCCATCTCCGAACTTAACCAGCCTATGAACATAATACATATATGTGCCAAATTTCAGGAGTCTATAACTTTTATTTTGGACTGTATCGTGTCCTCCACAGACGGACGGACGGACGGACAGAAGGACGGACGGACGGACGGACGGACGGACAGACGGACATCGCTAGAATGTCTTAGAATCGATCACTGATCAATAATATATATACTTTATGGGGTCCTAGACCGATATTTCGATGCGTTACACACGGAATGACAAAGTGAGTATACCCCCATACTGTAGTTGGAGGGTATAAAAAAAATTGTATGGTGGCCACCTTAAGGGTTGAAGATATAGGGTAAGTATGTTCATTAGGGCGGGTCGATTTTTTTTGTCAAAAATCGTATAGCAAAAACATAATCTACAAGAAATTCTAAGAACATTTCCCAAAGAAATCATGTTTCTAAAATCAAACCTTATACCGCGCCTAACGACATGAATATTTGTTCGTCCGTCCTTTTTTCATAAGCAAAACATAGAACTTGACTCTTTTTTGGTGTTTGTGTTAATTTTTGGGCTTTGGTGTGCTCTGAGGTATACAGTAAAATTTTATTGGCAACATTTTTGTAGAACATTTCATCTCCACCCTCCCCCTCTTTCGGGGTGTTTTTTGCGATTTGTTAGAATAGAACCAAAAAATACCGTTATGAGAGGGAGTTAGAGGGTTAATATGTTCCACAAAAATATTTGCCATAATATTTTCTACAAAGTTGCTGAATATACCTTACACCTCAGATGTAAAGAAAACAAAGTTTTATATACCGATATGCTGCTACAACATATCCAGCGGCATTGGTTTACTAATTAACGCTGGATATAATTCGAAAATTTTTTGGGATTATGACCGGCAAGTATATTAGACATAATCCCTGAAATGAAGAAATAAATAATTAGATCGATTTGTCATGAAAACGCCACAGACGAAAAAAAAGAAATTTTAACAATAAATCGCTGCTTTTATCTATTATTTATTTTATATTGGGCTGCAGTATATTGACATGTAGCGAGAAACTCTGAAAGGAAGTGCAGGGGTTGTGGGTTCGATTCCCTCCAAAGCCTTTGTATGTTAATTGCAAAGGGAAGCTGGTGCAGCGATTTTTTTTTAGTAAATAAAAGTATGTAATTGAGGATCATAATGATATTTCGTCAAAAAAAAAAAAACACATATAAACTTTTGTGGGATGAAATTGGAGAATTGCATATCGGAGAGGAAAAAAGCTGTGCTAGATAAAAATTTTTGATAACTGAATATTTTTTTTACATCAGTATTTGATTTATTTTGAGTAAATTTTTTTTTTTAATTTTTGTAAAAAAAAAAAATTCGAGTGTAAATTTTTTTGAGTGTAATTTTTTTTTTTTTTTGAGTGTAATATTTTTTTTTTGTTTTTTTGATTTTTTTGATTGACATAGTTTCTAAAATATTTTTTTTTGGCTTACCATTTTTTTCAAAGCGTGTTTAGCGTTTTTTTTAACACGGGAGTTCGGGTTAAAACCCATCTGAAATTCCCCATTTTGCTTATAACTTATGAACCACTGGACAGATTTTGCTGAAATTTAGTATTAATCTGACAGGAAGTATAACAAATATATTCGATACGCTTCAGCAGCTTTCCGTATATATTTTTCATTCTTCCGCTAACATTTGAAAGTTTGCGTGTTTCACATAGACAGAAAGACAGACGGACGGATTTTCATGTCGTTAGGCGCGGTATAGGGTTTGATTTTAGACCAATGGTTTCTTTGGAAAACTTTCTTAGAATTTCTTGGAGTTTTTTTTTTTCTATACGATTTTTCAGTTTTTTTCGATCCATACAAATCGACCCGCCCTAATGTTCATAGAAAATGTTTGAATTAAAAAAATATTGTGGGTCGGTCGTACTGCTCTAGGGTCATTCTTGGGGCAGTTAGAGAGATTGTAGCAAATTAAAAAAAAAAAATCGTTTCGTATGAGGCCCCTCTAGAAATTGGAGATAGAGTGTTAGTTTGTTTTGAAACTTTTAATTAATGGGCGTCAGTTTTCTTCTACGATGCATCATTGGATCAGTTGACTGGCATTTTTTGTCAACTTTCGATTTTCCCAAGTGTCCGGGCAAATTTTTATTGTCCTAGGTCTAAAACTTATGTGGTACAAATTTGAGGTCAATCGGATTAAATTAACCCGTGGCGCCCGGCGCACAGTGGGCCAAAGTACCATTCTGGTGTTTAAAAAATTATGTCTCCTAAACTATTTGTCTGATCAATAAAAGTTCAATTGAGAAAACATAGTAGATGATGTAGGCTTTCAGAAAATTATAACTTAAAACACCCTGTTTCACAACAGGGATACCCAAATGAGTGCCAACGAGCAATGCCATATCGTCATATATAAAATCGTGTGTGCAATTGTTACTATGAGATCTATCCAACTAAGAATTACACCATAGATATGGTTCAAGCTTTTATGCTTTTTTATTTGCATTTGCTACCGGTAGATGGCGCTGGTAATAAGCTTTTTAGCAAACTCTTATATTAAGTACGATTGGACAGCAGTTCAGATTATATCGTCACCTAAAATGCAAAAGGCCCTAACTAACATTTTATTAATTTTACAGGAGAAGAAAAAAACAGTATTGAATGATATTTTAAATTTGTTAATAACTTTGTTGTTTTTTAATGAATTTGGCTAAAAAATATTAAAAAAGTTTTTTGTTCAGTTATGTCCATTGGCGATTTCCCAAATTACATGTTTTTTAATTTTAGCTATAAAATCGCTAATTTTAATTATGCAGCCCTAATTTTTTGTGGAGACGTGTAATCCAGAACCAATAAAAAAAACTGATATTAAATTTTTTGTTAGTTAAGGCCTTTTGCATTCTAGGTGACGATATGTATGTTTCGTCAAAAAAAAAAATATTTATGAATGGACCCGATAGGTGGCACTGGGATGAAGTTATTTGAAATATTAATGTATAGGATGTAAATTTATTCAATCTCAGAACATAACATTGACTTAAAAAATAAAACAAAAACAATATGTATTTTTTCAACCAATCTTAAAAAAAAAAAAATTAAGGCGTAGATATTAGGATATTTGAAGATATGGACAAGAACAATGTTCTCTTTGCAATTACATCGTAGGAGAGTATATATCTTTGTTTACTGTTTAATATTGAAAAAGCGCTGGTACTTTTTTTTTCGCGAAAAAAAAAATTTTTGGTAAAAAAAAAAATCCGCGATTTTTTTCTTTTTTTGCTAAAAAAATTTTGTTCTTGTTTAAATACCATTCGGCGATCCATTCTGTTCACATGTGTCAACCAGCTGCCGAATTAAAGCATTTCGTATTTTTATGTTATGTTGAAACTACCAAAATTTTGCAGGTGTCTTTACTTTTTCGTTTATAACTTTTGAACCACTGAACCGCTTTCTCTCAAATGCAATATCAAACTGTTTAGGGCAACAACAAGTAAATATCTGAAGTCTTATGGCGTTTTCTTTTCTGGAAAAAAATTTCACATTTTACCGTCCCTTCAAAAAAATTGCACTTTTTTTGTTCTTTTCTAAAAAACTGGCAACTCATTCAAAATTTATTACGTTTTTTTTCTAAAAATGTTAAATTTTTCCAAAATTTTTTATAAAAAAAATATATATATATTTTTTTTTAAATTAGTATATTAACCCCCAAGGTTTTTCCTATCCAATGCAAAAAGAAGCTTGTTAATATATCTCACACAACAAAAGTTATGACCTTTTGAGCGGAGTCCCAATGCCGCAAATTCGAAAACTTCTAAGCTTAAGAGTTGCCACACTTTTAAAAAAAAAATATATTTTTTTTAATACATGTATCCACTATCACACACACTTACAACATTTTATAAAAATCGGAGACCATCGAAAAATTACTCGTTGTTGTTAAATGTTTTTGCTCATATACATCAGGCGCGGATCCAGGGGTGGGGAGAAAGAAAAAAGAGAAAAGAAAAGGAAAGGAAAAAAGAAAGGAGAAGGGAAAAAGGAAGGAAAAGGAATAAAGAAAGAATAAAAATTACAAGGGTGCAATAAATTCTTAGGAGAAATGTATTTGTACTGATGATTTACGTCAGTACCAGTGTTGCCAATTTAGCCATTTTCCGGCTAGATTTAGCTCCTTTTGAATTCGTTTAGCCGGAGAAAAAGGCATTTAGCTCTTACCCGGTTTTTTAGCCATTTTCAAAAATATTTTAGCAGTTTTTTAGCCATTTTTGAGTTTTTGGTTAAAAAGAAATTTTTAGTATGTTTTTTATACTAAAATAGAGAATTTATTGTTCTTTAAGTTTGTACAGATCGATCACAGACTCTAATATTATTTGTTATAAAGGTTTAAGTTGGAAAATGTAGGAGAAAATTTAATTTATAAAAATTGTAAACATTTCTGGTATTCCCATACCGGTTTCAAACACTTTAGTTATGTGTTATCATCAGAAGGATTTTAAATGTTGGTTTGTTTTGTTATTAGGTAATTGTTTTTCATATTCGACTTTTTATTAACACTAGTCTGGAATAAAATCACGTATATTTTTGTCATATTTATACCATAAACATTATACTTAATTTTAGACGATCTAGCAATGCCCGTTTCTCTGTCTTTTAAAAATTCGCTAACGTTCAAAACTCAACTTAAAGGCTGATTGCTGAACCTTGGCATATATATTTTTGGAATTCTTCTGTTCAGGTTTCAGCGAAAACTGTCCCAAGGGTAAAAAGTTTCACCTCGAATTCACGTGCTGAAAACATTTTTAAGCAAAAATAACTAAAAAAGATTTTTTACTTAAATAAATTTTTTGTAGTCAAAATTTTTATATATATTTAAAAAAAAATTTAATATAAAATATTTAAAGCATTCAAAAAGTGTTTTAATTTTGAACTCTCTACATTTTATCTCAAATATATCAAAACAGTAACAAAAGATTTCCTTATTTTAATATATGTATCAAAAACGGTACAAAATATGAATTTACATTAGTTTTTCTTTAAAAGTAAAATATTTATTTTAGCCATTTTTTAGCCGTTTTTTAGCCATTTTTTAAAAAGAATTTAGCCGTTTTTGGTTACCAAGTTCTGGCAACACTGGTCAGTACACATAGCCTTTATCCTAAGGAATTTTGTTACATCCTTAGAATTAAATGTTTTAGAATTAAAAAAAAATTATAGGAAAAACTTAAATGCCAATAGAGTCCTTATCATTTTCTGACGCAAAAGTATCATCTCAAATATTTTTTTTATAGAAAAATGTCTCAGAATTCCAGACATTATCTTAAGAAAATATTTTATGACTTGTTTGGCTCTAAATGTAAGAATTTTTTTAATTAAAAAATAACTCAAATTAAAAAAAATCTTTCAACTTTTCTTTAGAAAAAATCTTGCAGCGACTGAGAATTTTTTCTTAAAAAAAAAATTTTCAGAATCTGCAAACTTTTTTTTTCAAAAAAAAAAATCTCCGAGTCGGATATTTTTTTTTATGCAGGAAAAGCGTCTCAGAATCTGAGTTTTTCTATGGAGATTATATTTCCATATCTTCGAATTTTTAAATATGAGAATTTCTCTGTGTGAAAAATCATTTATAATCTGTGATTTTTTTGTAGTTAAAGTTTATAAAAATCTACCTTTTTTTATAGAAAATCTGTTTTAAAATTTTTCTATAAAAAAATATATTAAAACCTGATATATTTTTTGCATGAAAAATCCTTCAGAATCTAAAAATTTAGAAGATTCTGAGAATTTTTCTATAGGAAATGTCTATCTAAATTAGTGTTTATAAACCGGTTAACCGAAAAACCGGTTTTTTCCTAAAATCTCGGTTTTTTTGCAAACCGGTTAACCGGAATTGAAGATTTCCGGTACACCGAAAACCGGTTTTTTCTGTCGGTTAACCGGTTTTTTAAATACATTTAAAACGGAATATTTTCGCAAATATTAAGGGTTTACACTTATTTTTTTTTTTATATTTTCAAAATTTCGTTGAAAACCAGTGTTGGCTACCGTTACCCTTTTAATACCGTTACCGATTAAAAACCCTTTGATATTGACTACCGTTACCGTTACCAATACCGAAATAAAAAATTTTGAATACCGTTACCGATAAAAAACCGTTACCTTTATTCGGATATTTACCGGTATTATATCGGTTTTGTTTCGGTTGTCTTAATATTACTTATTTTTTCTGGATTTAAAACAGTAAAATATTTTTAATGTACGTAAAATAAAAAAAAAAATGTTTATTGCCAATCGTATTGTTATTTGGACAAAGCCAATGAGGATGTCGGTCCTACCAATGACCACATTCGCAATAACCAACATTTTGGCAAAGTAAATGTGGAAATCGGTCTAATCAATGATCACATTCGCAATTCACTTAAAAAGTTCCAAAGAGAAATGTGATGCCACGTATTGTAAACATTCTCCTGTGTATGTAATTAATCAAGCTTTAATTAAAGCTTAATGGCGTTCAGATTGTGTAAATATTAAATGTGCAACGAGGGTCGAAATAGAAATTGAAATTATTGAAAGACCTTTTTTAGAAAATTTCTTAAAAATATTTCCAGGTCGATTTTATCGAAGCTTAAACATCAAAAATATAAAAATAGCCCAGTATTTAAAATTCATTTATTAAATAATTTTTCCAAAGACCCAAACAAAACTCAAAATTTTTAAAACACAGTAAAAGAAATTCGAATTTTTTGACCTCCAATTCTTTTGACCACCAATTTTTGGTAGACAAAGAAACGATTTAATTGTTAAATAATTTTAGTACACTTAGGTATAGTAATGAGCAGGGACAAGACCTTCATGCACTAAAAAACTATGTTTTAGGCGCCTAAAATATGCACTAAAAAGTCTTGAAATATGCACTAAAAATCTTAAAATATCCACTAAAAATCATAAATATCCACTTGTTTTTTTACTTTTATTAAAAAAAAAAACATAATATTTGAATTCAGTCTGGCATTGCAAGCTTAGATATTCATATATACAGTGTGTATAAAATGTTATTAAAAAAATAAAAATTATCTTCAAAAATTAAATAATTACTTTAATGCAAAAAAAAAATATATTAAAAAAAATTTTTAAAATAGCTAAAAATACTAAAAAAAATAGCTAAAAACTAAAATTTGTACAAAATATGACCTAAAAATATGCATTTATAGCAAAATAATAGCAAAATATGCAAAAATATGCATTTTAGGCAAAATATGCAAAAATATGCACTAACGAATCGATGCCATTTTAAAGCAAATTCTTTGATTCGCAAAGATATTTTGTTTATGCTGTTCTATGACCAAAGGGAAAAAACATGCATTTGCATGAAAGTCCTCTCCTTGGTAATGAGATATGAAAATAATTAAACATTTCCTTTGTTTACAAAAAATTGGTGGTCAAAAGAATTGGAGGTTAAAAAATTCGGATTTCTTTGACTGCATTTGAAAAATTTTGATTTTTGTTTGGGTCATTGGAAAAATTACTTGATAAATTATTATATTTTTTTGGACTATTCTTTAATTTTTGATCTTGAGAAAAATCGACCTAAAAGTATTTTTAAGAAATTTTCTAAAAAACGTCTTTCAATAATTTCAATTTCCATTTCGTCCCTCGTAGCACGTTTAGTATTAACTCAATCTGGACGCCATTAAGCTTAAATTAAAGCTCGATAAATTACCTACACAGCACTTTTAACAAAATTACTCGTTTGATAATAATGAGGTGTATTGTTGTAATCTTTGTCTTAAATGGATTGCTAACTGATATCTAACACAGGAAACAAGCTGCGAGTCACTGTATATTATTATTAGTGTCCTACCGAACAGTTCGGCCAAAAAACGTCATTTAATCAAAAATTTGGTATTTGGGAGTATATATAACAACTTTTTTTATATGGGGTAGAATTGTTGAGGCGATGAAAGACGATTCTGAGTGTAAAATTTAAAAACGAGTACGAAGTTAAGCCACAACTTCGAAGTTCGGTAACCGAACTTTTTTCAATTTGGCCGAACGTTCGGTTACCGAACATCGAAATTGGTGCTTAACTTCGTCCTCGCCATTAAATTTGAAAGTCAGAATAGTCTTCTATCGCCTAAACAAACAAACGGCCATCTGAAAAAGCTGTTAAAAATGCTTGCAAATATTAATTTTTGGCCAATACCATATTTTGGCCGAACTGTTCGGTTGGACACTAATTATTATGTATAGAAAATATACTTAATTTAACAGTTTTTTTAAAATATTTTTTTTATTTTTTACATTTTTTATACAAATTTGTGACTTGTTAACATTTTATTCATAATACCGGTACGTACCGGTATTGATGTTTCGGTAACGGTTAACCGTTACCGAAATAATCGAAAATACCGTTACCTTTACCGTTACCGATATAAAAAATATGTGATACCAATACCGTTACCGATACCGTTATTCGTTTCGGTTGCCAACCCTGTTGAAAACACATTAAAAATCCGCGAGAAAGAACGTCTAAAATATTTTTTGTCTTAAAGAAATAATTTTCTAAATAGTAATTTTTTTCCGAAACTGATAAAAATTTGGAATACTCACCGTTATCAGCGTTTTTTTTAATATTTCATGAAAAACTTAATAAGTGACTGTTAACCAGATACTAAAATCCCTGTTAATGGCGAAAATGTCAATAAAAGAAAATAAAAATAAAATTCGGAACTGCAATTTACTTATAACGAATAAATGTATTTTTCTAAATAAAACCAATACAAATTAAATTGAAGTTCTAGTGAATATGGTCAATTAAAGAACATTATTTAAATATCGCTTTTTTATAGCGTAATAGTTGCAAACCTTGCTGAAAGAAACAAATACGTTAACTTAAGCTATATTCGCTTTATCTATATAAATAAAAATCAATTGTCGTTCGTTGGTAACAGCATCAGTTGAGAACGGCTGGACCGATTTGGACAATTTTTTTTTTGAAATGTTCGTCATAGTCCAACTTAGGTTTTTACGTGAAGAAAAATTGGCCACATTCACTTTTACGCCCATTTTTTTTGATTTATCTAAAATCGGGAAACAGCTGCACCGATTAGGGTAATTTTTTATTTAAATGTTCGTAATAATCCAATTTAAGTTTTTACTGAAAGAAAAATCGACCATGCCCACTTTTACGCCCACTTTTTCAATTTATCTAAAATCTGAGAATGGCTGGACCGATTTGACAACATTTTTTTAACGCATTTTCATAATATTCCAACTTTGGTTTTTACGAAAAAAAAAAATTGAACACTCCCACTTTAGCTAATTTTTGTTGAAAATGTTCGTCATAATTCCACTAAGGTTTTAATGGGTAGTAGAATTTCCCACGCCCACTTTTTTCTATGTATCGAAAGATCTAAGACGGCTAGACCGATTTGGTTATAGTCCGTAAAAGATTTTTAAGGAAAGAAAAATTGTCCAAGCCTACTTTTACGCTCACTTTTCCGGTATATATCATGGAATGGGTGGATCAATTTATCTAATTTTGTTTTTAAAGTTCGTCATAGTCCAGCAAAGGTTTTTCGGAAAGAATAATTTTCCACTTCTATTTCCACTTTTGAATGGATGGACCGAGCTGGTTACATTCAAGTTAGGTTTTTAAGGTAAGAAAAATTGTTTACGCACTCCTTTTTTTTTGATATATATAAAATTTACTCCATAGAAAAATAAAATATAGAATAATAAAATATAAATAAAAATCAAATAGAGTTCGTTGGTAATCGCATCACTTGAGAACTGACCGATTTGGATAATATTTTTCTTTAAATGTGCGTCTTATTTTTTTTTAATGTTTTTCTTTGGTTTTTCGGAAAACAAATTAACCACGCCAATTTTTACGCCTCCTTTTTTCGATATATCTGAAATCAGAGAACGGCTGGATCGATTTGACTAACCTTTTTTTTTAAATGTTCGTCATAGCCCAACTTAGGTTAAAACAGAAATAAATTTTTTTCACGCCCATTTTTTTTCGATATATCGAAAGTACTAGAACGGCAGGGACGATTTGTCTATTAGTAGTATTTGTTGACTTCCGTGATAGTACAACTAAGGTTTTTAAGGAAAGATAAATTGTCCACTCCCACATCAAAGAAAGACTGGCCTGATTTGATAAATTTTTTCTTTAATGATCATAATATTCCAAGTAAGGATTTTGAAATATTTATTGGCCTCCCCCACTTCAAAGCCTACATTTTTCAATATCCTTAAAATTTGCATTACTTGAAAACGCCTGGACCGATGTGGCTAATTGTTTTAAATGTTTTTAATGTTCCATATAATTGTTTGAAATGAAAAATTGTCCTCGGCCACTTTTTTCGATATATCTAAAATTCATTTTCACTCTAATTTGATCTATTAAAAAAAATATTTCTTAATAGATTCTGCTTAAACTTGGTACAAATGATTTTAAATCCTTGGGAATTTTACCACTTTAAAACTAACCACTCAAATTTTAACGCCCGCTTTGTCTAAATATGTCGACTACTAATGACCGGACCAATTTTGTTAATTATAATTTTAATTTAAGGAAATTTAAATGAGAAAAGTGTCCCGGAAAAATGGAAAATTCGGGAAAACTATAAAGGTTTGTTTTAACTCAAGACAATAGCTCACGATAAGAACGAGCGTAATTTATTTTTGTGTTGTTCGTAATGATACGAAATAAGTTCCGAATTTATACAGTACTCAAAGTCGAAGACATGGTTATTTTTTTTTAGTTCCTAAAATATAATTTGAAGATGATTATCTGCCTAATCGGGTCTTTAAAACCAGGCCTACAATTTTTTCTAAGCCACGAAATTCATTACCTTTTTTGCAGGGCTATATATTTGAAGAGAGACGAAATATAACACTGATCATATATTTGGGCCAGCAACGCGGACCGGGCCAGCTAGTTTTTTAATAAAAATCAGATATTTTCAAGTATTTTTTGGTTTTTTCAGTTAAAGAAAAAAACCGATTAACCGGTTTTTTTAATTCGGTTTAACCGAGAAAACCGGTTACCCGAAAAAGCTGATTTTCGGTTAACCGAGAAACCGGTTTTCACCGATTTCTGTCGTTCTTCTCAATCCTTTATATATGTCATTCGTGGAACCTAATAATTTCTCTATATGAAAAATGTTTCAAAATCTAAGAAATTGCCTTTGAAAGCATTAAATTGAAATGAAATCGCAAAATTTTTCTATCGAAAAACGGTATAAAATTCAAGATTTTATTTTAGCAAAGAGTATAAAAATTTCTTAATAAAATGTTTCAGAAACTGATAATTTATTAGAATCTGATAAATCTCTTTTCCGAAATATGTTTCAAGATCTGAGGATTTTTGTATACGAAAAAGTTCTTAAGGTGCAATTTATTGATGGTGTGTGGGTTATATTGACAATTGTACAATGGTCAATATTACCCACACACACCTTTAGAATCTGAGAAAGATTTTAAAATATGAGAATTACTTATATTAGAGATTTTTTATAAAAAAAGTATATTAGAATTTAGAAAAAACATTTTATGGAAAGAGTATCTAAAAATCTTTGATTACACAGACCGACAAAATTTGAAAAAGGCCGAAGCCCCGGAACTAGAGTTTACTTTTCTAAGGGTTTCAGCTGCGCTGAATCCGAATCTATACTCAGAACTTCTCCATCACATTAGGATTTTTAGATATTTTCGTTTAAAGTTGAAAAAAAAAACAAGTAGTCCAAAAGTCAAACCCTTAGAAAAGGATACTCTGGTCTATGAATTGGCCTGTGTTATTTCTATATAATAGAGTCTAAAAATTTACAGATTCAAAGTTTTAAATCTGAGAGGTTTTCTACAGAAAACACGATCTGAGAACTGAAGAACTTTATTCTGAATTCTTTATTCTAAAGTTTTTATGTATTTTTCTGCATACATTTAAAAAAATATATATTTTTTTTAGTTTGTTACTGTTAAAAAAACACACAACCAACCCCCCCTCTCCAATAAACTAAATTGCTTCCAATTGCCTAAAATTTTTTTTGGGTACAAAAAAAAAATCTCCCCCCACAAACGAAATTCCTGGATCCGCGCCTGTATACATTATGGCGTCCTAGACCGATATTTCGATGAGTTACAAACGGAATGACAAACTTATACCCTCTATCACAGACTCAATTCCGTTCGAAAGTGGAATAAGTGGTTTACTCGTAAAACGCAAAACGAATGTTTTTTTCAAAAATCAAAGTGGGGCCATTCCAGAAAATTTAGCTCAAATTTTAGTCATTTTCGGAAATGGTGTCTCAGATTAATTTGAGCCTTGACACATAGATAGCCCTCATAAATATGATATATGTACCATATATCGTTTTTTTACATTTGGTGTATTTAACGAATTATGGCGGGTCAAAGATTGACTTTTTAAGCAAAAGTAAGAAAAATACATCACGTTTAAAGAGCTGTAACTTCTTAACCAATGACCCGATTTTCACAAATGAGCCTAAATTTGTGAAAGCTGGGGTTCTTCTTTTAGAAAATATTTTTAAATTAATACAGTTTTTTTTACAGAAATGATGCAAAAATGCAAAAACTTTTTTTCTTTTCGAATATTTAAAAAAACACATCTTCGATTTTTAAAAAAAAAAAATCTGGTGAAAAATAACAATGTTTTGTATAACATATTCAAAATTCAGAGTGGGATCTCCATGGGATCAAAAACTATTCTGTTTTAAGTACGATGTTCTCATATTTTTCCCTTAGAAAATTTAAATTTCTAATGTTTTGAATGTTTTTCAAAATTTTAATAGTATAATTTTCTTTGAAAATTTAAATTTTTATATTGAAGAAACATAAAATTTTAATTTTCTAAGGTAAAATTTAAGAACTTCGTACTAAAACCAGAATATTTTTTGATCCCATTGGGATCCCACTCTGAATTTTGGATATGTTGTACAAAACAGTATTGTTTATCACCAACCTTTTTTTAAAAAAAATCGAAGATGTGTTTTTTTAAATATTCGCAAAAAAAAAATGTTTTTGAATTTTTGCAACACTTCTGAAAAAAATCGTATGATTTTGAAAATATTTCCTAAAAGAAGAAGAATTAAGCTTTCATATGAGCCATTACTTGTGATAATCGGATTACTAGTTAAAAAGTAAGAGCACGTTAATCGTCATGTATTTTTCTGACTTTTGCTAAAAAAGTCGAACTTTGACCCGCGATAATTTGAAAACTACAGCAAATTTTGAAAATTCAAAAATGCCACATATCTCATATAAACGTGGATATCTATGAGCCAAATTCTCAGTGGCGTCCAAAGGCATGTTTCTGAACAGTGGGGCGAAAATTTTTGGAATTACCCAGTGGATTGAATTGAATAGCATAAAAGTGTTTTCATTCCAAAAAAAAAATATTCGCTTTGCGTTTTACTTAATGTAGTAATGTAGTAAAACTGCACTTACAGTTTTTCACTTTGTGATCCTGTTTCTTTTTAAAAGAACTTCAAAGTTTTAGAAAATTCAACTTTTGTAAATTTTTTTGTACTTGTTGTACTTGTCCTAGAACGCCACTAGTGATGATAAATAAACGACATAAAAAAACGCCAAGAAATGATTTTTCAAAACTTTTTCCTTAAATAAAATTTAAAAATTTTAACAAAATATATTATAAAATTTTGAAAGGACATTATTCACATCCTTTCTCCAGATATAGCAAAAAAATTGAAAAACTAGTGAAAATTCTCCCCTTCAATTTTCCATTAATGGTGACCTTATAAAACAAGTACAAATATTTAAAAAATATTTTACTAAATGTTACCTTTGATGTATTTTTAAAAGGAAACAGGATCACGAAATGAAAAACTGAAAATGCAATTTTACTCAATTTGATATTTGCATTCGAACGTATATCATCCGGTTCATGTGTAATGTTGGCTGTCGGACGTTGTTATTAAAGAAATTTAATACATTTTTTTTTTTATTTATTTCAAACGATTTTGAAAATTAATTAAAAAGTTCAGTGAGTCGGTTATTTTTGTTCTACTAATGGTATACTTTCTTGTTTTTTAGGCCCCATTCAAGATACAAAACCGTATTGCAGAGTCAAATAACTTTGGCCTTTTACTGGGTGCGTATGAGTGATATTATTTCAAAATATTAATCATACGCACTTTTTCTAAACTCAACTGAACAGTTTTGAAAACAACGCAATTCTTGTCATAAATTTACAATTATTGTTGAGCCAACCACTTACTTAAACACATTGGTAATATTTGTATAAAATTCTTATAAACGTCCTTTGTAAATTGTTAATAGAGTACCCAGTGTACACTTCATTATATAAAAATATATTGCTAAATATTTTAATAATCATTTCTTAGTTTATTTTTTTGCGCTCCCTATCAAATATTTTTTGTTTTGTTTGCAATTTTTATATTTCATATATATTTTTTTCACAATAAACTGCTGTGCTGTTGGCAAATTCTCCGTAATAGTCGAAATATTATAGAAAAACTTGTTGTATTTGTAGTCGTGGCGGTATTTAGTTCATAGTACAATTTTGTTAGTTGGCAAATATCCAACGTTTAAAGTTTACTTCTCTTGCTGCTGCTGTTGATATTGTTACTATTTTCAGTGCTTTTTTTTCTCTCCGTTGTTGTCTATAACATAATCCTTTACAATGTAACTCACTGACTGACTGAATGACTACAATAAGCTACACTTCATTTAGTTCCAATACCACTTTACAACAATCAGTCGTGCATATCCTCCTCATTCATGTTATAGAGATACGAAAATAATGGGACAAATACCAACAAACAGCTACACACTGTTAGTTATGCAAAGTATGTTGCAAAAGTATTTAAAATTTTCATGTTTTAAAATTTAAAGTTGTTTAGTGATTAAGTTGTGGTAAACCTAAACTGATTTACTGCTTTTGTCTAAAAAAACGCGAGGTAAACGTTAAAAACGGAATAAAAAGCGGTTTTGTTGGTAAAAACTTTTAGTCATTTTTTAACCCCTCAGTTTGACCATATAAGCTAAGGGGTAAAAAAGAATATAAGAATTATATTTTTAAGTGTAACTTGAATAATAAATCACTTGCTAGAGAATAAAACAAATGTCTTCAGCTGGTGAATAAAACGTAACATAATTATTTTTTTGAAAATGTGTAAAGTTAATAATAGAATAAACCTTAAATTCCAAGAATTATAAATGTAGTTACAATTTCAGAATCAGACTATGCATAGTTTGCATATGAGGCATTCCACACCAAATGTCCCGCTACAGAAAAACATGTAACCCGTAAATTTCTGAATAGGTTGTTTGGATAGCCCTATATGAAACTAAGAAAATTGCGTTTTTGGTTTTTCAAATTTTCAAAACCTGGGCTTAGGAGGCGTGGTCAAATATTGGAAAAATGGTAAAATTTGTGGCAAGTTGCCTTGATTAAATATTTATCACATTAAAACGGAATGCACCACAATGTCAAAAATTTACATTCTTACATAGTTTTGTATGGGCTATCGATTAAAATTTTTTTTTTTGAAAATTTTTAGAACCCGTTCTGAAATTCTCCATTTCTTAAAAAAATCAATTTATCAAAAATCTGGCCACTTTTTTTTTTTTTTTTAAGTTTAGATGTTTGTCCATCCACACAAAAAAAATTCAGAAACACGTTCTTGTTTTTTTTCGAGAAAATCGCATTTTAACTTTAAATTTCAATCAATTTTGTAATTTGCTTGTATTTCTTTGTTTTAAAGTTGCGAATGAGTATTATTAATTGTATGAATATTACTCATTCGCAACGTTAATACAAGAAAATACAAGCAAATAACAAAATTGTTATGAAATTTAAAATTCAAATGCGATTTTCTCGAAAAAAACGAAGAACGTTGTTCTGATTTTTTTTTTGTGAATGGATAATCATCTAAACTTTAAAAAAAAAAAAATAAAAAAAGAAAAAAAGTGGCCGGATTTTTGATAAATTGACTTTTTTAAAAAATGTAAAATTTCAAAACGGGTTCTGAAAATTTAAAAAAAAAAAATTTTTAATCGATAGCCCATACAAAATTATATAAGAATGTACATTTTTGAGATTGTGGTGCATTCCGTTTTAATGTGATAAATATTTAATCAAGGCAACTGGCCACAAATTTGACCATTTTTCCAATATTTGGCCACGCCTCCTAAGCCCAGTTTTTGAAAAATTGAAAATCCAAAAACGCAATTTTCTAAGTTCCATATAGGGCTATCCATACAACCTATTCAGAAGTTTACCGTACACATGTTTTTTTTCGCTTGACATTTGGTGTGGAATGCCTCATATAAGCTTCATTAATAATTCTATATTATATATGGGGAATTCCATGTCAAATCGGACACTTTAATTTTTTTTTTTAGATTTTCCCAATTTGTTTACAGTTGTTAGTACCATTCGAAAACTCCTTCGTTGTAAATTTTCAGATTTTTTTTTTATGACCCGTTCAAAAGATATCGAATTTTAAAAATTGGTAGTTCGTTCCTTTGCTTAAACTTCTTTTATTCATAACTGCTTCAATAAAGGTCCAAATTTCATTTTTTTTCAAAAATTTTTTTTTTTTTTAAGTAATTTAAAAAAAAAAACAAATACCAAAAAATTCTTAAAAGCGCTCTAGTATGCGATTTTTAAGTTTTAAAATTTAAATCTTTATTTTGAAAATGTTTGTACTCTTCGATTTTTTTGAAATTTTTTTGTGTAAAACTGCTATTGATTCTACAAATTTTTTGCCCAGGAGGATTGTGGGATAACGATTATTACTTTTTAATTTTTTGAAAAAAATGTATTGTAATTTTCCAATCTTAAAATCGGTTCTACTGCTCCAATGGTGCGTCATAGAGGAGTCATTTATAAGACCAAACCCCATTAATTTTTATGTCTTAACATTTCTTCCGAACAAACTAATACCCTATCTCCAATTTCTAAGGGGGCTCCCACACAAAACGACATTTTTTAAAATTTGCTTCAACTGTTCTAACTGCCCCAATAGTGCCCTTAGAGCAACAAAATATATGACCGACCCACTATATTTTTTTAGTCCAAACATTTTCTCTAAACACACCTACCCTCTATCTCCAATTGTTAAGGCGGTCCCCATAGATTTTTTTTTATTTTTTGTAAATTTGTTTTATTTAATCAGCTTCTACCGGTCCAATGGTGCGTCCGAGAGGGGTCATTACTGAGACCGGCCCCCATTTATTTTTACCCTAAAACCTTTTTTTTTTTTTTAAATGTTATATCAAAATGTATAATCGTGATGCTAAATTCAAATAAATTTCGTGTATTTTACGAAATTTTGCATTAAATTTACGAAATATTTTCGTATTATACATAAAATATTTTCATAAAATTAAAAATATTTTTCGTACAATGTACGAAACATTTCGTGTATTTTACGTATGTCTTTCGTTGTACAAAATCACGAATGTGTTCGTACATTGTAGGAAAGAATTCGTGTATTTTACGCATGAATTTTTTTCGTTGTAGAGTTGTATAAACCTACCATTTCCAAATAACAATGTCTATCAAAATTAAGCAGTCCCGTATTTTTTCGTTTGCCGAAATTCCCGCTACTTCGGCTTTTATACGGATTTTCCCGAAAGCCCTTATTTTTTCATAAGGTGGCAACAATTTTTTAAATTTGAGATTGGGCAGCTAAAAAAAAACAGGTCACTTTTATTTTTATCCCCTCATTCCAATATCTAAGGTTCAGGACAATCGGTGGGTGCCCTGTTAAAGACCTTCCTTGTAAGTCATTTTTTGTACGAAAATTGTCTCTTTTATAATAATTTTTTCCAAAGAAAATTTCTTGTCATAATAAGAACTTCCAGATTGATATTTTCGTTTTTCACAGAAAATTTTTCAGATTCGATCACATTCTTCCGTAAAACATTTTCAGGTTTTCTCTATAAAAATTTTCAGATTTTTCCTTTAAAAAACTTTTAGATTTTTTTCTACGAAAAATTTGGGGTTTCAAAATTTTTTTTTTCATAATTTTTTGTTGCATTAAAAAAAATAGTTTTTCATATATTTTTTTTTTTTCATTAATTATTTGTATTTTTATCAAATATTTAAAAAAAAAGTTTTTTTTCATAAATAAAAAATTAATTATAATTTTTATACCCTCCACTTAGTGATAGAGGGTATATATAAGTTTGTCATTCCGTTTGTAACTCATCGAAATATCGATCTGGGACCCTATAAAGTATATATATTCATGATGCCCGATCGATTTTTAGACATTCTAGCGATGTCCGTCTGTCCGTCTGTCCGTCTGTCCGTCTGTCCGTCTGTCCGTCTGTCCGTCTGTCCGTCTGCCCGTCTGTCCGTCTGTCTGTCTGTGGAAAATGCTGTCGCGGACAAAATATTGCACAGGAACGACTGAAACTTAAATTTATTGGAAGTTCTCCCGAGTAGTTTGGTATTGCATTTGAGCGATATCGGCTCAGCGGTTCAAAAGTAATGAACGAAAATGTAAGCACACCTCAAAGCACACCTCAACATAACCTAAAAGTACAAAATGCTTTAATTCGGCTTCTGGTTCACGTGAACATAATTGAACACCAAATGGTATTTAAACAAGTACGAACATATTTTTTGACAACAAAAAAAAAATCGCGGATTTTTTTTTACCAAATTTTTTTTTTCGCGGAAATTTTTTTTTCAAAAAATTTTTTTTTTGTTTCAAAAGTAATTTCCTTTTAAATAAAGTTTTTTGCAATAATCTTTTTGAAATTGTGGAGGGTATCACTACATTCGGCAAGGCCGAATTTAACTTTTTTACTTGTTTTTTTTGTTTTTTTTTTTCTAAAGTTGTCAAAACCAATTTCCGAAGCACTTGAAAAAATTATTTTTTTTCTATATTTTTTCAGTTTTTTTGAACCCGGCTTTTTAAAACCCAATAAGCCAAATTGCTGGAATTCAAGTGTAATTCAAGCGTAATTCCAGTCATATTTTCAATTTTCAAGCCTGGAATTATATTTAAAAAACACTGTAATTCAATAGCATATACCAGTGAAACGGATACTTGAATTCAAGTCAAACAAAACACTTGAATTCAAGTCCTCAAAAAAAGCGTAATTCCAGTCGAACCAAAGAAAATTTTTGAAAAACGGCTTGAATATGGCTTGAATTATAGTCGGATTCAAGCCCTATTCCAGTATAATTCAAGCCCAATTCCAGTTCAATTCAAGCCTAATTCCGGTGTACTTTATTCAAATCGGAATCATTGCTATATATAGAAAAACAAAAATTACCGTGCTAATTGCACTTACATTTGTAATGTTTTATTTTTACAATATATAAAATGTTCATTTATGTATTAAATTATAAAAAATAACTCCCCGCAGCTCCATTATTCCATATAATCCTCATCTTCAGATAATTTCTCGAAAAATGTTGCACCAGTAATCCTAAGAAGGCAAAAAAAACATTTTAATAAAGATTTTTCGAAAACAAAATTAATAAACATAACTTACCACGAATTTTATTTATTTCCATTAATTAATCCTCAATTATTCCAAGATTTGCTGTTTTTCTTATATGTTTCAAAAGAAATTACATTTTTTTTTTTTTATAAAAAATATAAATGTTGTTTATAAAATGACAATATTTTCAAAAAATTTTATACCCTCCACTCTGGTGATAGAGGGTATATATAATAGGGTGGGGCGATTTGAACATCTTAATGGGCGCTTCGCGTTTCTGATTCTTGGGATTGTACTAAGCAAAAAAGTCAACTAGACCATACGTCTACGGTGAAAATCGAGCCTCCCGATTTTGACTTGAAGTTTTTTCTCAGACTTTATTTTTTTGGAAAATTTGCAAATTTTCTTGGGCTCATATTTCGTAAACTATTTGAAATTTTGACTTATTTTCAAAAGTAAAGTTGTAGCTATTGTCTCGGGCTACAATTTCTCTGAACATATTACTTAGAAAAAAATTCGTTTTCATGGTCAAAAAGTCGAAAATGTAGAAAATTCACCACTTTTTGTAATTTTTTTTGGATATTTTGGCCTATAACTGCCAAACCATTGAGATTTTCGATTTAATACTAAGACAAAAATTGTAGCCAAGACAATAGCTAAGAACTGAATGAAAACGAAGTTTTTTCTACACTCTAATCAAAATTTGTTGAAACTTACCCAATTTATAGTAGGAAACTGGACTCCTACTATAAATTGGGTAATTTTACTCTGCATGTGTATTTTGAATATCAGTGGTCAATTTAAATGAAACAGAGGTGAATAAAAAATAACAAGAAAACAAAAAAAACAAGTAGAAAAGTTAAATTCGACTTTGCCGAATCTATGAATACCCTCCACAATGCATTTTTTTAAAGTGTAGTACATTTTTTAACGTGAAAAAATTAACAATTTTGATTAGAAATATTTTATTTTGAGTAAAAAACTCTTTTTTTGTCATTTTTTTTTAAAAAAAGAAAAATTACAAATTTTTTTTGAATGTAAAATTAAAAATTTTTTTAAAAAAAAAAAAAAAGAAAAATTACTAATTTTTTTTTGAGTGTAAAATTTTTTTTGATTGTAAAATTTTTTTTTGAGTGTAAAATTTTTTTCGAGTGTAATTTTTAAGTTACCAATGCTTTTAAAACTAAACAAGTTTAAAAAGCATTGCTTTAAAATTAATCAAGTTTAAAAAGCATTGTTTAGTTACCACCAATGCTTTTAAAACTTGTTAAAACACGTGGCATTTTAGATGAAACTAATCTGAAATTCAGGGTTTTGCTTATAACTTTTGAACCACTAGACCGATTGAGCAGAAATTTAATACCAAAGAGACCCGGGGAACGGCAAAGATACATGCCAAGCTTCAGTAGTCTCATTATTGTCTTTCGAAAGTTATCGTGTTTTTTATCTCGTAAGTTCGCGAAACACCCTTGCCGAAATTTACTCTTTTGCTCATAACTTTTGAACCACTGGACCGATTTGGCTGGATTGCAATACCAACCTGACCAGGTAAATGACAAACATATGTGCCAAACTTCAGTAGCCTCTGTAAAGTCTTTCAAAAGTTAGCGTGTTTTCTACGGACAGACAGACAGACAGACGGACGGACGGACGGACGGACGGACGGACATCGCTAGATCGACTTAAAATCGATCGAGGATCATAAATATATATACTTTATGGGGTCCTAGACCAATATTTCGAGGTGTTACAAACGGAATGACAAACTTATATATACCCTCTATCACTAGAGTGGAGGGTATAAAAAAAACATACGGCGGCAGCCAGCATCAAACTCGCCACCTTCCGATTTGAAACATCACTCCTTAACCACTGACCTACAGAGGCTTATGTTTTTATCTGGCGTTTTAGTTATTAAACATGTGTGAAATGTATGAATGAAACCAAAGTAATTATAATAAAAGCTAAAGAAAAGTAAAATATGTATATAAAAAGTCTGTATGTGTTTTTATATAACTTTTTTAATTATTTAACTATAATAATACTAATACAATGTTAAAAAAAGGAATAATTAAAAAAAAATTAAAAAAAAAAAATAAAAAAAAAAGTTGATTGCTAGCGGAGACGAACCAAGGACCCGCTGAACGCAAAGCTGGCACACTTCAGCTAGGCTATAGCACTTGTTGAATTGATTGAAGATATAACTTGTATTATGTTTATTTTTTTTTTTGTAGTTGTTTGACAATTTTATTTACACATTTGTGTGTAAAATATTTGAATTAACGGACATATTAATAATTTGCAGTGTTTTATTTGTTTGAAATTATGTTACGCATATAGTATTTATATTAACACATAATGCGTGATATTTAACAAAAATTTACCCAATTTATAGTAGTAAGATTACATGCATTTTTTAGAGTGTAAGTAATATGTTCAGAGAAATTGTAGCCCAAGACAATAGCTACAACTTTACTTTTGAAAATAAGTCAAAATTTCAAAGAGTTTTCGAAATATGAGCCCAAGAAAATTTGCAAATTTTCCAAAAAAAATTAAGTCTGAGAAAAAACTTCAAGTCAAAATCGGGAGGCTCGATTTTCTCCGTAGACGTATGGTCTAGTTAACTTTTTTGCTTAGTACAATCCCAAGAATCAGAAACGCGAAGCGCCCATTAAGTTTTTTTTCCTTCCTTACTAATCGCCCCACCCTAATATATAAGTTTGTCATTCCGTTTGTAACACATCGAAATATTGGTCTAGGACCGCATAAAGTATATATATTCATGATCCTTGATCGATTTTAAGTCGATCTAGCGATGTCCGTCCGTCCGTCCGTCTGTCTGTCAATCCGTTGAAAACACGCTAACTTTTGAAAGACTTTACGGAGGCTCCTGAAGTTTGACATATATGTTCTCCATTTACCGGGTCAGGTTGGTATTGCAATCCAGCGAAATTGGTCAAGTGGTTCAAAAGTTATGAACAAAAGAGTAAATTTCAGCAAGGGTATTTTGCGAATTTACAAGATTAAAACCCCTCTAACTTTCGAAAGACAATTCTGAGGGGGCGAAGCTTAGCATATATTTTTGTCGTTCCCCAAGTCTGTTTGGTTTTGAATTTTGGCAAAATCGGTTCAGTGGTTCAAAAGTTATAAGCAATGCTCTGAATTTTAAATTAGTTTCACCTTAAACTCGTTAAACAAGAGCATGGTGAAATACCAGTTTTTTAAAACGTGTTGTTGTTTGTTTTCTTGTCGTGGTGTGAAGTTTAGTTGTTAGACAAGTAAATATTTGTTATTGTTTTGTTATTGTTATATATTATTTGTAACTGTATGTAGCGGTGTATAGTAAGTATTTTTTGGAAAAAATCAAATGAAGTGGGTTTTATATGATACAATGTTAGTTTGTTTTTGGTTTTTAAAGAAAAGGATGGTAAAATAAAAAGAGGGAAATGTGCGAAATAGTTTTTTTTTTGTATTACATATAGGAGGCATTCCACACCAAATGTCCAGCGAAAAAAACATGTGTACCGTAAACTTCTGAATAGGTGGTATGGATAGCCCTATATGGAACTTAGAAAATTGCGTTTTTGGTTTTTAAATATTTCAAAAACTGGGCTTAGGAGGCGTGGTCAAATATTGGAAAAAAGGTCAAATTTGTTGCGAGTTGCCTTGATTAAATATTTATCACATTAAAACGGAATGCACCACAATCTCAAAAATTTACAGTCTTATGTAGTTTTGTATGGGCTATCGGTTAAAATTTTTTTTTTTGGAAAATTTTCAGAACCCGTTCTGAACTTTTCCATTTTGTAAAAAAGTCAATTTATCAAAAATCCGGCCACTTTTTTTTTTCTTTTTTATTTATTTTTTTAAAAGTTTAGATGTTTGTCCATCCACACAAAAAAAAATCAGAAACACGTTCATCTTTTTTTTCGAGAAAATCGCATTTGAACTTTAAATTTCATAACAATTTAGTAATTTGCTTGTATTTTCTTGTGTCAACAGAGCGTATGACGAATGTTTATGCAATTAATATTACTCATTCGCAACTTTAAAACAAAGAAACACAAGCAAATAACAAAATTGTTGTGAAATTTAAAGTTCAAATGCGATTTTCTCGAAAAAAAAGATGAACGTGTTTCTGATTTTTTTTTGTGTGGATGGACAAACATCTACACTTTTAAAAAAATAAATAAAAAAGAAAAAAAAAAAAGTGGCCGGATTTTTTAATAAATTGACTTTTTTTCCAAAAAAAAAAAATTTTAATCGATAGCCCATACAAAACTATATAAGTACGAAAATTTTTGACATTATGGTGCATTCCGTTTTAATGTGATAAATATTTAATCAAGGCAACTCGCCACAAATTTTACCATTTTTCCAATATTTGACCACGCCTCCTAAGCCCAGTTTTAAAAAAATTGAAAAACCAAAAACGCAATTTTCTTAGTTACATATAGGGCTATCCAAACAACCTATTCAGAAATTTACGGGACACATGTTTTTCTGTAGCGGGACATTTGGTGTGGAATGCCTCATAGGTATAAAACAACAAAAATATTTTACAAAGTAATTTTGTTACTCAAAGAAATTGTACACTAAAAAATATATTTACACTAAAAAAAATGTTACACCCAAAAAAAAATGTTACACTCAAAAAAAAAATGTATACATTAATTTTTTTTTTAATGAAATGTCACACTCAAAAAAATGCTGACAGTCAAAAAAATTTTACACTCTAAAAAATTTGATTGATTAAAAAAAAAAAGTTTTACTCAAAATAATATATTTCTAATAAAAAATTTGTAATGCAATTTTTTGAAATTTTTTTAGAAAATTACTATAGATAACATTGTGGAGGGTATTCATAGATTCGACCAAGTCGAACTTAAGTTTTCTACTTGTTATTTTTATTACGATTTCTTGAACTTGAATTTGACTTTAAATATTAGCTTGAATTCCAGTTGAATTCAAGGGAAAATTTAAGCACTTGAATTTAAAGTTTTCTTGTGCTTATTGGGAAAGGTCGGTTCTTGAAGTATTCGAAAAATAATCGACTTTTTCTGATATTTAATTTTTTCGTTATTTTGCATTCAATGTAATTTTTTAGTAACCATCCTTTAACTTTTTTTGTCCGCATTTTTCTTTTTGCAAATAATTTTTGTTACTTGTTGTATTTAAAGGCGTGTGGTTAATCTAAAATAGTTTATCTTTAATATAAAAAAGAAGCTCCTGCTTCTTTTTGATTGGCTTAGTTCTTAATGTCTGAATTCTTCTTTATCAAAGTGTATTGCAATACATTTTCATCTTCACTCGATATAATATTGTTTTATTTATTTGCACTGTAGTGTAATTAATTTTTAGGTTTGTTATACTTTTTTTGTTTTCGATTTTATAATAAAAACACAGTGTTTTGCTTCCACTAGGTTTTTTATCTTTTAAATGAATAAATAAAATATAAAAATACACTGTTCGACAAAATAATTTGAATATAATTTACAAATACAATTAGATATCAATAGTCACAACTAAATTCCGCTTATATAACTAAATTTTAATTGTAACATCCACAAAATTCGGTTGTCACAGCTAAATATGGTAGCAGCAACTGAATTTTCAGTTGATGCAACTAAAAAATTTAGTTGGAAATTTCTTTTTGTGTGTGTTCACGTTCTTGTGATTTAGTTTACCAAAAGATAAAACTACACTTTATCACATGAATTATATAAAATCATTGTTGTACCGTGTAATGAATGTAATATATACGTATTTATTTTTGTATATAGTTGTTTATCCATGATAAAAGCAGAAAGTATTGTTCGACAAACACTAATACAAACGATTTTGTTAGTATTAGCATTTATTGAAAATATTTATTATGTGCAAAATGCAAACAATAGATGAATGAATGAATGTAGTGAATGAATGAACTCAATTTGTAAAAAATTTAAAAAATTTGTTCCATTTATTATATATTTTTTGTTGTTATTTGTACAAGGTCAATAGGAAAAACGAGTGGATTGTAGCTAATTATGTTTATGTACTTGAAACAAAAAAGATAATAAATTAATTTATTGTACTTTTTAGAAATAATAATCCTTTGAAGACCGTAGACAAAAAAGTTTGCAAATGGGTTTTTTGGCGATAACATAAGTAAACTACACTTATTGTTAGTTTATGTAAAAAATAGTCAATATAAAAAAAGAGTTTTAGAGGAGAGTTGGAAAACAAAAATGTAGTATTGAGTAGGTTTCTAATTGCATCCACTCACCTACTAGGAGCCCTCATAGTGGATACAAATTTCTTTATATTTAAGTAACACGAGGAAGTTCTCAAATCAAGGGAAATAAGAATCGAAATGGAGGGTAAAGGGAACCAATTTTGTATACTAACTATTTACAAAATTGGTTTCCTATAATTGCTTCGGCCAAATACGGCGAAATCGTTAAAAGACTCACTTTAAATCAATCAGAATGAAGAAGTAGAAGGTAGTAAGTGTGTCACCGAAGTATGAAAATTAAAACATTCATAGAATTCTACATAGAATATTTTAAAATACAGTCAAAAAATGCTTAAACACAATTGAAAAATTTTTAAATACATTTGGATATTTTCAAAATACATTTGAAAATTTTTAAAATACATTTGGAACATTTTAAAATACATTTTGGTAATTTTGAAATACATTTGGAACCTTTTAAATCACAGTTAAGCAATTAAAAAGAAAAAAAAAACATTTGGAAGTTTCTAAGATACATTTGGAAAATTTGAAACAACATTTGGAAAATTTTAAAATACATTGAATAATTTTTAAATACATTTGGACAATTTTAAAATATATATGAAACATTGTGTTTGGACCATTTGTCTTAAAAAATTTTAGAAAAATAAATTTTTCTTTCACACCTTTCTCAATTCAAACCATATATAACATGATTAAAAAATTATAATACATAATTATAATTAGAGCCTGAGCTCAACTGTCTTTACAGAAAAACAAAAATTTGAAAATAACAACTTTAAGTCGGCCTAAGTGGCAATATAGTATCTTTGGAAAATGGCAACACCTAACATTTGTGTCTACAAAATATAGACAATGTTCTGGCAATGTTGCAAAATAAGTACTTAGATCAGAGTTGATGAAGGAGAGGAGGACGAATGATGATTACTAAAAAATTTAATTTATTCACCATAATGCAATTTCACCTTCTTCTGTACGAAAAAACAATAGCAACAACCACACAAGAATTGAAAAACCATGATTTAGTTGATACTTGCTTAACAGCCAACTTAGCGTATCGGTCTAGAGTGATCGTACCTAAGAGGCAGTTAATAGCAAAAACATTACAGATCATGGGTTCAATCCCTGGCGGCTGCGATCTGTTAATAATTTTCACATATAGAATAAAATTGACTATTAACTGAATAAATTTGACATTAAAAGTTTTTCTGATGATTATAATAACTAGATTATATGAAACTAGTAAAAAACGAACCAGGATGTCTTAAAATTTTTAGAAAAATAAATTTTTCTTTCACACCTTTCTCAATTCAAACCATATATAACATTTTAAATTACATTTGGACAATTTTAAAATACATTTGAAAAGTTGATGAGGTATGATGTAAAATTGAAATTGCTAAAAAAAGAATTTATTTCGCTGTAAACGTAAACTTCTCTCTGTATAAATTATTAATATGTAGATCAAACAATAGTTAAACACAAAACGGATATTTATCCACAACATATTCTAACAATGTGCAGACACGATTTTTTTTTCTTTGGAAATGGTGTAATTTACAGAGATTTTTTATTCACGATATTTTGCATTTATTTTCCAAGCTGAATCCGAAAATGTCGTCCAAAATTTTTTAAATTTTTAAAACATTGGGTTTACTTAAATAAAATTATACCGCGAAAAAACTAGTGATTTTTATTTTTGCTTTAAATTAAAGGCACGTTTTTTCTTTTTTTTTTAATTCTCCATACACTTTAAAAACCCTTGATAATATGAAAAAAACTTGTTGTTTTTATTTTTTGCTACCTCCTATTTGACGAGAATTCCTTGTAATTTTACAAGCTTTTACCAATCATTTTGTAATTTTACAAGCTTTATACCAATAAAATTGTAAAATTGCAATATTTTTGATGCGATAAAACCAGTGTTGGCTACCGTTACCCTTTCAATACTGTTACCGTTTAAAAACCCTTTAATATTGACTACCGTTACCGTTACCAATACCGAAATAAAAAATTTGAAATACCGTTACCGATTATAAACTATTACCTTTATTTGGATTTTTACCGGTATTATATCGGTTTTGTTTCGGTTGTCTTAATATTACATTTTTTTAGTTTTTTTGCAGATAAAAATCAAATTAAAATATTTTTAATGTACGTAAAATAAATAAACAAATTTTTGTTCATTGTAAATCGGATTATCATTTTTTTTTTTTTTTTTATTTAAACCAACACTCAGGGGATGCCCCCTACTAATGCAGTGCATTGTGTTGATCAGGAAATTAAGGTGTGGGAAGGAGGAAAGAGGGAGTAGTGTTTGTGGACATTTGATTTGAACTTCTGTATATTGAAAGTGGCTGGGAAGACCTCCGCGGGGAGTTTATTCCACATACGGGTTGTACGACCGAAAAACGAATTTTCTCTATAATGCGTTGTGCGAAACAAAGGACAGTCGATTACAAATGGATGCGATCTACTGGACAAGCGAGTACTCCGAACAAATACCCGAGCTTCGGGAATAAGTTCACTTATCTCAGATGAACACCTCCCATGGTAATATCGATAGAACAGTGTCACACAACCCACATTCCGACGATGCTCTAAAGAATCAATAGAGTTGGATACCCTACTGTCATTAATAAGCTTCACCGCACTCCTTTGTACACGGTCCAGAAGCCTCAGAATAGACTCTGAAGCTCCTGCCCATATGTGGGAGTTGTATTCCATTTTCGGTCGGATATAGCTGGTGTAAATAGTGAGGAGATCGGACGGAGTAAAATAGTTTTTACAGCGTTTCAAAAAACCGAGACACTTGAACGCTTCTTTCGACACTTGAAAAACGTGCTTATTCCAACGGACATCGCACTGTATTCGCATGCCCAGAACATCAAGAGTGTCCGATTCCTCAATATCTATACCACCCATTGATACAGATGACAATGTTAAATCCACAGTTCTGTGGGTTAACATACAACATTGGGTCTTGCGTGCATTAAAATCTACCTTATTTGCAAGACCCCACTCAGAGATTGTAGAAAGGTCATGGTTTAGTGTGTCATTCATATTTTGCCGCCTAATCCCAACCTCAATAAGGCTTGGCCTGCGATCAAAGGAAAACGAATGACAAATGTTGCTGTCATCTGCAAAAGAATAGATAGGGTTGGAAGTTTGAATAAGAAGGTCATTAATAAATATAAGAAATAGAGTAGGAGATAGAACAGAACCTTGCGGTACCCCCGAATTTAGCCGAAACTCATCTGAAGAGACCCCATCTAGAACAACACGAATAGTGCGATCTCTGAGAAAACTCGAGATAAATCGAGAGAAGTCATTGCCGACACCAAAAGCAATAAGTTTTGACACGAGTGCTTCGTGCCACACACGATCAAATGCCTTGGAAATATCAAGAGCAACCACTTTACTCTCACCAAATCGGTGGACGGACCGACTCCAACATTCCGAAAGAAATGCTAACAGGTCTCCCGTGGAACGACCACCACGAAAGCCATACTGTCGATCGTTGAGAAGTGAATTGGACTCCAAATAATTCACAAGATGGAAATTAATCATGCATTCCATTACCTTTGAAAGCGTAGAACAAATTGCAATTGGGCGGTAATTTTCGGGGTTTGAAGCCGCACCCTTTTTAGGGATTGGCTGTACATTAGCCACCTTCCAGCACGAGGGAAAAACTCCTGCACGATACGAAGAGCTAAAAAGGTGTGCCAATGGACGCGCCAACGTCGAAGAGCACTGTTTCAGCACCAGTGCTGAAATGCCATCCGGCCCCGGTGACTTGTTTACGTTTAGATCTGCAAGAACCCTTTTGACTGCTCGAGCTCGAAAGAAAATCTTAGGCATAGTATTTGATATTCGTTCAAGAACGGGTAGTGGTTGATTGCCTTCCGGCAAGAATGAATTTTCCGCAAAAAGTTTAGCCAACAGGTTGGCCTTATCAACCGGGTCCGTGAATGATTGATCGTCCTTTAAAAGGGTTGGAATAGTAGAACTAGGATTATTCCTAACCCTTTTAACGAATGACCAAAAGGTCTTACTGCCCCGAGGAGCAGAAAGCACTTTAGCACGAAGACGCTGTTCGTATAGAACTTTTTCACGCCTAAGTACTTTGGCACACTCGGTTCTTGCCTTTTTGCGCAGCAGATCAGTAACGGCGTTTTTGTTTAAACGCCAGTTACTAAATGCTTCCTCTCTGGATCTGACTGCAATTCTGCACGTCTGGTTAAACCAACACTTTTGCTTTGGTCTAGCCGAAATATGCTTCGTGGGAATAAACGATTTCATTCCAAGCATTATTACATTTATTATCATTTCTGCAGCGGCATCGACGCTGTCGTCAAGAAAACAAAGTTTCCAATTAAAATGCCGAAAGAAATCATTGAGCTCTGCCCAACGAGCCTTTTCATAGATAAAAATAGAGCGTTTCGGGGCTGGTCCTGAGACGCTACGAAGAGCAGAATATGAAAAGGATGCAGAAATGGTACTGTGATCCGAGTTACCAAGGGGAGCAAATGTTCTCACTTCATACTTCCCGGGATGTGAAGTGAGAAAAAGGTCAAGAGTGTTCCGAGACTGCCCTTCAACACACGCATTATGTGTTGGTTCATCCACTAATTGCGCTAGGTGATTGAGCGCGGCAAAAAGTTCAACGTATTGGCCCTCGGGAGTCGTTTGGCTCGAATGGCGAAGCCAGGACGAGTTGTGGACATTAAAATCACCAGCAACTACAATTTCGCTGTGCGGACAGCTCGCCAGGATTCCCGATATTGTATCGGAAAGAGCGTCGAAGCCTTCGATGGAGACCGCCGTTTCCATGTTTGGGCTTCTGTACAGAAACCCGAAATGTATGATGTGTGACCTGATATTAAATTTAACCCACAAGGTACTAAATTCAGAATTATCACAGTCCAGTTGTTGCTGAGACTGGTACACAACATCGTCGCGAATGTACATTGCAAGGCCCCTATGAAGACAAAATAGGGATAGAAGGTGATACCCAGGTATGGGAAAATCCTGTGGATCAGCATTCTCACACACCTGAGTTTCACATAAGGCGAAAACATCCGGCCGATGGAAGCGAATATGAGCATATACAGAGAAGTAATTCGCTCTCAATCCGCGTATGTTGCAGAAGTCAATACGAAATCGACCTGCCATACAAAACACAAAAGTACAAATCAATAAAACCTATACGTGAGTTTAATTGACAAAGCTATCAAAATTGCTGCTTGATTGGTTACCTAACGACCAGTGTTATACCTTTATCGTTAAATAACCCAGCAACAACGCGACAACAATGAAACTTAAATCACGTAAAACAAAGGAATTAGGATGGAAAAAAACAATAACACTTTAACTAGTGGCATAAAAGCCCTTCGTTTGGTCATTGTGAGAAAAAAAAAATTTAGTTAAAAAAAAACTGATGTTATCGTGTAAAACGAGGTATAGATGTGGATTTTGTATTGTTGATATTCTGTTTTTTTTATGTGCTGGATAATGTTGGATGTTATTTGGTGATGCATGTGTTATTGTTGTTGTTTTGTTTTATTGTCCAAATGAGAGGAATATAGAAGGAAACCGTAATTTATTTAGTTATTTTTTTTATTGCAGTTTTTAAAAAAGTGGGTGCCACGTAATGAAAGCATTTTTCAGTGGGAATATAAAAGAATAGACAAACCTGATTCGCTCAGGTGTTGCTGGCGTTGTCATCCACGCAGGTAAGCGTGGAGAGTCGTACAGTCTGAAGAAAAACTCTGTCGAAAAATCTATAAAACAACTTTCTATAAAACAACTTTCAGTTTGAATTAGAAAACTTTTACCAGATTTTTCTGCTATTATGAATACTTTTAACTAAATTCTCTGTTATTAAGTTTTAAAAAATAACAGACATTTTTCTGTGTTTTTACTGGATCTGTTTGCTGATTTTAAAAAATATATTTGTTCAAATTTTAGCAGATTATTTTGTAATTTTACAAAAAACAAGTAGAAAAGTTAAATTCGACTTTGCCGAATCTATGAAAGGGTAGTAAATTTTTGAACGTGAGAAAATTAACAATTTTGATTAGAAATATTTTATTTTGAGTAAAAAACTATTTTTTTGTAATTTAAAAAAAAAAAAAAAATACTAATTTTTTTTTGAGTGTAAAATTTTTTTCGAGTGTAATGTTTTTTTACTGTAAAAATATTTCTGAGTGAATGCACGTTAGGGCGTTTCATCAAAAACTTTTTTTTTGGATTTTTGCCACTCTTGAAGCGGAATATGAATTCTTATGGCCTAAAAGATTTTTGAGATTTTTTTCAGATTTTTGGCGGGCCGGGATCAACTCGCCCAAATCGATTTTACGCTAAAAATGAGGTTATAAAACATAATATTTTTTTTTTTTTTTGGTATGGTATGGTGCCTTGTTTTTATAAAAGTGGATAAATTACTTCAAAATATTGCTAGCCTCCTAAAAAAAAATATTCGCGGTAAAAATGATAAGGTCAAAGGTCAATAATTTGACCTTAAAAGTAAAAATTTTGAATTTTCCAACTTCAAAGCTCAATAAATTAAGAAATATGCAACGTAGGTTCGTGATGTTGACACCGTTTAATAGATATTTTAAATACCTTTCATTTAAATCCAAAATGACGTCTGTCCTTTTAGTAGAAGTATTAAAAAATTTTAAAAAACTAACTTAACCCATTTTTTTTCTTACATTTCACATGAGCTTAACCAACAAGTACATATGTTAGTATCTTATTAATCGGTAGAATGTCTGAGAATAGATAACTTATCATTTATGTATATGCGTTATGTGGTCCTATACCGATATTTCGATGTGTTACACACGGAATGCCAAAGTGAGTTTACAAAGAATGAGAATGACTTTCAAAACTTACTAATTAATTGATAATAATAGAAAAATTATACCTAATGTAAACAAAAATGTTGTTGAAAAAGCGTTAGCGAAAGCTGTTTGAATATGCTACTACTTTGGCACAAAATTACTTAAGAATTGTTTGGCTTTATATATTTTGTGTGAAAACAAATTGTGTTTTAGATTTAATTTTTTGTATTGTAATTTTATATACATTTTCGGAATATTTATTATAATATTGTTATGCTTTTGATAATATTGTTATTTTTTTGATTTTGTATGATACATATTCATAAAAATATATTCTTGCTTTGGAGATTCGGCATTTTCTCTAAATTTTTATCAGACACCGGAAAACTTTTTATTTTTTGTTTTTATCAAATATATTTATCATAGAAGTTCAAAAAACTTTAAATTATTCAAACAGAAAAAAATTATAAAAAGTTATTTATTTAAAAATTTTCCGCATGATCGAAATAAAAAACAAACAAAAAAAAAAACGTTTTCCAAAAAAGATATTTATCAAAAGTTCAAAAAATAAAACGTTTTTTTTTTGATTGTTCAATATTTTCAAATTGTTTTGTTATTATTTGAATATTTGTTATTTTCAAAATTCAAAATAATTTCTTTAGAAGAAATAAATTGAAATCATCCTAGAAAATTCAGATGGAAATTAATGTTTGTACACTCAAAATAATTCTACAGTAAAAGGTTTAGTAAGTGATATTGTACCAAAATCTACTAATTCGTTACTAATTTTAGTATCTTCAAAGTACTAACATTAGTAATTTTTACTGGATTTGACTAATATTAGTTAAAAATTTTAGTATTGGTTACCAATTTCTGCACTAGGTCCTTTTGGACTAAAATTAGTTAAATTTTTAGTATTGAATACCCACGTTTTTTTTGGGTGTAGCAAAAATGAGGGATGCTTTAAACAACATTGGTTTGTATTTTGTTATAAATGCAACATATTTTTACAGAGTTAAAATATTGTGGAATCTTATGGTATCTTACGATTACGCAGTTGTTGTGGAAGCTATTTGGATTTCGTTCTGATTATCTGAAAATCTGCAACTAAATAAAAGTTATTTAACAGGAATTTGGATCCCTAAAGCCCTTTCTGGTCCCTAATTTCGCTTTACAAGTATAAATTCATCCGTTTTTAAAATATAGATTAGTTTTACACAAACTTGAAGGACTTATGTACATCGAGTAAGTGGTTCGAATTAGAGACTTACTGATGAAAATACTTTTGTTGCCCTTACACTCCTCAACATTTCGTTTTTAGCACATTTAGCCTTTCTTTTACGTCAATAAAAATAATCGCGACAAACTCTTGGACAAGTACTGCTAGTGGTCTTTAAAGGGACCTAATAATAGCGATCTAATAATAGTTACGCCAAACAAAATTATACCCATATGCCCCCTTCTTGCTTTTTATTGGTGAACAAATTTACCCTTTGACGATTACGCAGTTCTGGGCAAAGATATTTAGATTGGGCAGTGCCTATTAATCTTCTACTTTATAAAAGTGATTCTTCCAGAATTTGGATCACGGAACCACCTTCTTGGTCCAAATTTCGCTTGACATGCAAAGATGCTTCTGTCACTTAAATATTTACATTTAAGGGACAGAAGCATCTTAACATGTTCAGGAATTCGGAGAACTTACAGCAGCTAAGTGGTTCCAAATAGAGACTTACTAACTAGTAGTAACATTCTACAATTCATCTTTAATCAAATTTACCATATTGTTTACCAGGACAAAAGGGTTTTACGAGATCACAAACTCATTACTTCATTAACTAGACGTCCTAAGTACGTTTCCAATGGTGATCTACTACAATTTATCGGACCAAAGTTGACAAAGATATGATAGATTTATGTGTATTTAAATAAACATATTTCCA
The DNA here is from genome assembly GCA_963921195.1 of Pegoplata infirma. Taxonomy (NCBI): domain Eukaryota; kingdom Metazoa; phylum Arthropoda; class Insecta; order Diptera; family Anthomyiidae; genus Pegoplata; species Pegoplata infirma. The sequence continues at coordinate 89,172,512 of OY992540.1, forward strand.
ATTATTTTTTTGATACAAAAAAAACGTTTTATTTTGTTTTATTTTTTTTTTTTTGTACGATAAATATCTTTTTTAAATTTTATGGAAAACGTTTTTTTTTTGTATTTTTATATTTTTATGTTTTGGAAAGAAAAATATATTTTGAACTTGCGATGAATATACAAAACAATATTACAGAAAAATATTTTATTTGGAACACAATAAATTTTTTTGTTTTTGATGAAAACTTTAAATTTTGTGTTTTCGGTTTTTAAAATCCGGTGTCTGATTTTTATACCCTCTAACCAGAGTATAGGGGTAAACTCACTTTGGCATTCCGTGTGTAACACATCGAAATATCGGTATAGGACCACATAACGCATATACATAAATGAAAAGTTATCTATTCTCAGACATTCTACCGATTAAAAAGATACTAACATATGTACTTGTTGGTTAAGCTCATGTGAAACGTAAGAAAAAAAATGGGTTAAGTTAGTTTTTTCAATTTTTTTTAATACTTCTACTAAAGTGACATACGTCATTTTGGATTTAAATGAAAGGTATTTAAAATATCTATTAAACGGTGTCAACATCACGAACCTACGTTGCATATTTCTTAAGTTATTGAGCTTTGAACTTGGAAAATTCAAAATTTTTACTTTTAAGGTCAAATTATTGACCTTTGACCTTATCATTTTTACCGCGAATATTTTTTTTTATGAGGCTAGCAATATTTTGAAGTAATTTATCCACTTTTATAAAAACAAGGCACCATAACAAAAAAAAAAAAATTATGTTTTATAACCTCATTTTTAGCATAAAATCGATTTGAGCGAGTTGATCCCGGCCCGCCAAAAATCTGAAAAAAATCTCAAAAATCTTTTAGGCCATAAGAATTCATATTCCGCTTCAAGAGTAGCAAAAATCCAAAAACAAGTTTTTAATGAAACGCCCTAATGTACGTACGTATGTACACAAAATATTGTCATTTTTGTAAAAAAAAACTAAATTTTTTTTTGTGTAAATTTTTTTTGAGTGTAAAATTTTTTTTGAGTGTAAAATTTTTTTGGAGTGTAAAATTTTTTTCCAGTGTAATCTTTAAGTTACCAATGCTTTTGAAACTAAACAAGTTTAAAAAGCATTGCTTTAAAATTAAACAAGTTTGAAAAGCATTGTTTAGTTACCACCAATGCTTTTAAAACTTGTTAAAACACGTGGCATTTTAAATGAAACTAATCTGAAATTCAGGGTTTTGCTTATAACTTTTGAACCACTGGACCGATTGAGCTGAAATTTAATACCAAACAGACCCGGGGAACGGCAAAGATACATGCCAAGCTTCAGTAGTCTCATTATTGTCTTTCGAAAGTTATCGTGTTTTTTATCTCGTAAATTCGCGAAACACCCTTGCCGAAATTTACTCTTTTGCTCATAACTTTTGAACCACTGGACCGATTTGGCTGGATTGCAATATCAACCTGACCAATTAAATGACAAATATATATGCCAAACTTCAGTAGCCTCTGTAAAGTCTTTCAAAAGTTAGCGTGTTTTCTACGGACGGACAGGCAGACAGACAGACGGACGGACGGACGGACGGACGGACGGAGAACGCTAGATCGACTTAAAATCGATCGAGGATCATAAATATATATACTTTATGGGGTCCTAGACCAATATTTCGAGGTGTTACAAACGGAATGACAAACTTATATATACCCTCTATCACTAGAGTGGAGGGTTTAAAAATGTTGGCTTTTTTTCATTTTTGTCTAATTTAAACGATTAAAACTAAAAATTAATCAAATGGGAAAAATTCAGCTGAATATTTCAATAGTTTTACAATAATTGTCTGGTTTGTAACAAACTGAAAAAAAATTTAAAAGTTTATTGAAATGAAAAACTTCGCTTTTTTTATAGCAGTTTTTAACTAAAATAAGTATTTTTTACTTTAATAAAATATAATTTCGATGTTCAGGCCGTTTATTTGAAAACAGAGGATTTTTCAATTTAATTTTTTTTTTTTTTTATTTCAATATAATTACGACTGAGTAAAACTCATTTAGTAATATTACAATAGGAGGTAAAATAGTGTGACGAGTGATAATTCATTAATTATCCTCAAAAAAAAAGTTATAAATTTATGTACTTGTGTACATATATCTAGTTGACCAGATCCATTGGAAGGGTCCTCTGTAGTCTTCTGTATGGGTTGTGAGAGAAGAAGATTTCATTAAGATCTTCATTTGTATGAAGCTGAAGTTTTGTAGCGTGCTTTTGTGCATGGAGTTGTGTCTCCTCAGTTACGGTGTTCATCCCCAAATCTCTATGCAGGTCGTCGTTACGAATGAACCATGGAGCATTGACGATAGTACGTAGTATTTTGTTTTGTGTTTTTTGAATAATTTGTACATTAGTTTTCTTCGAACAGCCCCAGAGCTGTATTCCGTACGTCCATATTGGTTTTATTATTTGGTTATACACCAAGAGTTTGTTAGTGAGAGATACATCAGAATTACTCCCAAGTAACCAGTATAGTTGTCTGAATTTTAGTTTCATTTCCTGAGTTTTTTTTTTAATGTGTTCCTTCCACTTTATTTTAGTGTCGAGAGTCATGCCTAAGTATTTGGCAGTATTAGCGTATGGTATCTTTATGTTGTTTATATATAATGGTAGGTATTTAATTTTTTTGTTGGTGAAGTTCATATGAATAGATTTACTTTCATTGAGTTTCATCCTCCACTTCCTGATCCAAACTATGGTGTCTGAAAGTGCATGTTGTACTTTGTTAGTTGATTCTTTGTCATATTTGCCTGTTGCTAGAATTGCAGTGTCATCTGCAAATGTTGCTATTGTTGCAGATTGGGGTATGGGCAGATTTCTTGTGTATAGCAAGTATAAAATAGGTCCAAGGACACTACCTTGCGGTACACCGGCTTCTATGTTTTTTAGGTTTGAATATTCATTTTCCAATTTAACTCGAAAATGGCGATCAGCTAGATATGACTTTAAAATTTTGTAAAATTCTTTTGGTAGATCTTTGTGCAATTTGTATAAGAGTCCTTGATGTCAAACTCGATCAAAAGCTTGACTTACATCAAGAAATACGGCTGAACATACTTGTTTATTTTCTAACGACTTTTCAGCAAAGTCTATAATACGATGGACTTGTTCTATTGTAGAGTGACGCTCTCTGAACCCAAACTGATGCTTTGGGATCAATTGACGTTGTTCTATTATGTACTGAAGCCTTTTAACAAAAAGTTTTTCAAAAACTTTTGACATTACAGGAAGTAATGAAATGGGTCTATATGATTCTATTTCATTAGGTGGTTTTCCTGGTTTTTGGATAACGATAACTTCTGCAACTTTCCATTGCAAGGGAACATATTTAATTCGAAAACATGCGTTAATAATGTATAAAAGTTTCTTTAAAGCTATTTCTGGTAGTTTCTTTATAATTTTACCGGTTATTAAATCATAACCTGGAGCTTTTTTTGGACTTAGGTCTTTTTGTATAACGTTTTTAAGCTCCTTCATAGAGGTTGGCTTTATGCTTTTATTATCTAATTTAAAATTTTTCATTATATTTTCTTCAGCTGTTTGTCTTGGCAAAGGCTTGAAAATTTCAGCGAAGTGATCTGCGAACATTTCAGATTTTTCTTTGGCCTCCTTAAGCCATGTGTCAGTTGGATTCCGAATCGGTGGTATATGATTAAATTGGTTTGTGGCTTTCCATAAGCTATAGTTGGTATCTTTGTTTGCAGAAAGGTTTTTCAGATATGCAGACATGGTATTATTTTTTGACTCATTTATTAATTGTTTAAGTTTAGTACATAATCTATTGAAAATAGACTTGTTTTCCGTAGTGCGCTCAAGTTGCCACTTTTTTCTTGCTTTGCGTTTTTTATTTACAAGTTCCCGTATTTCTTTGGGATATGTAGTGGTTTTTGTAGAATTTTGTATATCTGGCGTGCTTTCCCACGCAGATGTTTGGATAGCATCAATTAAGTTGTCTAGCTCATCTTCGATATCGTGTTTTGATTTAAGAGGAGTTTGTAAGATAATTTTATCATTTAACAATGCTGAAAATAAGCTCCAGTTTGTTTTATTGCTTACTAAAGCTGGTGAAACAGGTCTTTGTACGATATTATCACTGACTGTCATAATGACAGGTGAATGATCGGATGAAAGACCACAGTAGTTTTCTAAATGTATGTAGTTTTTTGAAATACCTTTAGTAATATAAAAATCTGTTAAATCTGGGATTGAATTTGGATTTGAAGGCCAATATGTGGGTTCATTTCCTGAGAAAATTTCACAATTAAAATGGCAGCATGCTTTGTATAATTCACAACCTTTTGGTGATGTGAGCCTGGACCCCCAAATTTTGTTTTTGGCATTGTAATCACCTCCAACTATAAAATGGGTTCCAAGGGATTGAAGCATATTTAAATATTGTTGATATTGAACATTATGTTTTGGCGGAATATAAATTGCACATAGTTTAAATGAATTTTTGTGTTTAAAATTGACTGAAATACTAGCCAATTTAAACGTATCAGTTTCAATTTTTGACTCTTCGCTATGTTGAATGTTTTCTTTTATTATCACGGAAGCTCCACCTCTAGCTCGTTCCGCTGGATGGATTGAGTTGTAAATTTTATAGCCTTTGATGGAGGCATATGATTGTTTTGTTAAATGACTTTCTGATATAAGAAGTACGTCGATTTTTTCTTCATTTAAGAATAGTTCAATTTCATGTAAGCGGCTTAACAAGCCGTTACAATTCCATATAGCTATACGAAGTGTTGAATGCATTTTGGTGGATTAAAGATTGTTTTGAGATCTAAGCTCTATCGAATTAATTTTGTTGAAAAACTTTTCGTTAATATTGTTTTGTTGATCTAACCTTTGGTTGATTTTTTCTATACTTTTTAAGATTTCGTCAAGAATTCCATTGTTAAATGAATTCTGCGTATGTTGGTTTTGTAATGTTTGGGAATATGATCTATTTTGAAGATCTGATACATGTGGCTGTTGCAACGACGGTAGTCGGCGTTGCCTTTATAAGGATACCAAAAAGTTGGATTTGAAATCCAAATTAGCAAATCCAAATCCACCTGGTGGCGCAAATCCAAGTTTACTACACAAAATGTTGGGCAGAATGGTACAAAACACCGCGTCAACTGAAAAAAGGTCCGAAAAAAGTCTAGAAAATTGTGAAATAAATCAAAAAATTCAAAATAATAATTTTTAACTAAATTTTTGTTAATTATATTTTCGTTCAGTTTCACATTTTTCTCATAAAAGCAGCTAATTTCTTAAAAAAAAATAAAACAATTAATAATAAACAATAAAATATTGATTTTATTGTTTTATTTTTATTATTTGTCCCCTAATAACGCCATTTTTTGCATTAAAAACAAAAAATGTACTAAATATAAAATAAATGTACTAAATGCTCAAAATGTAGAGGCCAACATTTTGTGTTGTAAACTTTGGATTTGCGCCACCAAGTGGATTTGGATTTGTTAATTTGGAATTCAAATCCAACTTTTTGGTATCCTTATAAAGGCAACGCCGACTACCGTCGTTGGTTGTGTTTGGATCTGAGCTTCAGGGTTTGGCACCTCTGGCATTGTAGATCGATTTTTATTACGTATCTTTTGTAATTCTTTGGCTATTTCGCATCCTCTATAGCTAGCAGGATGGTTACCTTGACAATTTACACATTTAGGTGTCGTTTGAGATGTTTTAGAACATTCCGATGTTAGATGTTTACCGGCACATTTAACGCACCTGGGTTCTCTGTAGCAATATTTTTTCGTGTGATTAAAGCCTTGACACTTTTTACATTGCGGTATTCTGGCAGTGGTTCTTCTTATCGCTTCTATTTTAACTTGCATATTGGCAATATTTTTGATTTTATATATTTTATCAATATAATCTTCATAACTAAAGGTAATCATAAAAAGTGGCAACCCTCTGCGGTTTGTTAATATACCTGTATCAGTTTCGACAGATTCTTTTTTGATTATGTTGACTGCATCAGTTGGATGGTATCCCTGAGCTTGCAAATCTACTATAATGTCTTCTTTAGTACAAGTGTGGTGCAATCCTCTTACCATCACTTTATTTGGTCTATTGTTTTTGTTTTCATAGGTGTGCCATTGAATTTTTTCATCATTGAGTGTGGATGATAATGATCTGTAACCATCCGGATCAGCTGTATTTATCTTCCAAATATTGTTGTTTAAAGCTATTACCTTATAATTTGTGAGGTTTGCCTTAAATTCGCAGATTTATCTGTGGTCTTGACATATTTTTTTGCAGACTCTACCTAGTTTATCCAGACAGAAATTTAGCAAACCACAGCTTAAACCAGCAGATTTCTTAAAGGGCTCAAAATGCAGATATTACTGCTGATTGGGCAGAGAAATCTTATAAACACGTTAAAAATCAATAATTTATTTGTTGAATTACAATATTGCGTGAATATTTTAATAAAATTCTGTGTTAATTAATAGTATTAAGTACTTCTATATAATTATATGTTGAAAATGCACAACATTTTTGAAATTTGTGACTTTTTAATATGTTGGGTAAATTTTATTCATAATACCGTTACGTACCGGTATTGTTGTTTCGGTAACGGTTAACCGTTACCTAAATAATCGAAAATACCGTTACCTTTACCGTTACCGATATAAAAAATATGTAATACCAATACCGTTACCGATACCGTTATTCGTTTCGGTTGCCAACCCTGGATAAAACTTACAAGGAGATTTCGTGAGTTTACTAGATTTTTTTCTAAATCCTATTTTCGAGAACTCCTAGTAAAAATAACGAGCTTTTATGTAATTTTACAAGCTTTTTAGTACTTAAATTGTAAATTTAAAAATAATAAAACTTACAATGATTTCTTATGAATTTACAAGATTTTTTGTAAAATATTCTTGCAAAATTGTAAAATTACGAAAAAAAATGTAAAATTACAAAAATATTGGTAAAGTGGGATTACGAGACTTTTTCTAGTAATTTAAGCAGTTTTTTTTTAGAAGGTAGAAAAATGTATAAATATTGTATAGATTCTTAAAAATAATTTTAAGATTTTAAATACCCCTAAATCTTAAAAACGCCATAACGTTTGACCATCTCGCGGGATTTCATTGACGCGATCGAGTTTCTCATGCCTAAATAACTCCTAAAATTAATGCCAACTTTCATCGATGTGCCATAAAAACAAAAGTCACATATTTTTTAGCCTGAAATTTAAGTCTTACCCCCCTATTCTAAAAAAATTGTCATCTATAATAAATGACAAAACTATAACAAGGCAAATTTTCTATGTAAGTATCTTCACAATTAGCGAATTTTGCAAAACATTTTTCATGACAAAGGCTTTGCCAAATTGTATTTATGTATTTACACATTTTTTGAATCAATAAAAATTGTTAATATCGCGAGAAATCAAAATACAAAATTCTATAACAAATTGTTATAATGACAATTTTTTCTAGAATAGGGGGGTTAGACGGAACTTCTCATATAGCAAAATTTAAAAGAAAATATTTTTTTGTGTCTTTGTCAACTTAATTGTTCCATAGACTTTTTATAATTTTATTAATATTTTTGAAAATAAACTAAGCAGAATTTTTTTAAATTTTGTTCTGTTTCACGGCCTTTAATGTTATAAACCAAATTTTATTGCTAGTGAAAATTTTTTTATCCGGTCTAACTAAGTTTACCTTAATATTTGTATTTGCATGGAATATAATTTATTATCAAATTATGCATTATAGAAATGTATAACTTATAAAACTAATAATTGCATTAATTTATATCCTTTATCTAGATTTTAAACATATTTTGAATTTTCACACATTCGAAGAGTTTAAGCTTTTAAAGCGCATGTCTTATATTAAAACGATATAAGAGTTTCTATTGGAAGTAGTTATTGTTGAGGCTATAAAAGGTATTTAAATAATATGAAATTCATATTATTTAGTCAGTTATATATGGAAAATCAACAGTGATACATGGGTGGCCAAATATTCTTGGGTTATGGGTTTTGTTACAGACGTAGTAATTCGAGACTTTATAATAAAAAATATACTCTGAAATTTGATTTATGTATGTGTTGTTGTTCAAAACTAATTAAAATTTTAGTTTGTTTCACCTTGTTCCGAATTTTCTGAAATAAAGTATAAGATTAGGAGTTTGGAAAAAAATTAAGCAAAAACGAATATTCTAGTAATTCAAGAAATGAAAAATTCTTTGAGATGTGTTTACAAAAATTAAACAGTGCAACAACCAAAATCGAAATGGAATAAAACCGAAAGCAAATGAAAGTTTACATATTGCATAAAAAAAACCTCAAGGGGTTTTTTAGTTCAGTGCTAGATTTTTTTCCACGCATTTGAAGTGGGTGAACTTTTATTATAATTATAATAACGACACAGTGCAACAACCGAAATCGGAATAAGATGAAATGAAATGCAAATGAAAGTTAATAATTTAGTTCAGCGCTAAATTTTTGTTTACGCGTATTTGATGTTAGTAAACTTTAATTATAATTATAATAATAATTGCTTGAAAACTGTATAAGCCGTACGATTAATTTTGTAATTGCCTTTAAATAGCAATCATACGCAATGGTGTACATTGGCTTATTTTTAATAGTTTTTTTAATAGTTTCGATTGCAGTGAAATTCATACCGGTTATAGCTTTAAAATCACTAACTTTAAATGAGTGTAAAAAAATCTAGCGCTGAACGAAAAAAAAACTTTAAGGGGTTTATGAAAAATGTCAACTTTCATTTGATTCTGGTTTTCCCATTCCTGAACGGAAAGTTCGATTTCGTATCACTGTGTTATTATTATGATTATAACACCGTCCTACAGCAAATATTAAACATGAACCAGATGACATACGTCTGAAAGTGGAGATCAAATAGAGAAAATCTGAATTTACAGTTTTTCATTCCGTGATTCTGTTTCCTTTTAAAAAGACTTCCGAGTTTTAAAGGTTTATATGTATATATATTTTTTTTAATATTTGTATTTGTTCTATGATGCCACTGGATAAAGCAAATAAAAGAGGAGGATCTCCCATAATTTCTCATTATTTTTTTTTTTTTTGATTTGCCATATCAGGATAAGAGGATGTGAATAACGTCCTTTGAAAAATTAATCAAAATATTTTGTTGAACATTTTGAATGATATTAAAGGATAAAGTTTTATATGTAAAAATAATAAAATAGAATAATTTGGGGAGATCCTCCCCTAATTAAATATTAAAAAAGTATTTTATAAAATTTAATCCTCTAAAACTTTGAAGTTCTTTTAAAAGGAAACAGGATCACGAAAAGCAAAACTGTAAATGCATTTTTACTATATTAAATCTCTAGTTCTAAATGAATACTATCAAAATCATGTTCAACTACTTTTAACATGATAATGTTTTTAGGCTGGTGTCAAATTTTAAAAAAGTTGCAGGACGCCACCTCAGATTGACTATATAAGCTAACAATTAACGAAAAAGAAAACAAGAATTACTATTTACATTTTCTTAAAATCAAAAATTTTAATAACTTGGGTTTGTAACTTGGATAATAATTCACCTCGTGGTGCATTGAACCGTTTTTCACCAGCTGGTGAATAAAAAGTAACATAATTATTTTTGAACAAAAAAAAAAAAAATTTCATCAATTTTTTTTTTTTCATAAATTTTTTTTCATCAATTTTTTTTTCATCCAATTTTTCATCTAATTCTTTTTTTATCAAATTTATTTGTTTTTTCATTAATTTTTTTTTCAAAAATTTCTTTTTTTTCATCAATTTTTTTTTTAATCAATTTCTTTTTTAATTATTTTTTTTCAAATTTTTTTTTTCCTTCAAATTTTGTTTTCCATAATTTTTTGTTTTTTTTCATAATTTTTTTTTTTTCAACAATTTTTTTTTCATCTAACTTTTTTTTCATCAATTTTTTTTTTTCATCAAACTTTTTTTTATCATTTTTTTATATCAAATTTTTTTTTCATCAAATTTTTTTTTTCATCAAATTTTTTTTTTCATAAATTTTTTTTTTCAAATTTTTTTTCATAATTTTTTTTATCATATTTTTTTGCATAAATTTTTTTATAAAATTTTTTTATCAAATTTTTTATTATCAATTTTTTTACATCAAAAAATTCACCAAAAACTTTTTTCATCAAAATTTTTTTCACTAAAAATTTTGGGTTCATTAAATTTTTTTTAACATAATTTGGTTTTTCGAAAAAAAAACATTTTTTTTACCAAAACTACATTTTCACCAAGTTTAAGCTTTTCGCATAAAAATTTTCCATTTGTTTATCAAATGTACATAAAACAAGTGAGAGTGTTATATTCTTTGGTGCAGAATCTTTTATACTCTCCAAAATGTAAAAACACTTTTTTGCACTTATTTTTGCACTCACTAACGAAATGTACAGTTCTTTTGGTTATTTCAATTTGTTGTGCATGGAATAGCAAAGTAATATAACGTTATTTTTTCTTAAAAAAACTTTGATTTGGCAAGTACACGCAAATCTTCCGCAAAACATTATCATGATTTAATGATTTGGGCAGGAGTACAAAATTCGCAGGCATTTTTTATTTTTGTCGGACGGTTTAATATTAAAATTTTAGAAAAATCTCTAAGTGTCCTTTAAAAGATCTCCCTTGTAAGTGAAGGATACAAAACAATTTCAACACAAACCCATTCTTAAAAGCATGAACTGATTACTGAACAAATATTATACAAAATATGCATTACTAAACCAACAAGTAAATTGTAGAGAAAATTTAATTTGTTGTTTTCATTTTCTTTACAAACACAACATCACTAGCTGAACAAACACTAACACAGACAAACATGTTTTTTTGTTCTTTTTTGAAACACACACATACATCTACATGCAGATGTTTAAACAATTTATTTTAATTTTGTTTCCCTAGATAAATAAATATTTATATTGTGGCCGCTTAAAAAAAATTATAAAAAAATGTGCATAAAAATTTACAAACGCAGAATAATAAAAAAATACATAATAATTTATTCCCATTTGATTAAATTTGTTTATTTATAAATTAAATTTAATTTATGCGCCATTTTTTTGCTGTACAAATATTTATAAAAAATAGGGATTTAAGTACACAAGTGTAAACAAATTCATTTGTAATTATGATATTGAAAATTTTACACTAAAAAGTGTGTATTATTTTTAATTTGAAAACTTTAACATTTAAATTATAACTTTTTCATTTTTTTTTAGAAACATTCAGCCTTTGTCTTCAAAATCGTTTAGGGCATGAAAAAAAACAGTTATTTTACTTTTTCGCTTTCGAGAGAAAACTTCCCTCACCAAATACAAAAAAACCCTTGACTACAGAGAAACCATACAGAGAAGAGATGACTTTAACTAAAGACCATTATTTTGTTGTTTGAAATATATAATTACCCAGTTAGAAATTTTTCTAATGGTATAAAAAACAAAGAACTGGCAGTATTGTTTGACAATAGTACACACAAAACAAAAACCCTGCCAAATTACTACACTCTAAAAAATCTTTGTAAAAATACTACTATAAAGTGGGTAAATTTTTATGTAAAATAACACACAACGCCTAAAATTGAGCACCAAGTGTTTAAAATTTTAATTTACACACAAAAATTTGAATATTACGCATATTATATAGTATTTTATGAATTGATAAATATTTTTATAAAATTATAAACACAAGAATTTTAAAATTACACATTTAATGTTTAATGTAAACATTTTGTGTTTTATTTTTGATATTAAACATTAAATGCGTAATGTTTAACAATTTTAAAATATAAATTGTCAAAATAAAATAAAATATAATTAGAAAATTTTGTTATTATCGCAATTTAACTAAAATAACGCGAAAAAATATAAAATAAATGAAAATAAAGTTTAAAAAAAGTGAAATTATAAAGCAAATATCAATGCAACGCGTTGCAACGTAAAATTTCTAAGGGCTGATCAAAACCAGACCCGATTGTGATAAGTTCGTAATATTTAAGGAAAATAGTTTATTGTTAATTTCATGTTTTTCTTAAATATTTGCAATTATAAATCAGAATGGTAAGTACCACAAATGACTTGAATTTTTTTGAATAATTCTTTACAAAAATGTCTCGATATCAGAATCCCGGAATATTTTTTATGAAGAAAAAATGTTTTAGATCTAAACCAGATTCTGGAAATATTTCAATAAAAATTCTTAGATTATTATAGATTTTTTTCTTTATATAAAAAATATGTCAGATTCTGAGAATTATTCTATAGAAGAAGTATCTCAGAACTTTTCTGTAGAAAAAATATCACAGATCCTGAGAAGATTTTTATAGAAAAAATATCCCGGATTCTGAGAAATGTTCTTTAGAAAAAATATAAAAGAAAAAATATAACAGAAAAAATATATGAGAAATTGTCTATAGAAAAATATTTTTTCATTTTCTGAGAAATTTTCTATAAAAAACTTATAAGTTTCTGAAAATTTTTCTTTAGAAAAATATATCGGATTCTGAAAATTTCTCTTTAAAAAAAATATATCAGATTTTAAGAATTTTTCTGTAGTAAAAATACCTCAGATTCTTAGAAATTTTCTTAAGACAAAATATCTGAGCTTTTAAGAATTTTTCAAAGAAAAAATCTCATAGATTTTGAACATTTTTCAATAGACAAAATATCTCAGATTCTGAGAATTTTTCTGTAGAAAAAATATTTTAGAATCTTAGAATTTTTTAATAGAAAATATTTTTAAGATTTTGAGAAACTTTCTATAAATAAATATATCACATTCTCAGAATTTTTTTGTTGAAAAAATATCTCAGATTCTTATATTTTTTCGGCAGAAAAAAATATCAGATTTTGAGAATTTTTCTATAGAAAAAATATCTCAGATTCTGAGAATTTTTCTATAGAAAAAATATCTCAGATCTTGGGAATTTTTCTACAGAAAAAATATCTCAGATTCTGAGAGTTTTTCTATAGAAAAAATATAACTGATTCTATGAATTTTTCTATAGAAAAAATATCTCAAATTCTGAGAATCTTTCTATAGAAAAAATATCTCAGATTCTGATAATTTTTCTGTAGAAAAAATATCTCAGATTTTAAGAAAAAAATTCAACAGAAAAAATTTTTCTATAGAAAAAATATCTCAGATTCTGAGAGTTTTTCTATAGAAAAATATATAATTTTTCTATAGAAAAAACATCCCAGGTTATGAGAATTTTCTATAGAAAAAATATCTAAGATTCTGAGAATTTTTCAATAGAAAAATATCTTAGATTCTGAGAATTTTTCTATAAAAAAAATATCTCAAATTCTGAGAATTTTTCTTTAGAAAAAATTTCTCAAATTCTGAGAATTTTTCTATAGAAAAAATTCTGAGAATTTTTCTATAGAAAAAATTCTGAGAATTTTTCCATAAAAAAACATCTCTGATTCTGAGAATTTTTCTATAGAAAAATATCTATAGAGAAATATCTCAGATTCTGAGAATTTTTCTTGTATGATTTAAATATCAGAAATATTTCGTTAATAATGTGAAAATTTTTTTACTTCCAGTTTGGGACAACAATTAATAATATTAAAAGTCAACCCCCAATCAAATTTTCATTCATTGTGATTGCTCGTAAGTAATTAATTTCTTAAATAATTGCATTATATTGGTTAAAACAATTAAATTTAACTTTTTATATATTTTTAGGAACAGACGACTCTCAAAAAATATTTATTTTCATACTGTTCTAGAGAAGAAAATACTAATGGAATGGATATAATAGAACAACTGAGTCAAGTGTTTCTTTTTTTATTTTACATTTAAATTTTATCTTTAATGTAGTTATTTTAACGTGTAGTTTTTCTTTTGTTATTGATATTTTGTTTATGTTACGAATAATTTTATATACACAAAAAAAATGCATTTAAATTATAATTTATGAATATTATATTTAACTAGTATTAAACAAAATTTCATTTAAGTTTAAATAAAAACTATAAAAATCATAAAAAATGCATTTTTGGTTTTATTTTTTTATAGGAATACAAATTTTTGCAGGTTGTTAAAAATCAAACACTTTAAATGTAAAAGAAAATATTTAAAATGCAATTTTGAACATTTTGAATCTATTTTTGAGCACAAATAAGCTAAAATTACACATTTTGTGTGTACTGCCAGAGAATTTTGAAAGCAGTAAACTTGTTGGCTTACACACAAAGTGTTTATTAGTTGTACACACTTTGTGTGCAAATGTTGAAAATTAAACATATAGAGTATTTTTACCCACTTTATTGTAGGATAACAGTTACCTACAATAAAGTGGGTAAATTTCAACAAAAATTTATAAGAGTGTAGGAAAAGTCTCGTAATCCTATTTTACCAATATTTGACAGTTTTCCTTGTTTTTTGCAAACAAATTTGGATCGAAATTTTTTTTTTGTCATTTTACATTTTTTTTGTAATTTTACAAATTTCCTAGATAGTTTTCCAAAAAAATCTGGTAAATTCACGAGAATTCCTTGTAATTTTTATTGCGATCAAAAAATTTAAAAATACAATTTTATTCGTAAAAAACTTGTGAAATTGCCAAATTATTGATAAAAAGTTTGTAAAATTACTTGGAATTCTCCTAAAATAGGAGGTAGCAAAAACTCTTGTAAAGTTATGAAATCCACTCCAAAGTTTCAAAAGTACAACTGTTTTCGAGATATTGCCAACTTTTTAAATTTTCATCTTATTAAAATAGTGGCTTTACTTAAATTAAAATATCTCCGGAACAAATTAATGGATTTCATTATGTTTTAAATTAAAGGTAATTTAGTTCTATCAACCCTATATACAATATTTTTTAGTCTATTAATCTATATATCGACAATTTTGCTTCAATTTTAGCGAAATTTGGGGAACAAAGTAAATTCTATTGTAAATTTTGGCTGTAGGCAAAATCGCCAAAAGAAAAATCGGCCAAAATAGAAAACGAAAATTGGCCCAAAAATTTTTTATACAAATTTGGGTCATATTTCATATGAAAAGTTACCCAACATTTTTGGGCAAATTTTCATAGTTTTTGGGCAAAATTTCGAAATTAAAAATTGGGTGATTTTTCATTACGAAAAATTACCCAAAAATTACATGTGAAAAATATCCCAATTTTATTTTGGTTTTATTTTTTGTCAAAATCTTAGAATGTCGAAACTGAAATATGTATGTCACAATAAATCAGTATAAGTATTACTATTTTTAGAAACAGTAAACGCATATCGTGTTTTTTTTATAAATTATATATTTAACTAACCAAGAATAAGCTAAAGTAAAACCGTTCCGTTGTTGCTAACACACAAAGGCTCTGGTGGGAATCGAACTCAAAACCCCTGCTCTTACATGCAGATTACCACGCTATATATTAATCTATCGCAGCGCAGTAGAAAATCCAAAGTAATGAATTTAAAAACAGCATGCAAGTTCAACAAAAGCGCCGCAGGCGAAAAATTTTATCAACAAATTTTACCAAAAAATCGCGTGATTTTTTTTCGACCGAAAAACAAAGAAATATGTGGAAGTCGATTGCCCACAAATTATACGTTACGTGAATATAACAGCCATATGGGAAGCGTAGACTTGATGGATGGACATATGGGTCGTTACCATGTTCGAGCAAAGGCTCGCTATGCAATGGTCCGACTTTTTTTTATCATTTTATCGACATGGCTACCACGAACGCTTATATTTTGTATCGACGGATTCATTCTGAAAAATGTAACGACTCCAGCAATGTTTCGGCTGAAGATAAGCTTCTGCTTCAATTGCCTCAATTTCGAGAGGAAATTGCTGCTGGTCTTGTGTCATACACAAAAAAACGTGCAGCTAGTCGTCTAGGTAGTGGGCCAAGAACACCAAGAACACCGCCTCCAGAAACTCTAACACATGATCCACAACCAGGAAGTTCAAAAGTTGGTGAAAGAGCGAAACATCCAGTTGATATCCGTTATGACAATATTGACCACTTTCCAATCTGGTTAGTCAAAGAAGGTAAGAAAAAAAAAAATAATGCAAACTATGCAAAAAGTCGCAAACACAGTGTGTTTGCTCAAAATGTGATTTTCATTTATGCTGCTCAAATGCCAAAAATTGTTTTTATGAGTATCATCACAGAAAGTTAAACATATTTTGTTATTTTTTGTATCCTTTTTATTCGTTTTCCAATAAAACCGTAGCATAATTAAAAATTTATATCCATTGTTTTTTACACCTAAACCGGCAACAGTGCCCTGAGGCACTCTTCACCTTTTTGGACTTGGCTCCGAAACTTAATTTCGAAATGACTTTCTGATGTTATTTTTGATTTTATTGGGTCATAATTACCCTAAAAAAATTATTCGACAACTTTTTAATAGCTTTTAAAAGTTTGCGTTTAAGAGGGTTAAGCAAAGCCAGTCTTTTAAGCAGATGAAAATTTGAAAGGTTGGCAATATCTCGAAAACTGTTCTACTTTTAAAGTTTTGGAGAGGATTTCGGATTCAGCGTAAGATTTTACATAAATAATTTGTGCAAACTGTGGGGTTTTTTTTTTAATTTGTTAACTAGAGTTATTAATTATTTTTTATTTAAATATTAATTTTGCATGAATAATCAATTTGCAAGTTCTGGTAGCGTATGAGTTATATAATTGATAATATTTAATTTCGTAACACTCATACGGCATGTATTACTTGTTTAAAACCTAAAAGTATGCAATACTTTCAGCAATTAGCAAATTTTAAAACAGCTATAGAAAATAAATACGCAATATATCCGAATTCTGTTTTTTATTATTTTTATTTGAAAATAAACCTATCGTTTATAACACAGGGAATCTTTTTTTTAATCGACAAAATCGGCTACAGATGTACAGCAAAAACAACTGAACAGATTTTGTATTAATTTTTTTTTTTTAATTTGTAGATTACACTGTGCAACAAAAGCGTGGTCATCGAGTGTATCTTCAATGGGACCAACAGAAAAATGAAAGTATTTTTTTTTTGGGCTCATTTACAATGCCTTTGAAAAAAAAAAAAATAAAAATTTCAGTGGGGCATTAAAAAAGAACTCGAGCTAAGTTTTCAAAACCTCTCGGGGGTTTTGGTCTACTATTGGTATTCTTTCATTTTTAACTAGTAAACCTTAAAACCGCTTGTTTCATTATAGAATAATTCTTTTCATATTGAAACAAGTAAGAAAATTATAGTCGGTCAAGACCGACCATATAATACCCTACACCAGAGTTTCCCGGAAAATGGGTTCCAAGTTCAAACATGGACTGATTAGATCTATATTTTGTCAAATCTTTAATAAGTGTAAAAAGCACTCACTAATCAAACTTGAGTGGAATAGGCTTCTTTTTGTTGACAATAAATCGCTTCAACTGAATATCGGGGGAAATTTCCACATGGGACCTAAGTCCAAAAATGGTCCGATGATTATCAGATTTGATAAGGTTATTAAAGAACGCGTTTAACATATACAAACAGAATTTTAATTAAATATTTTCTATTTTCATGAAATTTGAGAGATTTATGTGAAATATGGGGGCTACAAGAAGAACTGGTCCGATTTCTTTAAAATCGGAATGTTGATTTGTGTGGATAAAACATGATTACCTGGCAAATTTCGAAAAGATACCTATTAAACTGCGGCTATTAGAGTCATTTGAGCCAAAACTAAAGAGGACCTTTGTATGGGGGCTAGGTCTAAATATGGACCGATTTTTTCCAATTTCAATAGGCTTCGTCCTTGGGCCAAAAGAGGCTTATGTTTCAAATTTCAAGTCAATTGATTAAGAATTGCGACCTGTATCGTGTTTACACCGTTTACATGGACAGACAGACGGACGGACGGACGGACGGACGGACGGACATCGCTAAATCGACTCAAAAAGTGATTCTAAGTCGATCGGTATACTTAAAAGTGGGTCTAGGACCAATATTTCGGGTAGTTACAAACATCAGCACAAACTCATTATACCCTGTACCACAGTGTGGTGTAGGGTATAAAAACGGTTAATTTAAGCCCCTTTGTCCAATCGTGGTCCATTATGTCTTAGAGGTTAGCCCTTGGCTATCACTATCTGTAGTGAAACAGGCAGACATAAGGTGCTGTGTAGTACAAAGGGCGTGCAAATTATTATCCTTTATGCAATTGCAGCCTGTAAGTTAGCACTTACTATCTGTAGTGAAAATCTCAATAAGATCAGTTCAGCTGTTTTTAAGCGAATGCGAAAATTGCAGGCAACGTACAATATTGTACAAACGGTAGGTTGGTTCATATATGATACTTTTTTTTTGGATTTTTATGGGCCACCCGGAAAATAATAAGCACCGTGAACAAATAACACGTAATATTTTTCAGATTTTTTCATTTAGGTTTAGGGGTCGCTACCGGGCCTCAAACTTTGGGTATTAAAAAAAAATTCACACAATTAAAAAAAATAATGTTTGATTTTTATTTTTTATTTTTAGTATAATTTAGCTTGATTAGCTTATTAACGACAAAAAGTTTCAGTAAATTTAAATTTTTATTTTGGGCTGATTATGTTCAGGGATTAAATTTGATATAAATAAAACAATTTATTTTACCATGTTTCTCGACGTTTCGTCAGTTGTATTCCGACATCATCAGGATTTATGTTTTTATTAAATTGTTTCTTTTTAATTACATAATTTAATCTTTTAAAAAGATGTGTATAATTAATAGACGACACGGCACAATTAATTAAAAAATATAAATAAAAAATCCCAGTTTAAATATAGAAACTAATATTACAGAACTTTCATTTATGGTGTATTGTAACGGAGTAGTTTGATTTTGGTCGGTCAAGTATTTCAGTTTCAAAAGTGATCACCAGGGAAACCAAAAATATGCAGTATCATGTTTTTTCCTGCGCATTGTATTGATGAATGGATAAGGTATATATCCGTTTCAGAAGATTTTAAGAAATCTGGCATCGATTTGTCAGAGCATATTTTTGCATATTTTAGCCTTAAGAGCATATTTTAGCATATTTTATGTTAAGGAGCATATTTTAGCATAAGAGCATATTTTTAGAGCATATTTTAAATTTTAAGAGCATTTTTCACTTTTTAGAGCATTCTTTTATGTTTTTAGAGCATTTTTTATAATTTTTAGAGCATTTTTAAAATTTTTTAGAGCATTTTTTTAAATTTTTAGAGCATTTTTTCCATTTTTTTTATAACAACACTTATTTTTAAAATTTTTTAATTTTTGTGGGATTTTCTAAAATTACGTTGTTTTGACGATTGATTCCCTTTGGCATGTTCATGCTTCATATCGGTATGTGAAACTGTGTTTTCTTTAGATCTGAGTGTAGGGTGTATTAATGCAAATATTTTTGTTAAACATATTAACCCTCTAACTAATCCACATAACGGTATTTTTTGGGTCTATTCTCTAAAAAATTGTAAAAAACACCGCAAAAAAGGATACATAATTTTTTTAAGAGCATATTTTTACTGTTTTTCAAGCATATTTTCCGTTTTTAAGAGCATTTTTTAAGCGCATTAAACGTGTTTTTTAGAGCATATTTTTAGTTTCCCTGGTGATCACCATTTTTTGGATGATTATGGTCTTACACTAAAAATTTTTCAATTTTTTTTTTGTACTTTTAATAAGCTTACATAATATATTTGTAGTTGATCTTGATAATATTTTCTCTATAAAAATTTTATTTGTCCTGGAATATCGAAGAAATGGCGAAGAATATTTAAAGGATATTAAAAAAATAAAAACTAATGAAAAACATTTTAGATTTTTTTGTATTTTTTATTATATATTTTTTTTTTGTTTTAAATAAGCTAATTAGGTAAAATTGTAATAAAAAATACACAAAAAAAAAATAGAAAATTTTTTTTATTTTTTTTTTTTTTTTAACAAATTTTTTTAGCAACAAATAAAAAAAATGAAGCAGAATATGTTATCAAGACCAACTAAAACCCTATTACGTAAGCTTGTCAAAACTAAAAAAAAAAATGTTTAAAAAATTTTTAGAGTAAGACCCCAACCAGCCTAAAATTTTTTCATGGTCACTTTAGGAACTGAAATACTTGTAGGACCAAAATTAAACTTTTTGTCATTAATAAGCTAATCAAGCTAAATTATAATAAAAATAAAAATCTAAATTTTTTTTTCATTGTGTGAACTTTTTTTAGACCCAATGTTCATGGCTAAACTTTAATGAAAAATTCTGAAAAAAATCACAACTTTTTGTCATTAATAAACTAATAAATTATAATAAAAATTAAAAAAAAAAAACAAAAACCGAAATTTTTTTTTTGTTGTGTGAACTTTTTTTTAAACACAATGTTCATGGCTAAACCTTAATGAAAAATTCTGAATGAAAAATGAAAAATTCTGAAAAAATCACGTGTTATTTTCTCACGGTGCTTAATATATATTCCTGGTAGCCCGTTCAAAAATCCAACTTTTGTTTTTATGAACCACCCTAACAAAGGGGCATGGTATAATGGTTCCGCACTCACGCACCAAAAAATACTGCTTGTCTATAAGCAGGTTTGTAAGGAAGAGTTTTTTGTTGTTTGCTTACAAACCTGCTTACGTATGGCATGATAATTGTTCGCAATGTCCCACTTTAGAGCATTTCTTCCGAGCGCTTATATCGGCGCAATGAATATGAATTGAAATCATGCCTTTTTTAAATATTTGCAGTATTTTTTTGAGTCACTGCCATACTGTACTGCAACCGGTATGCAGGTTAGTATGCCAACAAATCTCTCAAGGATCCAATCAAAAAATCGTTAACTTTGATTAACATATTTTGTTGAAACTTCCTTCTGTGCACGGTAAGCCCAGTGATGTTTAGGTTGAACTTTAGTGTCGACGAAAAGTGTGAAATCGTAACTGCTCGCATTCGCGAGATAACGCGATATAAGAGTTTTTTTGTTTTTTAAAATTTTGACATTAAAGTTTTTTAAATATTTTCAAAAACTGAGTATACAGTTTAAATTGTACTTAGTTATAGGTCACAAAACAGTAAACATCAAAGTCCTATCTTCTTTAGTTCGCGAGAAATCGCGGAATTAATTTTTTGCTGTTTTTTTTTCGTTTTTTATCTTTAGATAGGTTTCTTTAAAATTTCGTAAAAACATGGTACGCAGTTTTACTTGTGCTTGATCAAAGGTCACACAGCTGTTGACATCGAAACTGTAGGTGTAAAATTTCGCAAGATATCGCGTAATTATAATTTTTTTTTTATTATTTATTTATATTTTACAACCGTTCTTTAGAAATAATAAAAAAAATGGTATGCAGTTTGATTTGAGCATGTTGAAAAAAATTAAAACTACCCACAAAAAAATTATAGCTGCTCACTTTCGCGAGAAATATCGAAAAACAACTTTTTGGGGGTATTTCTTGTTTTGATTAAAGAAAGAAGTTTCTTTAACATTGTTGAAAAACACGAAATGCAGTTTGATTTGCTATTGATTAAAGGTAATAAGGCTGTTAACATAAAAATTTTAGCTGCTCAATTCTTCGAGATATCGCTAAAAAAACTCGCTGAACTACTATTTATTTATTACTTTGTGTTATTTTTGGTCTGTAGAAACATTTACTTCAATTAACGACAAAAATGCAGCATGAATTCGAGGTTATTGAATTTGACAAAACTGCAAGCATAAAAATTATGCCGAGAAATTGCAAAATTACTGTTCAAGGTTATATATTAATTAAATTATTTTTTCTTTAGTGTCTAAAATAAAGAAAACAAGTCAAGAAACGACAAATACATTGTATGCAGTTTAAATTCTATATGGTTAAAGGTGGTAAAACTGCTCTAATCAATATCTTGACTGGTAATTTACACGAAAAATATTTTTTTATTTTTTTACTTTTGCGATTTCTCGCGAAATTGAGAAGATATGATTTCGATGTTAAGTTTTTTGTGACCTGTAAATAAATACAATTGAAACTGCTTACTCAGTTTTTGAAGATATTTAAAAAACTTCATTGTCAAAATTTTAGAAAATACAAAAACACTAATTTCGCGAGAATGCGAGCAGCTACGATTTCGCTGTTAACAGTTTTGTGACATTTAATCAAGTAGAAATCGAACTGCGTTTACACTTTTCGTCGACACTAAAGTTCAACCTAAACATCGCTGAGGTTCACCGTGTATGACTTAAACAATGTTTATTGATACAACTAGCTGCCCCTGTCCGCGTTGCTGGCCCAAATATAAGATAAGTATCATATTTCGTCTCGCTTCAAATATATAGCCCTGCATAAAAAGTAATGAATTTCTTGTCCTAGAAAAATTTGTAGGCGTGGTTTTAAAGACCCGATTAGGCAGATAATCATCTTCAAATTATATTTTAGGAACAAAAAAAAAATACCATATCTTCGACTTCGCGAACTGTTCAAATTTAAAACTTATCAGTATCATTAAGTACAACAAAAAAATAAATTACGCATATTCTTCGTTCTTATCGTGAGATATTGTCTTGAGTTCAAACAAACCGTTATAGTTTTCCCAAATTTTCCACTTTTCCGGGGCACTTTTCTCATTTATATTTCCTTAAAAACTAAAGTAGTCGACATAATTAAATAAAAGTGGGCGTTGAAATTTGCGTGGTAAGTTAAACTTGTAGATATGTTAACAATACCCAAGGATTTGAAATATGTACCAAGTTTAAGCGGAATCTAATAAGAAATATTTTTTTAATAGATTGAATTAGAGTAAAAATTAATTTTATATATATTGAAAAATGTTGGCGACGAAAAATTTACGAACACTTAAAACAAAAAAATTTGCCAAATCGGTCCATGCATTCTCAAGTGTTGCAAATTTTAAGCATATTGAAAAATGTTGGCTTTGAAGTGGGGGAGAACTATAAATATTTCCGTAAAATCCTTACTTGGACTATATTGATCAATGATCATTAAAGAAAAAAAAATTACCAATTCAGGCCAGTTGTTCTCCGATTTTAGATGTATTGAAAAAAGTGGAAGTGGACAATTTTTATTTCCGTAAAAACCTTATTTGTACTATCACGAACGTCAACAAATACTACTAATAGCCAAATCGGCCCTGCCGTTCTTCTTTTCTAGATATATCGAAATTAAAGTAGTTCAACTTAAACCTCAGTTGGACTATGACGAACATTTAAAAAATAAAGTTTAGTCAAATCGAAAGGAGGCGTAAAATTATGAGTGATAATTTTTTTTTCGAAAAAACCTAAGACGAACATTTAAAAAAAATATTCTCCAAATCGGTCAGTTCTCAACTGATGCGATTACGAACGAACTATGTACATTTGATTTTAATTTATATTTTATTATTCTATATTTTATTATTTTTCTAAAGAGCAAATTTTTTTCTTGATGTAAAAACTTTATTTGAATTTAACCAAGTCGGTCCATCCATTTAAAAGTGGGCGTAGAAATGGAAAATTGTTCTTTCCGAAAAACCTAAGTTGTGCTATGATAAACATTAAAAACAAAATTAGACAAATTAATCCAGCCATTTCATGATTGAAAATATATATATCGGGAAAAGTGAGCGTAAAAATAGGCGTGTACAATTGTTATTTTCATAAAAATCTTTTGCAAACTATAACCAAATCGGTCTAGCCGTTACAGTTCTTTCGGTAAATAGCAAAAAGTGGGCGTGGGAAATTTTACTATCCTTAAAAACCTTAGTTGAATTATGACGAACAATTTCAACAAAAATTAGGCAAAGTGGGCGTGTTTAATTTCTCATTTCGTAAAAACCAAAGTTGGAATATGTTGAAAATTCATTTAAAAAAAATTTAGTCAAATCGCTCCAGCCATTCTCAGATTTTAGATAAATTGAAAAAGTGGGCGTAAAAGAAGGCGTGGTCGATTTTTCTTTCAGTAAAAACTTTAGTTGGATTACTATGAACATTTAAATAAAAAATTACCCTGATCGGTGCAGCCGTTTTTCGATTTTAGATAAATCAAAAAAGTGGGCGTAAAATTGGGCGTGGTCAATTTTTCTTGACGTAAAAACCTAAGTTGGACTATGACAAACATTTCAAAAAAAAATCATACAAATCGGTCCAGCCGTTCTCAACTGATGCGGTTACCAACGAACGACAATTGATTTTTATTTATATAGATATCCGCACTCAAAAAAAAAAAGCCTTGTAAAATTACAAGAAACGTTTGTAGCTTTTTTTTTTGCTACCTCCTATTTGACAAGAATTCCCTGTAATTTTTTGTAATTTTACAAGCTTTTTAACAATAAAATTGTAAATTTACAATTTTTTTAACGCGATGAAACTTACAAAGAGTTCTTGTATCTTAACTAGATTTTTTGCTACCTCGTATTTTATGAGAATACCTAGTAAAAATTACGAGCTTTTTTGTAATTTTACAAGATTTTTTACCAATAAAATTGTAAATTTACAACTTTTTTGGTGAAATAAAACTTACAAGGAATTCTCGTAAATTTACTAGATTTTTAATTTTAATTATTATCGACCTTTTCCTTATTGTATTGTTACGATATTTAAAAATTTTTTAAATCACATAATCTTTTCGTCAATTATTCACATTTATAGTAATAAATACACATTTAGTTTTACACAACATAAAACATAAAAATATTTAACAAAACAAATGTAAAAAATATAAAATTAAAAAAATATCACAGTGTAAATTCTTATTAAACTAGTTATCACAGAAGAAAAATTAAACTAAAAAATTGCTATTGCATATATTGCATTCGTGTTATTTTTGTCGTCCTTCGTATTCAATGCATTTGTAGCTTTTTCTTGTATTCTCAAACTTTCTAGAGTGTATCGTTTATTTGTTCTCTTCTCCTTGGCTAATATTTTGGTGTTTGTTAGATCGGGCAAGTGCTTTTCTTCAAAACAGTGTGTGGACAAAGCTTTTTTTTTGTTATGAAAAACATTGGAAATTTGTAAAATTACAAGAAAAACTGTAAAATTACAAAAAAAAATTATAAATTTCAATCGAAAATTATTTGTTAAAAAACAAGGAAAACTGTCGAATATTTGTAAAAATGAATTACGAGACTTTCTAGTAATTTGACAAGGTGTTTTCTTTGTGTAGAGGCTAAAGAAAGAAGAGAGAGAATCAAAGTTTCAAAGGAATCATAATGGGCCATATCGTTGACTCTAGGGATGTTGGTTTACACCACCGTCATCCATCATAACCAGTGTTGCCAGAACTTTGTAATCAAAAACGGCTAAATCCTTTTGAAAAAACGTCTAAAAAACGGCTAAAAAATGGCTAAAAAACGGCTAAAATATATATTTTACTTTTTAAGAAAAACTAAGGTAAATTCATATTTTGAACCGATTTTGATACATATATTAAAATAAGAAGATTTTTGGTTACTGTTTTGACATATTTTAGATAAAATGAAGAGAGTTCAAAGCACTCTTTTAATGATTTTAATATTTTATATTAAATTTTTTTATAAAAATATATATAAAAATTTTGACTGCAAAAAATGTATTTACTTAAGTAAAAAAATCTTTTTAAGTTATTTTGGCTTAAAAAAGCTTTTTCAACACGTGAATTCGAGGTGACACTTTTTACCCGTGGGACCGTTTTCGCTGAAACCTGATCAGAAGAATTTCAAAAATATATATGCCAAGATTCAGCAATCAGCCTTCAAGTTGAGTTTTGAATGTTAGCGTATTTTTAAAAGACAGAGAAACTTGATCGTATAAAATTTAGTATAATGTTTATGGTATGAATATGGCAAAAATATACGTGATTTTATTCCAGACTAGTGTTAATAAAAATTAAATATATGAAAACCAATTACCTACTAACAAAATAAACCAACATTTACAATCCTTCTGATGATAACACATACCTAAAATGCTTGAAACCGGAATGACAATTTCAGAAATGTCTATAATTTTTAGAAATTTAATTTTCTCCTACATTTTTAAACTTAAACCTTTATAACAAATAGTATTAGAGTCTGTGATCGATCTGTACAAACTTAAAAACCAATAAATTCTCTATTTTAGTATAAAAACACACTAAAAATAACTTTTTAACCGAAAACTCAAAAATGGCTAAAATAGTTTCGAAAATTGCTAAAAAAAAAACGGCTAAGAGCTAAACGATTTTTTCTCCGGCTAAACGAGTTCAAAAGGAGCAAAATTTAGCTGGAAAATGGCTAAATTGGCAACACTGATCATAACCTAGCCTAACCTAGTTAATTTTTTTGTCTCAATCCAAATTTATTTTTGCCTTGAACAGTATTAATTATGCTTAAATATCTTAGCCAAAATTGTATAAAACATAAATATTATATTTATGGTTCTTCAAAAGATTGCACCAGCAACATGCTTAAAGTATTTGATATTCAGGTGTTCATTCATAAAAATACGTGAGGTTAAAACAAAATATTACAGAAAAAAATAATAATATACATATACGAATTTTTTGTCTTTTTTCGGTAATAACTCATAAATTATACTTGCGCTCAATTTATCTCAAAAAAAAAAAAAAACACGCAATGTGACAAAGTGCTGACATGTAATTGACTGACTTCGTATTAAAATGAAACATGTTCACCTTATGTAGAGTATTTGCATGCTGCACGTGGAATGTTTGAGGAAAGTTTTGAGCAAAAATTAAAAACTGTGCTAATGACGAAGACTGCAGATTAAAATGTTGTTTTAAGAATGTGATGTGATTTAAGTTAAATTTTTTAAATAATTCTAATTTGACTAAAAATGTTCAATTTATGTTATCACAATATTTACCAGACAGCCTTCGTATTTTTGCAATATGCATTTGCAAAGTATGAGATTTAGTATATTTCGCATTTGTTTTAAAACAACCTTGAGTAAAAAAAAAAAGACATGTAGTATTAACTTTCTTTTGTAATGATAAAAGGAAATAATATAAAGGTTTTATGTTGAATAAAAAATAAGATGGGGAGGAAGTGTGTAATTCAAGAATTTTAGTATAATACAAAACACACAAAGAAATCAAAGGTTTTACCTCATATCAGATTAAAGTTTAATGAGGTTAACAAAATTTATTTTCTACTAGTAAAGAACTATCATTATTATTTCCTTTTTTTTTTTTGTTTATTGAGAGAGTTGTTGTTAAATAAATGGAATAAAGCGAAATGTTTATATAAATCTTTGGATATTAAAGAAAGGTTGATTACATTTGACTTTTATTACACAAATTTTTGAGATTAATTAAATGGGGGAAGCAAATTGCTTAATAAAATATTTTGAAGTTCAGGCAAGAATCTAGCTCTTTGGTTTGGGAGTACACTGAAAAAAACCTTTGTGATATAAATGAAATGGATTCATTATTTGGTTTTCATTTAACCAATGAAAGAATTCATAAGCTTAATTAAATATCATGCATATTGGAAACAAATTTCATAAAATTTGATTCATTAGATTTCGTAATTTCATTAAAAAATGTCATTAAATTTTGTTTATAAAACTTGTTGTTTTTTGACACCTGTCGAGTTTGTTTAGTGTCTCTTTACAATACAGCAGAAAGCAACAGACAGCAAAAATTTTCATACAGCAAACAACAAATTACTCGGGAAAATTTTGCGGTCTGCTGCTTGCAGCTGTATTGTGAAGATACACTAAGTCTGTTTTTGGCGCGAAAAATGATATAAATAAATAAAAAAACAGCTGATCAGAACAGCACGAAGAAAATTTTTTTAAGACTTTTTTTTCACGAAACTTAAAATAAAATGTTATTGATTAATTATATGTTTACAAAAAATCGAACTAATTTATATTATTTCGTGGCTTTACTTATGTAATAAAATTTAAGAATATAGTGTGAGAAAGCTGAGTGAAATATAAATAAAAAAAATAAAAATTATAGTGTGTTGTTTATTTTGTGTTTTTTTTTTTGTGGCTTCAAACAAGTTTTTCTCCACCCCTTTAAATCGGAGGAAACTTTGTGCATCGGCTAAGAACATCATCCTGAGTCCAGTGGTACCACTTTAGTCGTGGACAAACGCCCACAAGGGAGTGGATGCTACTTTAAAGTTGCAAATGGAGCGGTGGACTTAAACTTAACTAAATGGGAAAGTGTTTTTCTACCTTGTGATCACGTAAATTAAATAGTTTCAGTGATTTAATTTCAATTTTGTGTTGTAGTTTTTCTTACTAATACCATATTCGCATTCATTTAAACTAGTTTAATTTTTCGTTTTCCCCATACAATTTAAATGTCAAATTTAGACGGCGTTTATTTTTGACAGATGAATTGCATGGGGAAAACGAAAAATTAAATTAGTTTAAATGAATGCGAATATGGTATTACCTACTGCTATTCCACATTTAATCAATGCATACTTTCATACATTTAATGAAAAACTTCATTAAACTTTTTAAACAAGTTCTACGAATATTTTCATTATTTCCATGTAAGTTTTCATTAAATAGAACTTTAATGACACCAGTTTCATTGAGCAAATGAAACTTGTCTTCGGTTGAAAACGTGAGTCATCTTTCATTAAGATTATTTCATTTTTCATTATTTTCACGAAGCTTTTTTTTCAGTGTAGTGTGGGACATATTTTTTACTCCAAAAATTGTTCGTACAGAAAAACTTAGGACCAATTTGCATCATGAACTTCGATTTTTTACAATTTTCTTTTCAAGAGAAAAACTCAGAGTCACTTTGCTTTAAGAAAAATTTTTAGAATTTTTGAAATTTTTTGCTATAAAAAAAACTTTCAGAAATTCTTAGATGCAGAGACATTTTTTCAACCGAAATTTTTTATGTTAAAAAAAACTCATCGTATATTAAATTTTTAAAATTTATCGACTGAGTTTTTTTTTCTTATCCCGGGTGAAAATTACCATTTATGTTCATACATGATCATACATGCTCATTAGAGTGTCCCTTATTTTGGAAATGTTGGAAATCTTGAGACGGTACCCGCTCATTTTTTTCCTTTTGACTTAAAAATAACTCAGGAAAAATTTTACGCCCCTAGGACCACGCCTTCCCTACGCGACGGGCCCTTAAAGAGCGGGGCCTAAAAAATCATTTTTCCATACAAACCAAAAAATTTTTTTTTTGATTTTTAATTTTTTTGTTATTATTTATTATATTACTTGGTTTGCTTATTCACAACAAAAAATTTGATTTTGGTGGGATAAGTCTTTCAGCGCTAAAAAATTTTTCGCAAAAAAAAATTTTGAGCCGCCGGGGTCCTACAGTAAAAAATTTTTAAAAAATATTTTTTTTTAGTTTTGACCAGCAACGGTTTTAGCTGCTATGTTGCTTTAAATGATATATATTCAT
Source organism: Pegoplata infirma (assembly GCA_963921195.1). Lineage (NCBI taxonomy): Eukaryota > Metazoa > Arthropoda > Insecta > Diptera > Anthomyiidae > Pegoplata > Pegoplata infirma. The sequence continues at coordinate 89,201,883 of OY992540.1, forward strand.
AAAAAAATATTTTTTGTATCTGTGACATCTTAATCGTGTTCTAAAAAAGGGTAAAAAATGCATTGATGATTTTTTTCGATACACGATAAAAATGTCACAAATATGAATAATATTTTTTTTGGAATATATATCATTAAAAACAACATAAAAACTAAAACCATTGCTTTTCAAAACTAAAAAAAAATATTTTTTAAAAATTTTTTACCGTAGGATTCCTACGGCTCAAAATTTTTTTTTTCGAAAAAGATAAAGATGTCACAGATATGAATAATTTTTTTTTTGGAATATATATCATTTAAAGCAACATAGCAGCTAAAACCGTTGCTGGTCAAAACTAAAAAAAAATATTTTTTAAAAATTTTTTACTGTAGGACCCCGGCCGCCCAAATTTTTTTTTTGCGAAAAATTTTTTAGCGCTGAAAGACTTATCCCTCCAAAATCAAATTTTTTGTCGTGAATAAGCAAACCAAGTAATATAATAATTAATAACAAAAAAATTAAAAATCAAAAAAAAATTTTTTTGGTTTGTATGGAAAAATGATTTTTTAGGCCCCGCTCTTTAAGGCCCCGTCGCGTAGGGAAGGCGTGGTCCTAGGGGCGTAAAATTTTTCCTGAGTTATTTTTAAGTCAAAAGGAAAAAAATGAGCGGGTACCGTCTCAAGATTTCCAACATTTCCAAAATAAGGGACACTCTAATGCTCATACATGATTACATGTATGATAGTACATGAATAATATATGGAAATAAATGTCATATATGGCAGCACATATGAACATACACAAGTAATGTAGTATTCCATATATGTAAATGTATGCAACTACATATGTGTGGATAGGTACATGTCACACACCTTCATACATGCAATGCATCTGCATAGCATACATGTCATGGCAGAACTTTGCAAAATTGTACGAAGTTCACGAATGTTCATAGTTCAAAAATTCATTGTACGAAGTTCATACATCATCAAAATTGATTATAATTTTTGTATTCTATATTATTGTATATATATTATTTTTGTATATATATTATTATTAATTTTTGTATATAATATGAACGGCACTAACGTAACCAAATTAAGAAGAAAAAGCGAACACTCTGACGGTATTACTGTCAGAGCTGCGAAGGATTTCATTCCTTAATTAGATTTGGTGTTCTGAATTAAACTTAAATGATTGCGTTTCCCAATCACAATTTATCGAATGATTTTACATTTGATTTTAAAATATAGAATGCATTTGATTTTTTTTACATTCGACTTTGAAATTGAATGCGTAAGATTTTATAAATTCGATTTTTAAAAGTCTCATGAATAATAAATGAATGCATTCAATTTTTAAAATGCTCATAAATTCTCATAAAAAACAGTGTCATAAATAAATACAAATTATTCATATTTAAAAAAAAAATCAACTAATAGCTATTATATAGATATTTTATGGAAAACAAATACAAAAAACAATTTTACATACAAATTCATGTATGAAAATGTATGATTATTAATGTACATGTACCCTCAAATTACGGATATGCACTTGTATGGGCATCCATATATGCATCATATATGAACATACATGGTCATTTTCACCCGGGATTCAAAAATTTCAAAAGGGCAATTGATATAAAAGCGCTTTCTGAAAGCACTTCACATTGGGCGTTGGCAAAAAATCAAAAACCGTGATTTTTAAAAAATGTGCAATGCCAATGAAAAGACAACAATATTCCACATATGAGGCATTCCACCCCAAATGTCCAGCGAAAAAAAAACAAGTGTACCGAACAGCGACGTATCCAGGAATTTGAAAACGGGGGGGCACAACTTCCAAATTTTTTTAGTCAACACCGATTTAACTAGGACTACACCCCACGTGCCCCCCCCCCCCCTTTTCGATTTGAAAATTTTGAAAAATTATTACACTGCAACGCATTGTACAAAAAAAAAAAAATACACAGGTTTCAAAATATTTTGGTTTTTAAAGAAAAGATTTTAATTTTTTTGTAAAAACTCCAGAGTGTTATCTAATTTCGTTTCTAAAAAGTAATTTTTATCGGAATATCTGTAAAATATGTTTAAAAAACACATAAATTGGTTTTATCTAATAAAAATTATGCATCAGGATCATAAAAAAAATGTCTTAAAAAAAATTCAAACTATCCCAGCAAAACTTTGGTAATGGGTAGTGATTATATAACACATTACCAGGTAATGTATATACCTTATTTGTAGCATTATTTTAGGATGTCTTACCAAACATTTGTTCCACAACGTATTATTTTAAAGTGAAAAATAATGCATTACTAATAATTTGCTACGTAATGCATGATTATTGGAAAAATGTATTTCATATTTATTATTTCTAAACATTATATCATGGATGATTTATATTTGGTTACATTATGTATTATTTGAAAGTTTGAAATAATGCATTATTTATAATTAAATGCATAATGCATTACAATAACATAAAAAATAATTATTTTATAAAAAAATGCATAAGTTTAAACTAGAGATGGGCTCACGACAAGAAATTTCTAACGACACACACTCACTAGCATATTATATCTACTTACACTCACTTACAATCACATGAGTAAATTTAATACAAAATTACTTTTTCACTACTCGTAACACCTTATATATTACGTTCTGGTATGCTATATTATATACCTTATACGTAACCTATAAAATATCATATATTTTACACCTTACTGGTATTCTTCGTTATAAATTTATGACTTATTTTATACCTTACTGGTATTCTATGTGATAATGTGGATGCATTACTTTGAGTCTCATCGCCTGTTAAAATCATCAATGCTGCAATGTATAAAATAAGAGATCCTATACCTTATTTTATACCTTATTTGGTAATCTAAGTTTTGCTGGGATACGATTCTAAGACACTTTCTCTATATTAAATTGTGAGTTTCTGAAATATTATTTCAATAGGAGATTCTCAGATTTAGAAAAAAAAATTTTTATAGAAACATTTTCAGATTCAAACACACTTTTTCGTCAGGAAAATTCTTATATTTGGAAGATTTTTTTCTTATTAAAAAGTTTTTAGTTTCTGAAACATTTTCTCTATAGAATATTTTTAAATTCTTAGTATTTTTTTTACAGAGAAACTATCAGATTCTAAACAATATTTTCCATAGTAAAATTTTCATATTCTTAAATATTTTTTACACAAAAATATATCAGATTTTGAAACAATTATTATATAAAAACTTTTTAGATGCTGATACTTTCTCTATTAAAAAAGTGTTAAATTTTTAATATTTTTTATAAAAAAAATCATCATATGGTACCACGGAACAAGCTTAAATCTAAAACAGCGCGATCACCTAGTTAAATCGGCGTTGACTAAAAAAATATGGAAGTTGTGTACCCCCCCCCCCCCCCCCCCCCCCCTTTTCAAATTCCTGGTTACGTCGCTGTAGAATCGTATAGTTTGAATTTTTTTTAAGACATTTTTTTATGATCCTGATGCATAATTTTTATTAGATAAAACCAATTTATGTGTTTTTTAAACATATTTTACAGATATTCCGATAAAAATGACTTTTTTGGAAACGAAATTAGATAACACTCTGGAGTTTTTACAAAAAAAATAAAATCTTTTCTTTAAAAACCAAAATATTTTGAAACCTGTGTATTTTTTTTGTACAATGCGTTGCAGTGTAATAATTTTTCAAAATTTTCAAATCGAAAAGGGGGGGCACGTGCCCCCTGTGCCCACCCCCTGTATACGTCCATGGTACCGAAAACTTCTGAATAGCTTGTATGGATAGCCCTATATGGAACTTAGAAAATTGCGTTTTTGGTTTTTAAATTTTTCAAAAACTGGGCTTTGGAGGCGTGGTCAAATATTGGACAAATGGTCTAATTTGTAGCGAGTTGCCTTGATTAAATATTTATCGCATTAAAATGGAACGCACCACAATCTCAAAAATTTACATTCTTATATAGTTTTGTATGCGCTATCAATTAAATTTTTTTTTGGAAAATTTTCAGAATCCGTTCTGAAATTTTTCATTTTTTAAAAAAATCAATTTATCAAAAATCCGGCCACTTTTTTTTAATTTTTTTTTTCGTTTAGATGTTTTTCCATTTACACAAAAAAGTTCAGAAACGCGTTTTTCGTTTTTTTCGAGAGAAAATCGCATTTGAATTTTAAATTTCATAACAATTTAGTAACTTGCTTGTATTTTCTTGTTTAAACAGAGCGTATGAGAAATATTTATGAAATTAATTATACTCATTCGCAACATTAAACCAAGAAAATACAAGCAAATTACAAAATTGTTATGAAATTTAAAATTCAAATGCGATTTTCTCGAAAAAAAAACGAAAAACCCGTTTCTGATTTTTTTTTTTTGTGGATGGACAAACATCTAAACTTAAAAAAAAAATTAAAAAAAGTGTCCGGATTTTTGATAAGTAAATTGACTTTTTTACAAAAATGGAAAATTTCAGAACGGGTTCTTAAAATTTTCCAAAAAATAAAAAACTAATCGATAGCCCATACAAAACTATATAAGAATTAAATTTTTGAGATTGTGGTGCATTCCGTTTTAATGTGATAAATATTTAATCAAGGCAACTCGCCACAAATTTGAACATTTTTCCAATATTTGACCACGTCTCCTAAGCCCAGTTTTTGAAAATTTGAAAAACCAAAAACGTAATTTTCTTAGGGCTTTCCAAGCAACCTATTCAGAAATTTACGGGGCACATGTTTTTGTGTAGCGGGACATTTGGTATGGAATGCCTCATATATAAGTTTGTCATTCCGTTTGTTACTCATCGAAATATCGGTCTGGGACCCCATAAAGTATATATGTATATTCATAATCCCCGATCGATTTTAAAGCATTCTAGCGATGTCCGTCTGTCCGTCTGTCACTCTGTCTGTCTGTGGAAATAGTGATCACGGCCAAAATATTACACGTAGGTAACTGAAACTTAACATATTCATTGGAAGTTCTCCCGAGAAGTTTGGTGTTTTGAGCGATATCGGTTCAGCGGTTCAAGAGTTAAGGGTACTTTTCACTATCACACATTTCCATTATACAAGCGTAATTTCACTATGTTAGAGAAATATTTTTTTTTAAAATTTGGCCAGAAATTGTTCACTTATTAGATACGACTAGGTTTCAATCAAAAAAGAATCCAAAAATCTTTAGGAAGTTGGTAAATTTTGATGTGTATAATGGAAAAGTGTGATAGTGGAAAGTACCCTTTATGAACGAAAATGTAAGGACACCTCAAAAATTTTAGTACATTCAACATAACCTAAATATACAAGATACTTTAATTCGGCTGCTGACAAAAAAAAAAAAAAATCGCGGATTTTTTTTTTTTTACCAAATTTTTTTTTTTTGTGGAAATTTTTTTTTCAAAAAAATTTTTTTTTTAAGTAATTTGCTTATAAATAAAGTTTTTTGCAATAATCGTTAAGGAAATTGTGGAGGGTATCAATACATTAGGCAAGGCCGAATTTATTTTTGTACACTCCACTCTAGTGATAGGGGGTGTATATAAGTTTGTCATTCCGTTTGTAACACCTCGAAATATTGGTCTAGGACCCCATAAAGTATATATGGGGCATTCCGTGTGAAATCGGACACTTTGAAAAACTTTTTTTTTTAGATTTTCCCAATTTGTTTACAGTTTTTAGTACCCTTCAAAAACTCCTTCGTGGTAAATTTTCAGATTTTTTTGATGACCCGTTCAAAAGATATCGAATTTTTAAAAATTGGTAGTTTGTTCCTTTACTCAAACTTCTTTTAATCATAACTTCTTCAATAATGGTCCAAATTTCAAATTTTTTTTTTCAAAATTTTTGTTTTTTTACGTACTTTCTAAAAAAAAGTCCCAAAAAATTCTTAAAAGCGCTCTAGTATGCCTATTTTAAGTTTTAAAATTTAAATCCCATTTTTGAAAATGTTTGTACTCTTCGATTTTTTTGAAATTTTTTTGTGTAAAACTTCTATCAATTCTACAAATTTTTTGCCCATGAAGATCGTGGGATAATGATTATTACTATTTTTTAAAATTTTTTGAAAAAATTTTATTGTAATTTTTCAATCTTAAAATCATTTCTGCTGCTCCAATGGTGCGTCATAGAGGGGTCCTTTATAAGACCGACCCCCATTAATTTTTACGTCTTAACATTTCATTGGAACAAACTAATACCCTATCTCCAATTTCTAAGGGGGCTCCCACGCAAAACGACATTTTTAAAATTTGTTCCAACCGCTCTAACTGCCCTAATAGTGCCCTTAGAGCAACAAAATGTATGACCGACCCACAATATTTTTTTAGTCCAAACATTTTCCCTGAACACACCTACCCACTATCTTTAACTGTTAAGGCGGTCCCCATACATTTTTATTTTATTTTTTGTAAATTTGTTTTATTTAATCAGCTTCTACCGGTCTAATGGTGCGTCTGAGAGGGGTCATTAGTGAGACCGACCCCCATTTATTTTTACCCTACAACATTTTTTCAAAACATACCTACGCCCTATCTCAACTCCCTAAGTAGGCTCCCATACAAATAACAGTTTGAGCAAATTTTATAAAAATGTAATTTTGTATGGGAGCCTACTTAGGGAGTGGAAATAGGGCGTAGGTATGTTTTAAAAAAATGTTGTAGGGTAAAAATAAATGGGGGTCGGTCTCAGTAATGACCACTCTCAGACGCACCATTGGACCGGTAGAAGCTGATTAAATAAAACAAATTTACAAAAAATAAAAAAAATTGTATGGGGACCGCCTTAACAGTTAAAGATAGAGGTTAGGTGTGTTCAGAGAAAATGTTTGGCCTAAGAAAATATTGTGGGTCGGTCATACATTTTGTTGCTCTAAGGGCACTATTAGGGCAGTTAGAGCGGTTTTTTTTTTTTTTACTTTGAGCCAACACTCAGGGGATGCCCCCTACATATGCAATGCATTGTGTTGGTATTAGGAAAATAGGTTATGAGGAGAAGGAAAGAGGGAGTAGTGTTTGTGGACGTTTAATTTGAATTTTTCCAAATTGTAGCTGGTTGGGAAGACGTCTGCCGGGAGTTTATTCCACATACGGCTAGTTCGACCGAGAAACGAATTTTCTCTGTAATGCGTTGTGCGATACATTGGACAGTCGACAACAAACGGATGTGAACTGCTGGAAAGGCGAGTACTACGGGCATGCACCCGAGTCTCAGGGATGAGTTCGCCTATCTCAGCTGAACACTTACCGTGATAATATCGATAGAACAATGTCGCACAACCCACATTCCGACGATGCTCCAATGAGTCAATAGAGTTGGATACCCTACTGTCATTAATTAGCTTCAACGCACTCCTTTGCACCCGATCCAGAAGCTTCAAGATAGACCTTGAAGCACCTGCCCAGATATGGGAGTTGTATTCCATCTTCGGCCGGATATAGGCGGTATAAATAGTGAGGAGATCAGACGGAGAGAAGTAATTCTTACACCGTTTCAAGAAACCAAGACACTTGAATGCTTCTTTCGACACTTGAAAAACATGTTGGTTCCATCGGACATCACATTGAATTTTCATGCCTAGAACATCAAGAGTGTCTGATTCCTCAATAGCTATACCACCCATGGATACAGATGACGCTGATCCCACAATCCGTCTGTGGGTCAACATACAACATTGGGTCTTACGAGCATTAAAATCCACCCTATTCGCAAGACCCCACTCGGATATCGCTGAGAGGTCACGATTGAGTGTGTCATTCATGTTCTGTCTCATAGATTCAACCTCATTAAGGCTTGGTCTACGATTAAAGGAAAATGAATGACAAATGTTGCTGTCATCTGCGAAAGAATTGATAGGATTGGAAGTTTGACAAAGAAGGTCGTTAAGAAAAATAAGAAAAAGGGTAGGAGAAAGAACAGAACCTTGCGGTACCCCTGAATTTAGCCGGAACTCATCTGATGAGAACCCATCTATGACAACACGTATAGTACGGTCTCTGAGAAAGCTCGATATAAATCGAGAGAAATCACTATCGACACCAAATGCAATAAGCTTCGAAACGAGTGCACCGTGCCACACACGATCAAACGCCTTGGAAATATCTAGAGCAACCACCTTGCTTTCACCAAATTGGTGAATAGAACGACTCCAACGTTCCGTAAGGAACGCTAACAGGTCTCCCGTAGAACGACTTCTACGAAAGCCATACTGTCGATCGCACAAAAGTGAATTGGACTCCAGGTAATTTACAAGGTGGTGATTAATCATGCTCTCCATCACCTTGGAGATCGTAGAGCAAATTGCAATTGGGCGGTAATTCTCTGGGTTCGTAGCCTCACCCTTTTTGGGGATTGGCTGGACGTTGGCCACCTTCCAACATGAGGGAAAAATTCCTACCCGGTATGAATAGCAAAATAGGTTTGCCAAAGGACTACAAAGCGACGCAGCACAACGCCTTAGCACCATTGCTGTAATACCATCCGGCCCCGGGGACTTATTTATGTTAAGATCTTCAAGAACCTTTTTAACTGCACGTGCTCGAAAAAATACCTTGGACATAGTAAAGGGTACCCTTTCAAGTTCGGGCAGTGGTTGATTGCTTTCCGGTAAGTATGCGTTTCTTGCAAACATCTCAGCGAAAAGGTTGGCTTTATCAACCGGGTCCGTGAATATTTGGTCATTCATTATAAGGGTTGGAATGGATGAACTAGTATTATTCTTTACCCTTTTAACGAATGACCAAAAGGTCTTACTACCCCGAGGAGCAGCAAGGACCTTAGCACGCAGACGTTGTTCGTAAAGAAGTTTTTCACGTCTGAGTACTCTGGCACATTCATTCCTCGCCTGTTTACGTAACGCGTCAGTAACTGGGTTTTTTTCGTTACGCCAATTACTGAACGTATCCTCTCTGGATCTGACTGCATTTTTGCACGTCTGATTAAACCAGCACTTATGTTTTGGTTTAGTCGAAACCTGCTTGGATGGAATAAATAATTTCATTCCCAGCATTATTACATTTACCATCATTTCTGCTGCAGCGTTAACATTGTCATCAAGAAAACAGAGTTTCCAGTTGAAATGCTGAAAGAAATCGTTGAGCTCGGCCCAACGAGCCTTTTCGTAGACAAAAATAGAGCGCTTCGTCGCTGGTTTTGAAGCACTTTGAAGATCAGAAAATGAAAAGGACGCAGAGATGAGGTTATGATCCGAGTTTCCGAGAGGCGCAAGTAGTTCAACCTCGTATTTGTCAGGATGCAAGGTGAGAAAAAGGTCGAGGGTATTACAAAACTGCCCTTCAACACACGGAATATGAGTTGGTTCATCCACTAGTTGCACAAGGTGATTGTGTGCAGCGAAGAGCTCAACGTATAAGCCCTCGGGAGACGTATGGCTAGAATGACGTAACCAAGACGCGTTGTGCGCATTAAAGTCCCCGGCAACGACTATTTCGCTACTCGGGCAGTTCTCAAGGATTGTAGTAATCGAATCGGATACGGAATCAAAACTATTATAGGAGCCCATCGTATCCAAATTCGGGCTCCTATAGACGAACCCGAAGTGTAAAATGTGCGACCTGATTTGGAATTTAACCCAAAGAGAGTTAAATTCCGCATCACTTCAGCCTAGATGAGGCTGTAGTTGGTACACAACATTTTCACGAATATATACCGCAAGGCCCCGATGAAGAACAAAAAGGGATAGAAAGTGATACCCAGGTATTTGGAAATCCTGTGGATCAGCATCTCCTCCTACCTGAGTTTCACATAAGGCGAAAACATCCGGCCGATGAAATCGAATGTGAGCATATACATTGATGAAATTTGCTCTCAGTCCGCGTATATTGCAGAAGTCCAAACGAAACCTACCAGTCATAATACGGAAAAATTCAAATCAATATACCTGACAATGGTACAATTGGCTTAGCACCGGAATTGTTGCTATAATTTGCTGAATAGTGATCAGTGTTATACCTTCATCACTAGGGAGCACAACAACAATGCGATACCAAGCCACCTGTAAAATGTCTAAGAGGGGAAAACACGGGAAAAGAATAACAACAATGACACTGAAATTGGAGGCATAAAAGCCCCTTGCATGGTCATTGTAAAATACGAAATCACAGAAGCTTGTTAAACGAGGGCTCGGTGTATTTTCTTTTTGAGTGGAGTTGTAGTTTTTTTTTTATTTTTATAATTGCTATTGATGTTTTATGTTGTTGTGATGAGTGTTATAATTTTATTTAAAATAGACAGTGGTATTTTTGTTTTTTTTTCTTGTTTTATTTTTTTGCACTTGTTTATTGTTTTTTATTTTTCTATTTCTTTTCAAAGCTTATTTGTTTGTAAAAATTTTGCATAGGATGTTTTTAGTTTATGGTTTGAAATTATTTTTTTGTTGTTTTTTATTTTTATTATTTTTGAAACCGGTTTGGATGCACTATTGTAGTTGTTGTTTTTTATGATTTTTAAATATGTATTGGCTCTTTGGTTTTATTTTATTTTTATTTAATTTAATTTGTAGTTAATGGTTTATTTTTATTTCTAATAAGTTAGATATTTGGTTTTATTTTATGTGTAATTATTTTAAGAACGAATTGTGTTAATTTTTATATATATTTTTGTATTTTTTTTAAAGACGCGGTCACTAATAGACAGAAAAAACTGGTAAACAAATTGACGGACAAAAGGACGTGTATACGATTTGAATAACAGAACACTACACCGCACCATTGGAGCAGTAGAAATGATTTTAAGATTCGAAAATTACAATAAAATTTTTTCAAAAAATTTTAAAAAATAGTAATAATCGCTATCCCACGATCTTCCTGGGCAACAAATTTGTAGAATTGATAGAAGTTTTACACAAAAAAATTACAAAAAAATCGAAGAGTACAAATATTTTCAAAAATGAGATTTAAATTTTAAAACTTAAAAATCGCATACTAGAGCGCTTTTAAGAATTGGTTGGGATTTTTTTTAGAAAGTACACCCAAAGAAAAACGTGGGTATTTAATACTAAAAATTTAACTAAATTTTAGTCCAAAAGGACCTAGTGCAGAAATTGGTAACCAATACTAAAATTTTTTACTAAAATCATTGAAAACCAGTAAAAATGACCAATTTTAGTACTTTGAATATACTAAAATTAGTAACTAATTAGTAGATTTTGGTACAAAATCACTTACTAAACCTTTTACTGTAGAATTTTTTTGAGTGTACGTAAAACAACAAAAATTTTGAAAAAAAAAAAAAATTGAAATTTGGACCATTTTTGAAGACGTTATGATTAAAAGAAGTTTGAGTAAAGGAACAAACTACCAATTTTTAAAAATTCGATATCTATTGAACTGGTCATCAAAAAAATCTGAAAATTTACCACGAAGGAGTTTTCGAAGGGTACTAAAAACTGTAAACAAATTGGAAACATCTAAAAAAAAAGTTTTTCAAAGTGTCCGATTTCACATGGAATGCCCCATATATTCATGATCCTCGATCGATTTTAAGACAATCTAGCGATGCCCGTCCGTCCGTCCGTCCTTCTGTCCATCTGTCTGTCTGTTGAAAACACGCTATCTTTTGAAAGACTTAACGGAGGCTCCTGAAGTTTGGCATATATGTTTGGCATTTACCTGGTCAGGTTGGTATTGCAATCCAGCGAAATCGGTCAGTAGTTCAAAAGTTATAAGCAAAACACTGAATTTCGGCAAGGGTTTTTCGTGAATTTAGGAGATAAAAAACACGCTAACTTTCGAAAGGCAATTCAGAGGATGCTGAAGCATGGCATATACATTTGTCGTTCCCCAGGCCTGGTTCGTATTGAATTTCAGTCAAATCGGTCCAGTGGTTCAAAAGTTATTAGCAAAACCGTGAATATCAGATTAGTTTCACCTTATTCATGTGTTGAAACCCGTTGCTCATGTTTTAAAAACATTGGTAAGTCACAAAAATATTTTACACCGTATTTTTGTCAATCAAAAATATTTTTACACTAAAAAAAAAACTCGAAAAAAATTTTACACTCAAAAAAAATTTAGTAAATTATTTTTTTTTCAAAAATTACTTAAATAAAATTTTTTTTACACAAAATAAAATATTTCTAATCAAAAAAAAAATTTTTTTTCACCTTAGAACATTTACTATCACTTAAAAAATGCATAGTGGAGCAGGGGCGTATCCAGGATTTTATTTCGGTGGGGGCCCAACTTTTTTTTTAAATTTTTTTTTACAAAAAATTTACATAACAGCACATGTTTCAGAATTTTTTTCGATTTTTTCCTTGAACTGAATGCAACACAATCAGATTTTTTAATTTTTGTGCAAGTTAAAAGTTGTTGGGGGAAAAAAATTAACTTTTTTTATATTTTAAAATTTTTTTAAAGACTTAAGCCTTTTTTAAAGTGTGAATTGTATCAGATGCTGGTACATTTTTACAAAGAAGATTATCAGAATCTGAATTTTTTTTCAAAGAAAAGTCTAAGATTCTATGACAATTTCCAGTTAAGACAGTTTTTGTTAAATCATATTTCCAATGGAAAAGGTTTTTTGGAAAAAGTCACTTTAAAAAATGATTCTATAAACATATTCATAAAATGCGTTTTCAAAAGAAAAGACTCCGGTTGTAAGACATTTTCCCATAATCTTAGATATTTCTAGTTTTTCTCAGATTCTGAAACATTCTACACAAAAAGTTTTAGATTCTGAGAAAATCTTCGTTTTTCTACAAGAAAAATGATTCACATTCTGAGACCTTTTTAAACAGAAAAAAGTATAAAAAAGTCTTGGATTCTAAAACATTTTCCTTAAGAAAACCCTTTTTAACAAGGACCCAAAATAACTATTATCGACATTTTGGATTTCCAAAAAATTGACAACTTTTAATAGTTATTTAAAAAAATTTAAAATAATTATTATCAATAAAATAACTATTAAATAACTATTATTTTATAATAGTTATCTTTTATCCTTTGTAGGTGCAAATGAAATGATATCCTTTTTTGGAAGGATATTTCCTAAAACTAAATAATTCGTTAAAAATCTTACTTTTTTTCAAAAATTAAAGTGACCGCGGCTTAATTTTTAAAAATTACTTACGTCCATAACTATTATTTTTAAATAAAAAAATTATTAATTAGTATTTAATAGTTATTCATAAGAAATAAAATAAAAATTGACCTATAATAGTTATGACATAAGTAATTCGCCATAAAACTTATAATAGTTATGTCCTTGCTTTTTAAAAAGAAAAAAGTATAAAAAAGTCTTAGATTCTAAAACATTTTCCTTAAGAAAAACTCTCGGATTCTGAGAAAATTTTCCTATAGAAAAAGTCTAAGATTCTTAGACATTATTCCTATAGAAAAAGTCTCAGATTCTTCGACATTTTTCCTATAGAAAATGTCTCAGATTCTCAGACATTTTTTCTACAGAAAATTTCTTAGATTCTGAGACATTTTTCCTATTGAAAAAGTCTCAGATGCTTAAACACTTTTCTATAGAACAAGTCTCAGATTCTGGGACATTTTGCCTATAGGAAATTGTCAGATTCTGAAACATTTTTCATATAGAAAAAACCTCAGATTCTGAGACATTTTTCCTAAAGAAAAAGTCTCAGATTCAGAAATATTTTTCCCATAGAAAAATGCTCAGATTCTGAGACATTATTCTTATAGAAAAATAAATTTTTACAATAGAAAAAGTCTCAGATTTTGAGCATTTTTCTATACAAAAAGTTTCAGCTTGTGTCTCTGAGACATTTTTCCTATATACAAAATCTTAGATTTTGAGATAATTTTCCTTAAGAAAAATTCGTTGATTCTAAAACATTTTTCGTAAAAAAAAGTCTAAACTCTAAGACAATTTCCTGGATCATAAGAAAAATTCTCAGATTCAGAGACATTATTCCTATAGAAAGATCTCAGATTCTAAAACATTTTTCATATAGAAAATCTTCAGATTCTAAAAAATTTTTTATAGAAAAAATCTTAGATGTTGAGACATTTTTCAGATTCAGAGACATTATTCCTATAGAAAGTTCTCAGATTCTGAAACATTTTTCATATAGAAAAGCCTCATATTCTGAAACATTTTTCATATAGAAAAGCCATAGATTCTGAAATTTTTTATAAAAAAAGTCTCAGATTCGGAGACATTTTCCTATAGAAAAAGGCTAATATTTTAAGGCATTATTCCTATAAAAAAGTCTTAGATTCTGCGACATTTTTTTAAAAAATAGTTTCGTTTTGAAAATTTTTGACTACATTTTACTTACATTTTTTGCGTTTATAAAACTTCAGGTTCTAAGATATTTTTTCATTAGAATCTTAAAAGTTTCAAATTCTAAGAAAAACTTTTCAGATTTTTTAACACAAAAATTTCAAAAGATTTTTTTCAAAACATTTTTCTTCAAGTTTCAAAACATTTTTCTTCCAAAAATTTTAGATTCTTAAATGTTTTTATATTTTTTTTAAGAAGATTTTTAATATTGAACTTGTTATTTGATACCAAATCCTGAAATTTGTGAATTTGTGTATACGCCACTGTAGTGGAGGGTATTCATAGATTCGGTCAAGTCGAATTTAACTTTTCTACTTGTTTTTACTTGTTTTTCTTTCGAATTGGATTTGAATTGAGGGGCAAAAATAAACTATAGTTAAATTATATAGCTATTTATAGACCAACACGGTAAAAAATTTGTAACGTCTTTTTTGTTTTATATGTGTCAGCTCTGAAGCCTGAATTACTTTAAACGTGCATGAAACGTAGACTCTTTAACAAAATTCAATAGGTAAAAAAATTACAGAAGATTTTTATTTATGTTTTGTTTTTGTCAAACGCATTGTATTTTTTGTCACGTTGAAACGTAGAGAAATTCTATTTTCAACAAAATTTCTCTACGTTTTGACGTGATAAAAAATACAATGTGTTAGACACAAACAAAACATAAATAAAAATGTTCTGTACTATTTTGACTTACTGAATTTTGTTTAAGAGTCTACGTTTCATGGACGTTTAAAGTAATTCAGGCTTGACTCTATTTTCCTTTCGTAAATTTCTATAAAACCATACTTTGTACCCATTTGAATCAAACTGCGTTCACTTTCAAGAACATCGTACATAGTGTAAGTATGCCAACTTATAGCAATAGCAGCTACTGTTAACCTAGTATTTGTGCCATAATTTGAAATGAAATAGTGTTTGGTCAATACGAAAAGAAAGAGAAAAAAAAAACTTTTTTCATTAAGCAAAAAGTTCAAACGTTTAAATTGCTTATTCAACAATTTCGTTTTAATTTTTTTGTGTTTTTGAATTTCCGGCTTGTCTTTGAGCATTTAAAATGTTCAAAATTAGGTTCGCATGCAAGTGTAGGCTTTTTTCGTTTTTCATTGCGAATAAATTATGGATTTTATAACAACCTTGAAACAAAGTACACACACACACACAAATACAAATACAACAAAAAACAGAGCAAATAATAAAAAAAAACAATTTTAACCATCCAATCAATTTCATATTTTGTTGAACAACTTTTACCAAAACTTAAAAGTACTTTAACAACAACATCAACAACTACTGCTATAAGTACCACATGCAAATGCGGCATTTCGAGTGCATTTCATTCGTTGCAATACAAACACACAAACAAACAGATATCAAAACAATAACCATAGACTACTGTGCTGCTATCAAAGCAAATATGTATGATTCTATGTAAAGTTGCCATTCAAAGGCACACTTATACAAACAGGGAAACTTTATGCTAGAAAACACATTTTGTAAATAGTAGTCATGCTCTTACGATTGGTTTAATATCTAGCTTTGTTTGAATGAATTTACTGTATTTGTAAAATTTGTAAAAATATGTGTGTACTATATATTTTGTGTTAACACATACAAAAGAGTATCAACAATAACCCAGCGAGACTTTTAAAATTAAAATCTAATTGAAATTAAAACAATTCATTTAATTTTTGAGAGTAAGTAAAATAAAATATTGAGGAAATGAGGGAGTACGACTCGAATTTATATTTATTTAATGAAAAATCAGATTTTTGCTTTTCACCAAATAAAAAAAAAAAATTGAAAAAATTGTTTTTCATCTTGACCCTTTCATAGAGCTTGAGACAGCCTTTCATTTAGACTTAATTTACTCTAAAAACAATCATTTTAGCCCGTGCCGCCTATCAAGCAAATGTTTTTGATTTTTAAAAAATTCCACCAAAATTTTTGATTTTTAAAAAATAAAAAGAAACAAGTAGAAAAGTTAAATTCGACTTGGCCGAATCTATGAAAACCATTTTTGAGTGATAAAAAAATTTCTAACCCCCAGCAAAAATGAATCGAAATGTTGGTGACACAGCATCTTTTTATACTTAGCATCTCTTGAGGATGCAGTAAAAGTAAGGAGAAAAAACATATTTTTGTTAAGATTTTTTATATAAAACTTATAATATAAAATTAGTTGTTGATAAAATTTCACACATGCTTTCCTTTTTAATATTTTAACCCTTTTTAAATAAAAAAGCATTAGTTTCGGACAAAGACATTTTATTGATTTCACGGCATCATTTTTTCTGCGTACCCGAATTACCTTTACCAGCAAGGTGCCCAGTTTCTTAATTTTTGCGACTAGCTCGAACTGCAAAAATGCCTTGATATAAAACTTAAACAACTCTTTAATTAGACAACAATTCTCAAAATGCTTATTGGGTATGTTTTCAAACAAATACCACAAGTATTTGGTCAAGTTCCTCTTTTTTTCTGTAATATTTATTTCAAGGGTTTCAACTTCAAAGTAACTAAGTAAATGAAAATTAAAAAAAAATATATATTAAAACAATGTAAATATCATTAATACAGAAGATATTTAGGTCATTAATTTTTTTAGATGTCAAAATATACCAGCAAAAGTTTTTGGTTAGTAAAAAAATAGTCTAAAAGAGTTTTTACTATACAACAAAATATTATATTGTTTTTATCATTGAATTCACTATTGAATTTGATTTTTACCCCCTTCTGAAGATTGTCAAAATAAAAATCTCTTTAAATTTGCTAAAGCTAATCTAAGTATATTTCAAAGTACAAGCCAGATAAACATTCACCGCGTTTTTTATAAGAAGAAATCCGTGATCAACTATTTCCTCGCTTACTTATTCAAATTTTTCCACACACTCAATAAAAGGCAAAAAATTTATGAATAAAGGAATTGAAAACAAACAAGGAAGACTTTTAAATTCGGCTGTGCCGAATCTTTTATACCCTCCAACACGTTTGTACCTGTACCACCGCTTTATATGTTTACAAATTATTTGTTTATGATATTTACGCTTAAATAATACATTTTTATCGTTATTTTTGATTAATTTCTATAACCACGCCCCCAAAGGGGGGTGCCTGAAAAAAATCAACTTTCCTAAACCCCGCAGGTCTATGAACATAATATGGCATACAAATGTTACATTTGTGGAGCAAAAATTAAGAAAAACTCGTAAAAATATCGTATTTTTCAGGGGTCGTTTTAGTTCTTCAAGGGGAACTTTTTTCCCCCTGGTCCGATTTTGCCCATCTTCGAGCTTAACCTTACCAGTTACATAAGAGATATTCTTTCCAAATTTCAGGGGTCTAGCTCTTTTGGTTTGGACTGCATCGTTATTTCTACAGACGGACGGACGGACATCGCTAGAATGTCTTAGAATCTATCATGGATTAATATTACTTATATATACTTTGTGGGGTCCCCGACCGATATTTCGATATGTTACACACAGAATGACAAAGTGAGTATACACCCATACTGTGGTTTGAGGGTATAAAAAAATAAAAAGAGCCAGTATGAAAATATGTCAGAAGTTTAGACTTGGTGAAAAAGTAGTTTTGGTAAAAAAAAAATAGTAAAAAAAGAAAAAAATGTTGATGAAAAAAAGTTTTTGATGAAGAAAACAAATTTTTGATAAAAATAAAAATTGATTATGAAAACCATTTTTTGGTGAAAAAATTATGTAAAAAAAAATTTATGTAAAAAAAATTTTTGATAAAAAAAAATTTTTGATAAAAAAAAATTTTTGATGTAGAAAAAAAAATTTGATGAACAAAAATTAATGAAAAAAAGCGTTGATAAAAAAAAAGATGAACAAAAAAAAATTAGGAAAACACAAAATTTATGAAGAAAAAAAAAAAAAAATATGAAAAAAAAAAATTATAAAAAAAAAAAATTAATGAAAAAAAAAATTTGATGGAAATACATTTGTTAAAAAAAATTGATAAACAAAAATTTATGGAAAAAAAATTGTTAAAAAGAAAAATTTGATGAAAAAAAAAAGTTGATGAATAACAATTTGTTTGATGAAAATAGTTATGTTACATTTTATTCACCAGCTGGTGAAAAAACGCGTTTATTCAACAGCAGGTGAATTATTATCCAAGTTACAAATCAAAGTTACAAACATTTTTGGTTTTAAGAAAATGAAAACAGTAATTCTTATTTTCTTGTTTTTAATACGGTAGCTTATATAGTCAAACTGAGGTGCCGTTCTGCATCATTTTTAAAATTAGACACCAGCCTAAAAACATTATCATGATAAAACAAGTAGCACAGCAGGTGAATTAATATCCAAAGGCGTGTTTTTTTCGAGTTTTTTATTTATAACTATAACTACTAGTAAAAAAACCGTATCACTACTTACCATAAAAATGTTGGCAACACTTTTAATTTCTAAAATGTACTTGGTATCACTTCATTTTAATGTACAAATATTTATTTTTATTGAATTTATAGAATTAATAAAATTATTGTAATAGTTTTCTAATTTTTTTGTTAAGAATTACAAATAATCAAACTAATTTTTGGAATTTTATTTATTTATTTTTTTGACTTTTCGACATAAAGAACAGTGTTGGAAATTTATTTTTTTTTATTTTTTATTTTTTTGACTTTTCGACATAAAGAACAGTGTTGGAAATTGACAAAAACGAAAATTTCAAGATTTGGCACCACTTTTTATAAATACTTAACTTTTTAGAATATATAATATCCCTACTTACCAAATGTATATCTACTTAAATTTGTATGGAAAGTTTATAACAAATTCGAAAAAAACACGCCTCAAGTTACAAATCAAAGTTACTAACCTTTTTGGTTTTAAGAAAATGAAAACAGTAATTCTTATTTTCTTTTTTTTAATACGGTAGTTAATATAGTCAAACTGAGGTACCGTCCTGCATCATTTTTAAAATTAGGCACCAGCCTGAAAAGATTATCATGATAAAACAAGTAAGAATGTTATAGTCTGTCAAGACCGACCTTATGATACCCTACACCAAACATGGACCGATTGGACCATCTCCTGTTAATTCTTTATTTAGTGTAGAAAACACACACAGATCAAATTTTAGTGGAATTTTTATTTTTTTTCCAATAGACCGATTTAACTGAATATCGGTAGAAATTTTTATAAGGGGGACTAAGTCCAAAAATGGTCCAAATGTATTCCGATTTGATTGGGTTACCAAACTACACGTTTAACACATACAAATAAAATTTGAGTCACATATTTTTATTTTTGTTAATTTTGAGGAATTATGTGAACATCGGGAGGATGATTTGTATGGGGAACAACGAGAAGGATTAGCCTGATTCCTTTGAAATTTGGTTTGATGGTTTATGCATACGAAATTTGATTAACTGGTAAATTTTAAAACGATATCCGTTATAATACGGTTATTAGAGGCATTTAAGCGAAATTCAAAGAGGGCGTTTGTATGGTGGCTAGGTCTTAACAATGACCGAGGCTTCGTCCAAGGTCCAAAAGATGCTTTAGTTTCAAATTTCAAGTCAATTGATTGAAAATTGCGACCTCTATCGTGCTTAAACCGATAGATGGACAGACGGACGGACGCACAGTGATTCGTTTCATTGGCAAAAATCAGAAAAACAAGTATGTCTTCAATGTTGATGATTTTTTGTATTTTTATAGTTTAATAGTAAAGAATGAAAAAGAGTTTATTCTGATTCGAGGCCTTTTCATGTTCCCCATTATGAATTAACATAACAAGTACTAATGATAACTCTACTTTCTTTATTGGGATATTCTCCCATTAAATACTCATAGAGTTTCTTGCTTTCAAAAATGTTTGGTAATAATGGGAGAATATCCCAATAAAGAAAGTAGAGTTATCATTAGTACTTGTTATGTTAATTCATAATGGGGAACATGAAAAGGCCTCGAAAATTACCAAACATTTTTGAAAGCAAGAAACTCTATGAGTATTTAATGGGAGAATATCCCAATAAAGAAAGTAGAGTTATCATTAGTACTTGTTATGTTAATTCATAATGGGGAACATGAAAAGGCCTCGAATCAGAATAAACTCTTTTTCATTGCACAATTAAAAGGTCGAATAAATAACTAATTTTTATTATTTAATAAAAATTAAAACACACTTGGTTTAATAGTAAACTAAAAAAAATATATGCTTTTCTGATTTTTAAGAAGTCATATGTTGCCACAAGAGGGCGCTAAAGTATGGAAATTTTACGCTATTGTGTGTAAACAAAAAAATTGAATTTTATAGGTTTACTAAAATAATTATAAAAAATCGAATTTTAAAAAAATCAACTAACTTTTTTTTGCAAAATTTACTGAAATATATTTGCTAACAGTTGTATTTTCAATTTTTTTAAATTAATCTTAAAATACATTTTTGTATTGCTCTGAAATCTGTATTTTTTCTACCGAATCCCCAAAAATTGACAAATTTTGATGGAGTCCATAAAAAAAGTTCGTGAGTCAAAATTTTTTTTTTTTTCTTTTTCGATAGTTTGGACTATGGTTTATAAGGCAAAACAATAAAAATAACTAAGTTTTTGTCTGAAGTTGGAAAAAAGTAAGGCTTTGTATGTGTCTTTATGTTATTTTTATTTCAAAAGCTATATTTTTAATGGAAAAAATATTAGAAAAAAATCAAATGTTAAGTATTTTTTTTTTAACACATTGATATATTATATAGTATACTGTAAAAATATAACAAAAAATAAACAAAAAAATATGCAGTACGTGGGCCGTTTTGCTTTAAAAGTTATATATGACTTTTACTAAAATCCCCAAAATCCCCAAATTTTAATGGCCTTCATAAAAAAAGTTCGTGAGTAAAATTTTTTTAATTTTTATTTTTTTGGTGGCTTTAACTATGTTTTATAAGATCAAAAAATAAAAATAACTAAGTTTTTTTTTTTTTAACTTAAAAAAAAAAAATTTAAAAATCTAAAATTGCATTATTTTTTTTTATTTATTTAATTTACTGTAAATATATTTAAAAAATAAATCAACATTTTAAAGTTTTTTTAAATAAGGGGATTTAATGTATAGTATACCATAAATTTATAGTAAATAATTCGATAAAATAGGTATACAGTGGGCCATTTTGCTTTAAAACCAGTATTTTATTTTTGTTGGTATCCCAAATCAAAACCAAAAATTTTAGTGAAATACATAAAAAAGTTCGTGCTTAAAAATTATTTTTTATTGATTTTTTTAACATCCAAGACTGTTTTTTATAAGATCAAATAATAAAAATAACTAAGTTTTTGAAAAATATAAAAAAAAAAAAATTTAAGTACCCAAAAAAAAATTTTTTTTTTAAGTTTTTTTTTATTAACGGGGTATATATTTAGAAATAAAGCAAGTATTAAACGTGTTTACTTAAAACTTATATTGAATAAACTTATTTTCTTAGTGCAATAGAAAATAAGTGTTGCGAATGTTTTGTTTTAGCAGTTTTTATTTATTTTTATATTTTTTTGACTATATTTAAAAGAAGGATATATTAACAGCTTTTTTGTTACCGCAAGCAACTCAACGAAATTTAGCACACTTATTAACGCCATTTTAGTTAATCTATATTAAAAATTTGGGAGCATTTGAAAGATTTCTAAATGATTTACAGCGATTTCAAGAAAAAGGATATATGGCAGCCACGCGAATCCTTGCTCAGATTAAAATACAAATATTGTACGTCGATAGTTATCTAAATTCCTAAGACAATAACTAAGTTTAGTAATTTTATAGCAAGTTTTGAGGCTAAAACTCCTCTTTTAAATTTCAGGATATACGACAGGCACAAATGTCCTTCAACCGATTTGCTCAAAATTTTTATCTTTTTTCTACTAATTAATTTTGTGCTTGCGTACCAAATTTGAAAAATCGTTGACAATTCTATCAACTTTATTTTTGTGATTAAACTATATTGACACTTTATTGCATTTTTTAAAAAGGATATAAGTATAAACAACTTTTGTTTTACTGATTTCAGCGAAATTTGGCACACACATTGACAACACTTATTAAAATTTTTACAAAAAATTTCAAGGGTATCGAGTAATTTTTGAGCGATTTACAGTGTTTTAAAGAAAAAGGATATATGGCAACCACACGAGTCCTTGCTTCAATCTAGAAAAAAATTCACACATAAAATACTATATCAAAATTGGTAACAGTGACAAAGTTTGGGAATTTCGTGACCATTTTTGTAGTTTTAATCACATATTTAAATTTTAGGATATATGGGGAGTAGGCGTGTCCTTGCTCCGATTTTTCCAAAAATCCGTTTTTTTCTTGATTAGATCATTTAATGCTAGTGTACCAAATTTCAGAAATCTGCAACCAATACTCTATTTTTGCCCACTCGATATATGGGAACGAATCACTGTGGGACGGATGGATAGACGGACGGACGGAGGACGGACGGACGGAGGACGAACAGACGGACGGAGGACGAACAGACGGACGGACGGACATCGCTAAATCGACTCAAAAAGTAATTCTAAAAAGTAATTCTAGGACCAATATTTCGGATAGTTACAAACATTCGCACAAACTCATTATACCCTGTACCACCGAGTGGTGTAGGGTATAAATATTCGCTATTAGTGCGCAGAAATAATTTTTTTATTTGTAAACAAGAGTTATTAACAGGCAGTGGCGTATACAGGGTGGGGGGGGGCCCGGGGGCCCCCCGAAATGATTTCACAAATTTCAGGATTTGGTATCAAATAACAAGTACAATGTTAAAAAACTTCTTGAAAAAATCGAAAAACATTAAGAATCTAAAATGTTTTGAAAATAAAAATTTTTCTGTTAAAAAAATCTCAAAATCTGAAAATTTTTTCTTAGAATTTGAAACGTTTTAACTTAAGATTCTAATGGAAAAATATCTTAGAAATTTTATGAAAAATTTGCACCTAATTGTAAGTAAAATGTGGTCAAATCTTAAAATGCCACTTTATCTTTTAGAAAATGTCTCAGAACGAGACTATTTCTTAAAAAAAATGTCTCAGAATCTAAAACTTCCTAAAAGAAAAATGTCTGAGAATCTAAGACTTTTTCTATAGGAATAATGTCTTAAAATATTGGCCTTTTACTCAGAATCTAAGACTTTTTCTATAGGAAAAATGTCTCAGAATCTAAGACTTTTTCTACAAAAACTTCTCAGAATCTGAGGCTTTTCTATATGAAAAATGTTTCAGAGTCTGAGAACTTTCTATAGGAATAATGTCTCTGAATCTAAAAAAGTCTCAAAATCTGAGATTTTTTGTATAAAAAATTTCTTAGAATCTGAGGCTTTTCTATATGAAAAATGTTTTTGAATTTGAGAACTTTCTAGAGGAATAATGACTCTGAATCTGAGAATTTTTTTTAAAATTTAGGAAAATGTCTCAGAATCTTATACTTTTTTAGGAAAAATGCCTCAGAATCAACGAATTTTTCTTAAGGAAAATTATCTCAAAATCTAAGATTTTGTGTATAGGAAAAATAACTCAGAGACACAAGCTGATACTTTTTGTATAGAAAAATGCTCAAAATCTGAGACTTTTTTTTAGAAAAAAGTTTTTAGAAATTAAGACTTTTTTTATACTGTTTTATTTTTAAAAAGGGCTCAGAATCTGAATTATTTTTCTTCTAGAAAAAGCGAAGATTTTCTCAGAATCTAAAACATTTTGTGTAGAATGTTTCAGAATCTGAGAAAATGTGCTAGACTAGAAATATCTCAGATTCTGGGAAAATGTCTTACAATCGGAGTATTTTCTTTTGGAAAAGTATTTTATAAATATGTTTATAGAATCATTTTCTGAAGTGACTTTTTCCCGAGAAATGCGTTTAATTGAAAATATGACTCAGAGTCTTTGACTTTTTATATAACAAAAACTGTCTTAACTTGAAATTGTCATAGAATCTTATTGTTAGACTTTTCTTTGAAAGAAAAATCAGATTGTGATAATCTTCTTTGTAAAAATGTATCAGCATCTTTTACAACCCTAGTAAAAAAAGTTTTGATATAATGATATATAATTTGATACAATCATATTAAATTATGTATGACTTTTTATATGTTCAGATCAAATATTATCTAAGATATATTGAGGCTCCATTTTCTTATCTGAGGTTATACATAAATATATCTGACTTTATATAATTATAAAAATTATATTAATTTATATAAAATAAGATCAAGTGGATTTAATTGGATGTGACCAAAATTCGGATCTAATTGTATCATTTTTTATATTTGTGTATCTAAAATAATACATTTAGATCAATATTTGATCCAACTTGATACAACCAATTTTGAGATCAAATTAGATCTTAGTTTTTTTTTTTTACTCGGGAAGTCACACTTTAAAAAAAGGCTTAAGTCTCTCAAAAAATTTTTAAATATAAAAAATTTTATTTTTTTTACCTCCACAGTCTTAAACTTACACAAAAGTGAAGAATCTTATTGTTTTACATTTAGTTCAAGGAAAAGATCGAGAAAAATTCTAAAACATGTGCTGTTATGTAAATTTTTTGTAAAAAAAAAAAATTAAAAAAATGTTGGGCCCCCACCGAAATAAAATCCTGGATACGCCCTGTTAACAGGGCAAGGGGGTTCACGTAAATAAATATTTGTTGTAGTTATCCTGAGAACAACTTAAAGTAATTATCTTGGCGAATCTTTAATTTAACTTAAAAATGACATTGATTTGTTGAAAATGCATGATGTTGCATATTTTGCTTAAACAACATGCTTTCTTGCATATTTAAAATTTTTTTTTTTTTTTTTTTTTAATTTTTGTGAATAGTGTGATATGTTTATTATTAATTTTTAGTTACAGTACTTTATTAAAATTATCTTAAGAATTGGCGGTGGAAAGGAAAAATTCGAAAACAATTTTGGACAAAAAGTTAGATCTCTAACAGCTTCCAATCTCAGTGCCCATTTTGATATTTTTTTTTTTTAATTGATGCAAAAATTTACAAAATAAAGTGTTAAATCCAAGAAAAATATTAATAAAATTTTCATTTAGTAATTTTTGTCGAGGGAAGCATCTAAAAGATGAAAAGAGTGCTCTTTGTCTTTTATTTTTTAACTGCACTGATTGTGAGACTTATGGGGCTATTCTAAAATTTTATTATTATAATAGTGCTATTATTAGCAACCCAGAATTTATTATAGATACCAAAAATTTCAACTCTAAAAAAAGCTTTATCAACTTTTTGTTGTTCTAAAACAATTTAATTTGAAATTTGAATTTAGACAACAAAATTTTATAAGCACAATAGCTGTATGGGTAGGTGGGTGGTTTTGATATTTTGTTATTTTTGGAGGCATGGGTTCAAATCCCACCCATTTCTAACAAATATTTTTTTTTTTTGCCAATTTTTATTTTTTTTTATTACAAATATTATAATGCAGTTTTTTTTAATTTTTAAATTTCGCAATTTTTAAAAGATGCAAAAAAATTGATTTTTGCATCTTTTTTTCTGAAATTATTATTATTGTATGGTTTTAATTGGCTATTTCTCTCGCAAAAAAAACATTATAATTGTCTTTAGAGGAAAAAAAATAATATATTTTTTTAACTACACTTTTTTGCATGCAAAAAAAATGCAATAATTTTTGTAATAATATGTTTCTTATTTTTGACTACAATAATGCGTATTTTGACAAATTGCGAAAAAAATACGGAATTTTGACGAAAACAAAATGTTGGTTTCTTGTTATAAATGAAAAAAATATTGTTATAGAAGACAAAACTTGTTATAGACTGAAAAGTACATAACAATATTTTAAAAATTGCGAAATTTAAAAATTAAAAAAAACTGCATTATAATATTTGTAATAAAAAAAAATAAAAATTGACAAAAAAAAAATATTTGTTAGAAATGGGTGGGATTTGAACCCATGCCCCCAAAAATAACAAAATATCAAAACCACCCACCTACCCACACAGCTATTGTGGTTATAAAATTTTGTTGTCTAAATTCAAATTTCAAATTAAATTGTTTTAGAACAACAAAAAGTTGATAAAGCTTTTTTTAGAGTTGAAATTTTTGGTATCTATAATAAAATTCTGGGTTGCTAATAATAGCACTTATTATAATAATAAAATTTTAGAATAGCCCCATTAAAAAAAAAAATGATTTTATATCAACTAATGTACAAATTTATAAATAAATACACGCAATATCTGCCATGCTATTAATACATCTGTTCCGGCAATAAAATCAATTTACCGCTTACAAAACCAAAATAATAAAAATAAAACTGATTCGAAAGATGCGGTTATTATCGTAAAGATGTGGTCTGCCTATGATAAAAATTATTTCTTAAAATCCTACGCGAGTTTTAGGAAAAGTAATAAAGATTTTTTCTTCTGCTTAAGACAACTTGGTTTTAATTCCGACAACAAATTTTTTGTAAACGAAAATCTCACACAAACTAATTTTAATATATTACGCGCAGCTGTTAGTCTCAAAAGAAGAAATCGTATCCACAGTGCTTTTACTATGCGTGGTTTTGTTTACATAAAAAAGTCGGCTAATGATAACATAATACTAATTGATGAGATCGGGCGTCTGAACGAGTTATTTCCTGAGTCCGAGGAACCGGATGTTGCCGTGGAGGAAATTCATGGTGATGTCTTATCTAATTAAAATTATTTATCTAAAACATTATTATTTATATTTTATTTTAAATTGCAAATTTCAAAATATATTTTTATTTGATTTATACAATTTTTTTACGTTTTTTATAAAAATTAATTCTAAATTTTTGATTAACTTTTACAGCTCCTTTAGTCTTTCAAATTTTTTTAAAAATTTTAATCAATTAATATTTGTATGCGTTGCTTATAATTTTATTACTTATGGTAGTCGATAGTAATAATCGTTCCAAAGACAGTGTGTACAATATGCTCCGAATTCTTTCTCGACAAAAGACAGGCCTTAAAGTTGTGCATCTAAATGCACAAAGTCTGAATTACAAAATTGATGAATTTCGACACTTATTTGTATCTACAGGAATTGACATTATATGTGTTTCAGAAACCTGGTTTCCTTTGGATATTAGTGATTCTGTTTTTAATTTACCTGGCTATAGACTGTTTCGTTCTGATAGAAGAAAATTAGTTGATGGGGTCGAAAAAAAGGCCAAAGGAGGTGGTGTAGCAATTTATGTGCGAGACGGTATTAATTGTGTTGTGAAATTACGATCGAAAGCTGATAGTGAAATAGAATATTTATTTATCGATGTTTCTAGTCAGGATAAAAGGAAAATTTTAGTTGGCAGTGTATATAGGCCACATCGTCAAATAAATGTTACAACATTTATTAGTACTCTGGAGGAATTAACAGTATCATACAATGATATTATCATAATTGGTGACTTTAATAATAATTTATTTGACGATAATCCCCTTATTGAACCAATGCAAATAATTAATCTGTTTCCTGTTAATACTGTAACTCCAACACACTTTCATAGTACATCGAACAGTTTAATTGATCTTGTATTTGTCAACCAGAAATCTAAAGTTCTTCTTTATGATCAGCTCTCGGCACCAGTTTTTTCAAAACATGATATTATATTCTTGACTTATGATTCTTGTATGAACCGCCAAGCCACTTTTGTTAAATATCGTGATTTTCGTAATATTGATTACACTTTGTTAAATGAACACGTCGAAAACATATGCTGGAATCATATTTACTCATTAGATGATGTGAATGATCAATTACTTTTTATTGAGAACAATGTTAACAATATATTTGAGTTATGTGTTCCCATGAAGACCAAATTAGTAAAGGCTAATCAACAGCCATGGTTCAATTCGGCAATTAAATTACTAATTAATAAACGTGATGATGCTTATGGTAGGTGGAAAAGGTTTAAAACCCAAGAACTTCAGGCTATCTTCAAATCTGCTAGAAGAGATGTCGTGAAACGTATGCAGGCAAAATCTACGTTTTATCAACGTAAATTTTCATCTGCTATTGATAGCAAATCTAAATGGAAGGAAATCCGGAATATTGGTATAGGGCAAAAACGCACTACAGTAAGTAACCAGAACATAGATGTAAATGCACTGAACACTAAGTTTGTAAATGTTGATATCCTACCACCGATACAAAACATTTATAATGATATACATTGTGTCCCAATTAAAAATTGTTTCAGCTTTCGTTGTGTTGATCAGTGTGATGTACTTGAAAGTTTTCTTTCTATTAAATCAAATGCAGTTGGTATGGATGGTATAAACTCTACATTTATAAAAGCGTTACTTCCAAAATTATTGCCATACCTAACCCATCTGTTCAACTCAATTTTAACTAAATCAATATTTCCAGAAGGTTGGAAGATTTCCAAAATTATTCCGATTCCTAAGCCAAACAATGATTTCCGACCCATAGCTATTCTTCCTTTCTTACCAAAAGTGATGGAAAATTTAATGTGCAGACAAATGAATAAATACTTGAGCAGGAAAAACCTTTTAAGTGATAGACAATCAGGCTTTGTGAAAGCGAGAAGTTGTACCACAGCATTGGCTGACGTTATTGATGATCTTAGGTCAAAACTGGATAAAAATATGGTATCATTCTTAATTCTTTTAGATCATAGTAAAGCTTTTGATACTGTTGTTCATTCAATACTTATAAAGAAACTTGAAAAACTTTTTTACTTTTCAAACGCTGCATGTAATCTAGTATCTTCATATCTTACTAATAGATCGCAAGTCGTATATTTAAATGATAAATTTTCAAACGCTCTTAATGTCAACAGAGGTGTTCCACAAGGATCAATCCTTGGTCCCCTCTTGTTTTGTTTATACATTAATGATTTACCAGACGTCACGTTCTTCAGCAAAGTACACATGTATGCAGATGATGTGCAACTTTATAACGGTTCTAATGTTGCAAATATTCAATCTTGCGTAAACAATATTAACACTGATCTCAATGAAATCAACATCTGGGCGAATGCCAATGGATTATGTATTAATCCTTCAAAATCCAAATGCCTATTTATATCGCGAAGTAAAAGAACATTAGGTAATGATATTCAAATTAAAATAAACAATAACATTATTGATTTTGTTGATTCTTCAAAAAATCTTGGTGTAACGTTTAATAATGAGTTAACTTGGTCAACCCATATTAACTCTGTTGTAGGGAGACTTTATGGTATGTTACGTAATCTGTGGGCAGTGAAAAGTTCAACACCATTAAACATTCGTATGTTGTTAGCGAAAACGTACCTTATTCCAGTCCTTTTATACGGTTGTGAAATTTTTGCTAATTGTGATAGTGATGATTTTCGCAAACTAAATGTTGCCTACAATAATATCGCAAGATACATTTTCGATAGAGGACGTCGTGATCACATTTCAACGTTTTCATACCGTATATATAAGATGAGCTTTGAAAATCTTCTTAAATTTAAATGTCTTATGCTTCTACACAAAATAATAACACAAAAACAACCAATTTATCTATTTAGTAGAATCCAATTTGCAAGATCCCGTCGTGGAAAGAAAATTATTCAGCAACGTTTTCGAAAACTTTTGTCTGAACGCCAATTCTTTATTTTTTCCACTCGTCTTTGGAATAAACTTCCAGATACTACACAACTTATAGGCAACGCAAATTTGTTCAAGAAGGAGCTATTAATTTATTTTAGATAAATTTTTTTTTTTTTTTAATGTTGTTAATTTTTAAAATTTGATTGAATATGTTAAATACCAAATTTTTAAATTTTAAATTTTAATATTAAATTTTCTATGAAATATGATTATGTTAATCAATTTTTTGTTTTCTATATTGCATTTTTGTAATAATTTATAAAACTGTCTATATTATTATAAGTATATACTACAATTATTTTTTATTTTTTTGTAATCCAAATTCACAAACTATTTTCGAATGCTTTTAATCTGATAATTTTCAATCATGTACCCATGTATGTTTGTTATACTCACTAGCACTATCATTTATAAGATTTTATGTCTTGTTGTGCTAGATCACCAATAAATAAATAAATAAATAAATAAAATATAAAAAAAAAAATTACAATGGGACTGAATTTAATATTTTTACGATTTTTTACGAATAAATAATAAAAAAAAATATTTTTTAAATGCATATTTTTTTAATTTTAACTGCATATTTTTTAATTTTTGATACATATTTTTAGTGCTAAAAATGTGATTTTTAGTTCATGAACTTCCTAGCCCTGGTTATTAACAACAATCTATAAGTCATGCAAAAAATATATAGGAAAATTAAAGATACGCATTTTGAGATATTTGGGAATCTCCCACAAAACATTGGAAGAAAAATTTTTTTGATATTTTTTTATGAACTTTTCGTTTGCTGGTATAGTTTCAGTCATCCCATTTAAAAGCATGCCTATAATTACATAAATTTATCACAATTTTAATTATTAAAATTTTAAACGACTAAACATTTTTTGTTTAATTATTTTATTTTTTTTTGCACAGTAAAATTTTAAACGTTTTTATTAAATTTTTAATAAATTGTAATTAAATATGCCCAAAACAAAAAAACAAGTAACATAGCAAAACTCGACTTGTCCGAATTCTTGAATACCCTCCACAATACACAGAACTTGTTAAAAACAAGTGAAAGTGTTAAAAAGGTCCTATAACTTTTCTAATCAATTTTGAAAAAAAAAAACACAAAAAATTTTCTGTAGTAAAAATTTTTTCGGTGTAAAGTTTTTTTTTGTTCTAAAATTTTTTTGATTCTAAGATTTTTTTTAAACTTTTTGTTTCACACAGTGTTTTAAGTTTAACCCGTTTAAAATTTATAATTTTTGAACCGCTTGACTGATTTCACTTAAAGTAAATAGCAGCGTGGACAGGAAAATTAATATTATATATGCCAAGCATCAGCAGCCTCATCATGAATTAATTGCTGTGTTTTTCAATAAATGGATTTATTTTCTAATTAACCTTATTTTGTTTAAAAAAAATATTTTACCATACCAAAACAAATTTTGAAAATTTTTTATGTAATCTACGATAAATTTGCAATTATAATCCGAAAAAATATTAAAAAAATTTGGAAAATGAAAAAAGTTATAAGTAAATCAAAATTAATCCAAAATGGACTTTAACTTTTTTCACTTTCCAGATTTTTTTATTATTTTTTTGGATTATAAATGTTAATTTATCGTAGATTACGGCAAAAAAATATTCCAAATTTGTTTTGGCATGTTAAATTATTTATTTTAAACTACTTAAATAAGATTAATCCGAAAATAAATCCACTTTTTAAAAAACACAGCAAATGTTCTTTATTTTATACACACAAAAAAAAAATGGCAAATTACTAGAAAATGTCTCGTAATCCCAATTTACCAATATTTAACAGTTTTACTTGTTTTTTAACAAACATTTTTTTATCGAAATTTACATTTTGTTTTGTAGTTTTAATTTTTTTTTTTGTAATTTTACTAATTTTAATGTTTTTTTTTACAAAAAAATCTAGTTAATTTACGAAAATTCCTTGTAATTTTTATTAAGCCAAAGAAGTTGTAAATTTACAATATTATTGGTAAAATGCTTGTAAAGTTGCAAAAAAAGCTTTAAGTTTGTACAAGGAATTCTCGTAAAAGAGGAGGCAGCAAAAAATCTAGCAAAGTTACGAAACCTCCTTGTAAGTTTTATCGCGTAAACACATTTTAAATTTACAATTTTAATTGTAAAAATCTTGTAAAATTACAAATTTATTGGTGGAAAGCTTTTAAATTTACCAGCAATTCTTGTCAAATAGAAGGTAGCAAAAAATAAAAATGGAAAGCTTTTCTTGTAATTTACAAGGTTTTTTTGTGTGTACATACCAATATTTTAAGGTGTTTCAAACGGATGGACAAACTTATTTACATCATCTACCTCTAATTTCTAGTGAAGTGTGTTTAAAAAAAAAAACACAAATAATTGTGAATAGAGTTATTGTGGTTGGGCATTAAAAATATTCACAACAATGATTTTAATTAATTATTTTTTAGTGTTTTCATTTAAATTATTTAATTATGCACCATTAAACACATTAAAATTAAATCTACATATGTATATGTTTTTTTTTAATAAGTCATCGTTTTGTTTGTGCACAGACATTTGCATATCGTCACTGCGCCAACCAAAACTGGCATGTGTTTTTCAAAATATTTTGGAGAGGATTACAAATCGGCTTAATTTTGACTTTTCGCGGTACTTAAACACAATAGTGTTTTCATAAATATTTAAAAAATATAGCAAATTTTCTATTTACATTAATTTAAATTTAAAAAAAAACGCAAAAGTACCAAATTTAGCTGTTATTAAAGACTCTTCAAAAAAATGTATAATACACATACCAGTTTTGGTTGGAGCACCGACGATATTAAGTTTTTATTAATGAGCATTGAAAATGAGTATTAATTAAAATGTTTACACAAAATTAAATGTTTTTTAATCCATTTCCAGCTATTGAGTACTTTAATACCTCAAATGGTGTCCACGAAATCCGAGCTAGAGATAGTTCAAAAATATGTATGATTTGTTCTTTTAACGAAATTTATGGTTTTAACATTCGACTCGATTTAATTATTTTTTTAATTCATACAATTATTTTTTTGAATTGAAACAAATAAAATGTTTATCAAAAAAATAGAGGGGGATTGAGGTCGACAGGGAAGGGACGTTGAGAATGCCTTCATACTCGCGATAAAAATGTTAAAAAGTTAATTTGTATTTATTTTTACACTTAAGTAATATAATTTTATACTTTTTTTAAATTAATTTTTAACATGATAATGTTTTTAGGCTGGTGTTTAGTTTTAAAAAAGTCGCAGGACGCCACCTCAGTTTCACTATATAAGCTAACGATTAACAAAAAAGAAAATTGGAATTACTATTTGCATTTTCTTAAAACCAAAAAATTTTGTAACTTGGGTTTGTAACTTGGATAATAATTCACCTCGTGGGGAATAAAACAAATATTCACCAGTTGGTGAATAAAACGTAACATAATTATTTTGCATCAATATTTTTTTTTTCTCAATATTTTTTTTTTTTTCATCAATATATTTTTTTTTTTTCATCAATATTTTTTTTTATCAACATTTTTTTATCAACATTTTTTTTTTTCATCAATAATTTTTTTTTAATTAATATTTTTTTTTATCATTTTTTTTTTATCAATTTTTTTTTTTATTAATAATTTTTTTTTTCATCAAATTTTTTTTATCAATATTTTTTTTTCATCAATATTTTTATTTTCATCAATATTTTTTTTCATCAATATTTTTTTTCATAAATATTTTTTTTCATCATTATTTCTTTTCATCAATTTTTTTTCCATCACTATTTTTTTTTATCAATATTTTTTTTTTTCATCAATATTTTTTTTTTTTTATCAATATATTTTTTTTTTTCATCAATATTTTTTTTTCATCAATATTTTTTATCAGTATTTTTTTTTATCAATATTTGTTTTGTTTTAACTAGAGATGGGCGCGTGAGTGATTTTTGACTCACACTCACTCACGCTCACGACAGGAATTTTTGAATCACGCACACTCACTCACGACCATATTTTTTCTACTCACACTAAAATTTTAAAAATCTTTAAAATTTTTTAGCAAAATTTAAAGTTCTGACATTTTTTTTGATTGTTTAAGCCAAATTTTACAATTTTTTGTTGCTTTTTTTGGTATGAAAGGAAATATGAAGAGTAAATAAATCACGCAAACTCACGCAAAAAAATCGACTCACTCACAGTCACTCCCGCAAAAATCTTACTCACGCAAAGTCACTCACGCAATGTTTTTCCCCACTCACACTCACTCACAATCACGTGAGTAAAATAGAATTTAGTCACACTCACGCGTGATCACGCGTGAATCACGCTCTAATCTGCTCATGTGCCCATCTCTAGTTTTAACCAACATTTTTTTGTCATAAATTTTTCTTTCATCCATATTTTTTTCATAAAATTTTTTTTTATCAATAATCCTTTTTCATTAAAAACTTTTTCATAAAAAATTTCATCAATATTTTTTTTTTCTGTTTGTTTTTCATCAATATTTTTTTTTCAACAATATTTTCTTTCATCAGCATTTATTTTTTCCATATATTTTTTTTTCATCAATATTTTTTTTCCATCAATACTTTTTTCATCAATATTTTTTTTTTTTTTCATTAATATTTGTTTTTCATCAATACTTTTTTTTCATCTATATTTTGGTTCATAAATATTTTATTTTCTTGAATACTTTTTTTTCATCAATATTTTTTTTCATCAAAATTTGTTTCATCGTTATTTTTTTTTTTCATAAATATTTTTTTTTCATCAATATTTTTTTTTTTTTTATTAAGAATTAACATATAATTACAAATCATATACTAATTTTACCTAACCGAAAACTGGTACCTTCGTCTCGTTGTAGCGAAACAGACCAAGGCCACTGGGGGGGAATCGAACCCCCGACCCCCAGACTCATAGGCTAGCACGCTACCAACTAGCCTACTGGGGCGCCTAACTTTTCATCAATATATTTTTTCATCACTATTTTAATTTTCATCAATATTTTTTTGTCATCCATTTTTTTTCATCAATATTTTTTTTATAATTTTTTTTTTTTTCATCAAATATTTTTTATCAACAATCCTTTTTCATTAAAAATTTGTATACCCTCCAACCACAGTATAGGGGTATACTCACTTTGTCATTCCGTTTGTAACGCATCGAAATATCGGTCGTATACCCATAAAGTATATTTATTATTGATCCATGATCGATTCTAAGTCATTCTGTGAATGTCCGTCCGTCCGTCTGTGCAGTTTGGCATGAATATGTCTTATGGTCCTAGGCAGGTTAAGTTCGTAAATGGGCAAAATCAGCCAAGGGGGAAAAAAGTTCCCCCTTGAAGAACTAAACCAACCTCTAAAAAATACACTTTTTTACATTTTTTTTATATTTTTGTAAAATAAATGAAACATTTGGTATATTTATCGGGATGGGAAGGTGCTCTTAATATCCTTCACTGACCCCATCACCCCCTCCCAGAAAAAACAAACGCCCCTGACAATTTTTTTATTATTTTTACATTTTGGAAAGTATAAAAGATTCGAATTTAACGCTCTCACTTGTTTTCATTAAAATCTTTTTTATCGACAAATACAGACAAACAGATAGACGGATATCACTATAATGTCTTAAAAACCTTTACGGGACAATAATATACATATAAACATAATGGCGTCCTCGACCGATATTTCAATGCGTTTTGCATAAAATGACAAATTAATATAGAGTTTTTTTTTCTAGAAAAACTTTTCCAGAAAAACTTCTACAAACTTCGATAATATCTTTAAGTTAAAAAGTATGAGCCATTTTTTGATTGTAAAAATTTACAGATTCTGAGAAAAATTAAGGTTTGATTATTTATTTTTTTTGTAGAAAATGTCCAGATTCCTCAAAGTAGTATTTTTCGATAAAAAATTGTATGATTCAATTAAACAAATTTGAATTTGCGTAGACAGCACATTCTGCACTGCTTAGATTTTGATCACAAATCTGGTCTACAAAATTGTACACTACGTCAGCGTTTATAAAAAATAATGGTAAAAATTAAAAAAAAAAAAAATAAAAAACTTATTTTACAATTCATATTGGATGAACACGAGGTGGTGGCGGCTTTAACTAAACTCGAAGGAAAAGCAATAAAAACGATATTCATGATGCATAGCTTACTTGGTCAGACGCATTAACCTAACACCTTAAGCGCCAAGAGCCATTACAGATGTTTTATTCTCCACCATAGAAGCTTACGAATAACATTTCACACATCTTTTATTTAAATTTAAGATTTTTTTGGAAATTTCAATTTTTTTTTATATCTTGCAGAAATTACAAATAAAGAGAAGAAACAAATAATACTGATAGATTCTTATGGCGCCATGAAATAACTCCCAATGAAATAAGTCCCAAGAAAAATAATGCAATAAGTCCCAAAAATTTCCATACGATTTGGTAGTTATTTCATAATGAAATAACACCCAAATCTGCGGGGATTATTTATTTTTTTTTGGAAGTTATTTCATTTTTAAGTTTGGGAGTTATTTCATTATGCAACAACTCCCAAATTATTTTAATGAAATAACGGTACTGCGCAATAACTCCCAAATGAAATAACTCCCAAAAAAAAAAAATGAAACAACTCCCAAAAATTTTACATACGATTTGGGACTTATTTCATTATGAAATTAGCCCTTCTGCATCCCTTGTATATGTGCCCTTCCTATGATCCTTTGGGTCAATTTGACCCAACATTAAAATGTAAACAAAATTCCGTGTTTTAGTATAATCCAAAATAAGAAAACTAAAATAATTAAGCCCTTCCAGAGCAATTATTAAAAAAAATAAAATCAAATTTGAAATTCATCCTTTTTTTACATTGAGCCAACACTTAATGTAATGCATTGCGTTGGTATTAAAAAATGGATTATGAGGCGAAGGAATGAGGGAGTAGTGTTTGTGGACATTTAATTTGAATTTTTTCAAATTATACACATACAAAAAAAACTTTTTCAAATTACTAGGAAAAGTCTCGTAATTTTACCATTTTACCAATATTTGACAGTTTTTCTTGTTTTTAACAAGCAAATTTGGATCAAAATTAAATTTTTTTTTTTTTTGAAATTTTAATTTTTTTTTTTGTAATTTTACAAATTTCCAAAAAAATTTTACAAAAAAGTTCTAGTAAATTCAGGAGAATTCCTTGTAATTTTAATTGCGCCAAAAAACTGTAAATTTACAATTTTATTGGTAAAAAGTTGGTAAAATATTGTAAAATTACTAGAAATTCTCGTAAAATAGGAATTAGCAAAAATCTAGTAAAGTTACGAAATCTCCTTGTAAATTTTATCGTGTCCAAAAATTTGTAAATTTACAATTTTATTGGTGAAAACCTTGTAAAATTACAAAATTTTTGGTTAAAAGCTTGTAAAATTACTAGGAATTCTTGTAAAATAGGAGGCAGCTAAAAAAGTTAAAATTTTTTCTTGTAATTTTACAAGGTATTTTTTTTTTTTTGAGTGTAGCTGACTGGGTAGACTACTGCAGGGATTTAATTCCACATAGGGCTAGTTTGAGTGATGAGAAACGAATTTTTCTGTAATTCGTTGTGCAAGACATTGGACAGTAGACATCGAAAGGATGTGATCTGCTGGAAAGGCGCCAATCTCAGCTGAATACTTAATGTGGTTATATCTATATAACAATGACGCACAACACTCATTCCGACTATGCTCCAATGAGTCAATAGAGCTGGATACTCTACTGTAATTGATGAGCTTCAACGCACTCCTTTGCACCTGATCAGATAGACCTTGAAGCACCTGACCAGATATGTATGCGAGTTGTATTCCATTTTCGGTCGGATATAGGCGGCATAAATAGTGAGATCAGACGGAGTGAAGAAATTCTTGCACCGTTTTAGGAAACCAAGAAACTTGAATGTTTCTTTCGACACTTGAAAAACATGTTTGTTCCAACGAACATCACATTGTATTTTCATGCCTAGAACATCAAGAGTTTCTGATTCCTCAATAGCTATGCCACCCATGGATACAAATGATGCTGATTCCACAAGCCGTCTGAGGGTCAACACATAACATTGGGCCTTACGAGCATTAAGATCGATCCTATTTGCAAGAACCCACTCGGAGATTGTCGTATGATCATGCTAACAAGTCTCCTGTAGAACGGCTCTACGAAACAGGAGTGAATCGGACTCCAGATAATTTACCAAGTGGTGATTGATCATGCTCTTCATGGCCTGCGAGAGCGTAAAGAAAATTGCTATTGGGCGTTAGTTTTCTGGGTTTGTTACCTCACCCTTTTTTGGGGTTGGCGGGACCTTTGCGGGTTTCTCAAAATCCCACCCACAGTACGAGAATAATAAAATTTTGAATGAAAAACTATTCAATGAAAGCGATTTTATTGATTCCTTGACCGACAAAATTATTGATCTATCATTCTGAATGAAAATGAACCTAATTTAATTATATTCAGAAGAAAAAAAATGGTAAAGTAGAACTAAACTTGCATTATCGCTTGTTGGGTTATATTGACCCAAAGGATATTAAATGTGTGTAAATCGTGTTTTTAAATGTGGAGGGGGAGGAAAAATTTAAATTTTATTATTTTCTTTTAAAACCCTGTAATGGATAAATTAAAGTTTCACGTTGATATCTTATAACTAAAGGGAAAAATTTTGCGTTTGAAAACCAAAATTGGGTCAAATTGACCCAAGGAGTGCAGAAGGGTTAGTCCCAGTGTAGTGGGACTTTTTGCACAAATTTTGTTGGGATTTATTTCATTATGAAATAACTTCCAAATGAAAAAGACCCCAACAAAAAATTGATTGGGAGTTATTTTATTTCTTGTTAAGCATTGGGAGTTATTTCATCAATGGTGGGACTTATTTCATTTTAATTGAAAACAATATACACCTCTGCGCAAATGTTTTTTTTTTGCTTAAAATTTTTTCTGCGTAGCCGGCCTTCGGCAGGGCTTAGGGATTACAAAATCCATGCATTAAACCCACCCTCTCCGCAAAGTAAAGTTTTCTGGGGTAGCAGGCCTTTACGATATCAAATTTGTTATGCCTCAAAAAGGCCTGATAACCAAAATAGCTTTGGTTTGCAGAGAGGGTGGGTTAAATGCATGGAGTATGTAATCCCAAAGCCCGGCCGAAGGCCGGCTACGCAGAAAACCTTTATTACAAATAAACAATGGGAACCTATTTCATTTTCTTTGGCACTTATTTCATTGGGAGTTCTTTCATTTTTTTTGGGAGTTATTATTTTGATTTTAAATAACTCCCAAATATTGGGACATATTTCATTTTTTCTTTGGGAGTTATTTCATTTCTTAAAGTGTGGAGTTAATTCATTTTTCTTGGAACTTATTTCATTGGGAATTATTTCATTGGGACTTATTTCATTTGGGAGTTATTGCGCAGTACCTGAAATAACTCCCAAAAGTTTGAGAGTAAATTATAAAAATGAAAATTTAACTTATTGAATTTTCAAGTTTCTTTAACTTTTATTAAAAATAATAAAAATTAGTTATTTTCATAAAAAGTTAATTTATTACTAGGAAAGTAAATAACCTTGAACTAGAATAAACTCTTTTTCATTGCTTTTTTAATTATTTTGTAAATTATTCAGAAAACCAATTATTCAGAATTACATCAATGTCAATAAAATCAAAAAAATAAAAAAAAGTAATTGCGAAAAATTTCGAGTTCTTCTAACAATAGTTTTAATTTATGAAAATTAAGAGGTATTGCATGACAAACCGAAGATCCTCATCCGGTGAAATAAAAAGTTTTAGGATCCTGTTGGTTTGGCGGGCACATTGGTTTATTTATAGTGTATGCGAAATGGACTTTCGGTCTTTAACAACCCACTCATTATCTTTATTATGAAATATATGTTGTTGGAACCAATTATATGTTTGAAAAGATATGAAGGCATATGGGTGTGTAGAAAGCGCTGCAGGCGAAAAACTTTTAGAAGAGATTTTAACAAAAAATTAAAAAAAAAAAAAACCGCGGGATTTTTATTTATTTTTTTGTTAAAATCTCTTGTAAAAATTTTTCGCCTGCTGCGCTTTCTACACACCCATATGTATTCAAATCTTTTCAAACAAATAATCTTTTCGTTAACACATTTATTATATGGAATCCTGGAAGCTCTAAACGGCTTCCAGAAAACTGCTTTAATAGTTTTATGCGTGGCTTGTTAACTGTTTTAACCAAGACGATTTATATTTTTCTTTAATTTACTTGATTATAAAAAGGTAATTTTTCCACAAGTAAGTTATAAAAATTTAGGAGAATGATTTGAGTACGTGTTATACACGCATTTATATTGAGATTTCAGTAAATATTTTAATTAAGTTTATTTTCTGGTCTTTTCGCTGGCGCCATCTAGACCTGCTATAAGTTAGCTATTGCATGAAATATTATAATGATATCATTCAAACATTTAAAGATTTGTAATCAATGTGTCAATAAGCTGCATCCCAAAAAAGTTGAGAAGGAATTGTAGGCTCTTAAGAGATTTGTTTTTTAAAAGGATACAATCATAGTATTTTTGTCATTTAAATAGTTAAAAATTTAATATCACAAAAAAATTGGGATTTATTTAATTTTTATTGGGAGTTATTTCGTTGGGATTTTTTCATTTTCTGTTAGGGAATTATTTCATTTTTCTTGGGACTTATTTCATTTTTTTTGGTTTTGGAAATATTGCATTTTATTTGGGATTAATTTCATTGGGAGTTATTTCATTGGGACTTATTTCATTGGGAGCTATTTCATGGCGCCGATTCTTATTTCGGTGGATTTGTTTCTTGAAATATGCTTACATTAAAAATCCTTAAATTCATAAATTTCTTTTCAAGACATCATCGTCACTTTAGCCTTGATTACCTTAAAGATAACAAAATTAACTTCGATCCTTTTCCTTTCATGCAATTTAATACCAAACTTTGATACATAACACAATTACTAAACATCAATTAAAAATTATATTAAAAAGAAAAATTTCGATATGTTATACATACCTGTGTTATTAGTGACCACTAATTAGCTCATCTCTAATAATATTCATATTTTCAACATAGAATGTAAAACATGTTCCACATATTTATACGTGACTTTTAATATCATTCACTAAATGAAGGAGGGTATATTTAAGTTGGTCATTATGTTTGTAACTCATAAACATATCGTTGATAAACGTCCCTGTATATATATAATCACAAAAAAATGAACGAAATTCATAGTACTTATGAACAAATTCATAAAAATTTATTAAGTTTTTCATAATACTTTTGAACATTTACATTGAAATTATGAATAAATAATTATATGTGGAATTTAAGAAATATTAAATTTTTTTCATAAATTGTATGAAAAATTTTAAAAATTTAATGAAAAAGTTCATACATTTTTATGAATTTGTTCATAAGTACTATGAATTTCGTCATTCGCATTTTTTTTCTGTGTTAGGTGAAACAAAAAATTACTTTTATCGAATTGTGTCGAATGCCTCAAATTTTTTTTTGTATAAAAAAAAACTGAAGCCCAATTTTAACTTCCAAACGAATTTAAAATTTCCGGATTTGGTCAACAGTGTAAATATGGAGTTTTATTACTAAAAGGAAAAAAAACTTGCCCGGCACTCGACAAAATTTTACAAAATTAATTTTTGTGTCAACTTTTTATATAAATACTTATCATCGTTAAATTTGGATATGAAGGATTCCAAAATTTTTGAAAACAAAAAAAACACTTTTTCGACCTTACCTATTTTAATTTGCATAAAAGTTGGCATATCAATTCTCGAGATCTGTGTCGAATTTCGGTTTTTGTTATTTAGTCAAAATTGTGAATGGTTCGCGTTTTATCGCTGTTCAAAGTTGGTATTTTGCAACAATTTAATGAAAAATACATGATGTTTAAATGATCGTATCTTTGGAACGCATCATCCGATTGTCACGAAATAAAGCGCAAAATAATGGTTATGTCCTGGTCTTAAAATAGAATTTTGAAAAAGGATAGGATGCTTTGCAAAAAGGATATTGAAATTAAAAAAATGTCCTTAATTTGCAAATATCTCAAAATGCGTATCTTTAATTTTCCTATATTTTTTTGCACATATAGCCCTAAATATACTTAACAACATATGCAAATCCCAAATTGGGATGGTAAGCGGTTTAATTATAAACGTGGTTTCCTTAAACGACTTATTGATTTTTGTTAAATAACTCTTGTTTACAAATGAAAAACAATTTCAGAGCAGTAACCGCGACTTTTTTTTTATATGCATTTTGGACCGCTAAACTCAAAAATTTCATCAAAAGAACATTTCGCGAATAACTTTTTGTTTAATGAATTTTTTAGCGTTTTTTGGAGGTATTTTGACTATTTTTCTTATATCTTAAGTTCTGTTTATCTGATTCTCTCGCAATAAAAACCAAATTAAAGACAATCAAATTTCCAACAAATCCTACATTCATCGTTTTTCCATCAGTTCATAGGTTTACACGCAAATAAATTTTTTAGCGTTATTTGGAGGTATTTTGACTGTTTTTCTTATATCTTGAGTTCCGTTCACCTGATTTTTTCGCAATAACAACCAAATTAAAGACAATCAAATTTGCAACAACATATGTTAATCCTAAATTGGAGTGATGAGAAGTTTAAGAAAAATCGTGTTTTTTTTAGGTGCATAATTCATTTTATTAATTTTTTAAATTTAATTTTTTTTTTTAATTTATCAAAAAAAATTATTTTTTTAAACTAAGATAAAATGTATTGCTTAACAACAGTCATCTGATTTAATCCGTGTGTTTTATATTTTGAATAATAATTGTAAAAAAAATAATGAATTTTGTGTGGAAGCAGATTTTTC